>JAOANR010000002.1:57248690-57586602 GCA_030278955.1 Hygrophila difformis | reverse complement strand
AAGATTTCAAAAGAAAGGATAGCAGCAAAGCTGATCGTTCCAACAACAACAAGAAAGACTATGACAAGCCAGACAAGTTTGCCTCGGTGATCTGTTATGAATGCGGAGGCAAAGGACATGTTCGATCTGAATGTGCCACAGCCAAAAGGAAGGAAATGCGAGAAAAGAAGGCACTGCAGGCTACTCTAGGTGATCAGGACGATAACAGAACTACTGAAGCACAGATTTCAGATTCTGATGAAGTCGTTGCATTCACTCTAAGAGAAACCAGTCCCACTATAAAAGGTATTGTCAAGTCAATATGTTTTTCACCTAACAATAATGCTTATGATTCAGGTGAAAGCGATGATGAGTATGATCAACTACTTGCGGACTACAATGAGCTCAAAGAGGATTTCGAGGTTGTTGTTCAGGAAAACAAGAAGTTGTTAGGACAACTGGCTGACGTCGGAATTGCTTATGATCTTGAGGTTGAAAAGAATGAAAACTTGCAAAAGGCGAACAATACTCTTAAAGGCAGAATTCATGTTATGGAGAAAGAGCTTGATGATCTCAAAGCAAAGAACAATGAACTTCAAAAGGTATCTACAGGTAAAAATCAACTTGATGAAGTTTTATCTTTGGGAAAACGTGTTGGAGATCAAACAGGCTTAGGTTATAAGAAGCAAAGCACTCCTAGCAAAACAAAGTTTACAAGTGGAGGTTTCCTCACTTCAACTACTGAAGCACCACCTGAAGAGTTCGTTGGAGAGTCGTCCAAACGACGGAAAGATTGCATGTACTGCAATTTGTCTGGACACACTGCTGAAACATACATGCGGATTCTAAGAGATCTTATGAATGGTAGACCAGTCGTATGGCCTGATCAAGAGCTTCGAAAGAAATTCAAAATGCAGAAGGCATGGATACCTAAAGGTAAAACTAATAATAAAGATTCTGCTTGTTTTGTAGTTCTTTCGGTGCAGGAAAAACATCGAAACGAAAAATGGTATTTTGATTCGGGATGTTCAAGGCATATGACGGGAAAGAAAGAAGTCTAAAGGACTTTACTGAGAAGGATTGTGGAGCCGTCATGTATGGTGATGGTACTCGAAGCAAAATTGCGGGTTACGGTAAATCTAAGGATAATACTCTTTCTAAACTTTCTAGAATTTACTATGTAAATGGTCTTACTACTAATCTTATCTCTATTAGTCAACTTTGTGATGAAGATTTAGTGGTTAAGTTTACTAAACACACATGCATAGTATATAATGATCAAAAGGAGATTATCATGATGGGAGGTCGTAGCAAGAATAATTGTTAAATCTTAAAGGATGACATTCCACGGGTTCTACTGACTAAAGATGATCAGACTACTCTATGGCACAAGCGACTTGGACACCTCAATTTTCAGTCACTGCATAAGCTGAGTAATTCGAATGTTGTTCGCGGGTTGCCGCAACTACAGAAGAACGACCAAACCATCTGCAGAGATTGCGCCAAAGGAAAGCAAACCAGATCGAGACATAAGAAGACTGATGACATTTAAATAAAAGAATGCCTCGACCTGATACATATAGATCTTATGGGTCCAACCGAAGTGGAGAGCTTAAATGGTAAAAGGTACATTTTAGTATGTGTTGATGATTTCTCTAGATATTGTTGGGTTTTCTTTCTTAGGTCAAAAGATGAGACTTTTGAGTACTTTGAGGCTCTGAGTAAAAGATTCATGAATGAGAAGCAAAGGAAGATTGCACGAATCCGAACTGATCATGGCAAGGAATTTTAGAACCAGTCGTTCGATCGTTATTGCGACGACAATGGAATCACTCATGAATACTCAGCCCCCAAAACACCACAGCAAAATGGTGTTGCTGTAAGGAAGAACCGAACATTGCAAGAGATGGCCAGATCAATGCTTCACACCAGTTCAATGAGCAAAAGATTTTGGGCGGAAGCTATTAACACTGCCTGTAATATCATCAACCGAGTGTTGTTGAGACCACACTCCAACTGCACACCTTACCAACTTTGGAACGGTAAAACTCCCACGGTAAAATACTTTCATGTTTTTGGTTGCAAATGCTATGTTTTAAATGATAGAAATCAATTGCATAAATTTGATTATAAATCTTTGGATGGATATTTCATTGGTTATTCTAACAATTCTAAAGCATATCATGTCTATCTTACTAGTGATAAGAAGATTATAGAATCTACTAATGTTCTCTTTGAGGATCTTGATCTTTTAGAAAACAGGGTAGACGATGATGAGTTACCTCTTAATCAAAATCATGAGAATGCTAATGATGTTGAGCAATCTGTCACTGAAGAAGAACATGCCAGTCCTAGTGCTCCAGATAAAGGCCCTGATAAAGATTCTGTTCCGGAAAAGGATGCTGATACAGACACTATTGTCGAAACTACAGCAGAACCACCCTCTGAAGTTCAGAACAACAGAAAAGGATCTAGAGTGCATAAACATCATTCAACTCAGGATATTATTGGAGATCCACAAGGTCAGAGACAGACTAGGCATAAAGAGATTAATTTCAAGGATCTAGCAAGCTATAATTGTTTTGTTTCTATGGTTGAGCCAAAGAATACCTCTGAGGCGTTGAAAGATGAGTACTGGATTGCTGCAATGCAAGACGAGCTACTGCAATTTGAGAGGAATGCTGTCTGGGAGTTGACAGAACCACCACAGAATGCCAACATTATTGGAACCAAACGGGTTTACAGGAATAAGACGGATGAGAAAGGCAATATCATAAGGAATAAAGCAAGGCTAGTAGCACAAGGCTACACCCAAATTGAAGGTTTGGATTATGGCGAAACATTTGCTCCCGTGGCAAGGATGGAAGCCGTAAGGATACTACTTGCATTAGCATGCTCTTTGAATTTGAAGCTGTACCAAATGGATATTAAGACAGCCTTCCTTAATGGCAAAATCAAGGAAGAGATCTATGTTGCACAACCGATTGGATTTGAAGACTCGAAGTATCCAAATCATGTTTATCGAGTCAAAGACGCTTTATATGGATTGAAACAGGCACCCAGAGCCTGGTATGAGAGATTGTCTAAGTACTTGGTGGACAATGGATTTAAGAGAGGAAATGCAGACAAGACGTTGTTTGTGAAGCGTCAGAACGACCACTTAACGATAGCTCAAGTGTATGTTGACGATATTATTTTTGGATCAACTTCAGTCAAACTCAGAAAGGAGTTTGTTGATTCTATGAAATCAGAGTTTGAGATGTCTATGATGGGAGAATTACACTACTTTTTGGGATTACAGGTTAAGCAAGAGGATGATGGTATTTTTCTATGTCAGGAGAAGTATGCAAGGAATATGTTGAAAAAGTTTGACAAGGATGATTCCAAGGTAGTCAGAACTCCGCTATGACAACAGGAGAAACTGAGCAAAGATGAGAATGGAAAATCAGTGGATCAAAAGACTTATAGGAGCATGATTGGAAGTCTACTGTATCTCACTGCAACAAGACCAGATATTTCATTTAGTGTAGGTGTATGTGCAAGATTCCAATCCGATCCTAAGGAGTCTCATATGAAAGCAGTAAAGCGGATCATGAGATATGTTAAAGGGACAATGAATATTGGAATTTGGTTTTCAAAGAGGTCATCACTTGACTTGATTGGATTTACAGATTCTGATTGGGCAGGTTGTTGCGACGACAGGAGATCTACCACTGGCGGCTGCTTCTACTTGGGAAACAATCTAGTAAGCTGGTATTCCAGAAAACAAAACATCGTAGCTCTATCAACAGCCGAAGCAGAGTATATTGCTGCCACATGTTGCTGTTCACAACTTCTTTGGATGAAGCAACTACTCGAGAACTACGGTATTCATAAGAATAATTTTTTAGTTTTCTGTGATAATACTAGTGCAATAAATATCTCTAAAAATCCTGTTTTACATAGTAGGAGTAAGCATATTGATATTCGTTATCATTTTATTAGAGATCTTGTAGAGGATAATATTTGCAGGATTGAGCATATAGCGTCGTTGGAACAAAGGGCGGACATCCTAACAAAAGCATTAGATGGAGAGAAATTCGAAGGCCTGAGAAGTACCTTGGGTCTTTCCTATCACAATTAAATTCCTTAATTGTTTGGGCCTAATTGTTTTCGTGCATAAGTATTCTTTACAGGCCCAATTCAAATTTGAATGGAGACAAGCCTATCCGAAAGATCATCATTACGCACGGCAATCGAGGTGACGTCACAGCAGCGCTCGTAACCGTTGCCCCTCCATCTGTCACGTCGCACGTTCTCCAAACTGTCGAGCAACCTCTCCACTTCCGGCTACCGCCTCCATTTAAAGGTCATATTACTCTCCCTTTCAGTTCAAATTTTCCCTTTCACTTTTCGCATTTGAGTCTTGCAGAAAATTTGAAAATGGTGAACACTTCCGACCCCCACGCTCCTCACTCCGCCACCTCCTCCGCGACGAGCTCGCCGTCTGGATCACCCATAGACGCCCAACCTCTTTCTGTCCTACCCCCAGTTCTTTATCTTCCTGCTCCTACTGCTGCTGCAACTTCCAAGCAGCTACCTACTGAAAATGAGCCAGCCACTCAAAATCGTCCTAACCCTAACCCTGAAATCGCCATTGATCCCACAATTATTGATGAAGTTGTTCGATAGTTAAATGCTGAGCATCACACTCCACCACTTTCCCCCCTGCAAAATCAAGGTTTGCACGACATCAGTCAGGAGGAACTTGCTGATGTCACTGCTTCACAGCAAACTGAAGGTCCTACTGTTGTTGCAACTACGCCGGAACCACGGAGGAAATCAACCAGAAAGCGAAAGGAGCCCACTCCAGCACCAGTAGCCACAACTTCGAAGAAACCACGCAAGGAACCACGACCACCCCCTGCTGCTTTGAAAGACGAAGATGCCTATAGTCTCAAGTTCTATACTCGAGAAATGAGGGCATTTTCCAAGGAAGTTCTCAAAGGGAAGGAATTTAAGCCCGAAGAAATCTTCAAGCACAATCATTATGACGTTCTAGGTTTCTCGGACCACTTACAAGAACGACACTTGACCTTTTGGGCTAAGGGTCTCACGCATTACTCAGCTAGTCATGTTCGCGAGTTCTATGCGAATCTACATCCTGAGATCCTCACTCCACATTCTGCCTGGTTCGGTAAAATTTATATTCGTGGTAAATTTCATGAACTAACCCCTGCTGTGATTCTCAAGTTGTTAAAGTTACCACCAAACGACGACATGAGTGACTGTTTGGATCTAATGCCGGAAGACACTCTCACTACTGCACTGGCGATTTCTAATCAAAAGGTCAAAAGCTTTGGCCGCAATAAGTTCAGTGTTAAAGAACTTACATTGAAGTACTACTGCCTGTACCAGTTCTGTAGTGCCAACATCCTTCCGACGACTAATCAGTCTCAAGTCAGCTCTATGATGGGTAAATTCATTCTATGTGTGGATAAGCTTATGGGTTTAATCAATTTTGGCTATTTTCTTCTCAAACAAATACTAGGGTATACCTCTGGGAGAATCAAGAAGACAACAAATCTACCCTATCCAGCCCTCATAACCGAATTCCTCATATCCATTGGGGTGAAGATTAAAGACAAGCACATGGTTGCTCTCAAGGAGTACAAACCACCTCCGAACTTGGTGGACATTCATAATGACTTTAAGAATGGTCCTCCTTTGACTGGTCCTGCCCTTGTACACCAGCTGAAGCAGAGGATACTTCGTCAGAACGAGAGGCTGACCACCTGGAGCCAGGAAGCAATGGCTATTAAAGGGAGAATCTTAAAATCCTTCATACGCTTCATTTGTCTTTTGATGTTGCTGATTTGCAGGATGAGGATGAGGACATTGCTCTTGATGATGAAGAGTGATATTCCATCATGGGGGAGATTTGGTGTTGATGCTGAATTCTGACTAATATTTTCTGGTAGTCATGACAACTGGGTAACGATATTTTAAACTTTGACTGTTTTTGGGATGATTATTGCAGGACAATATTTGTGGATGTTTGATCACTGTTTTGGTTTTTGAACTATTTTGGTATTTGGATGATTTCTGAAACTGGATTAACTATTGATCTGTAATAGTTAGGTAATTCTGATGATTGCTGAACTATTTGTTTTTATTTGCTCTGATGTTTTTATGTCTGCACTGTGATTATGCTCTGAATGCTTGATGGATGTTGTTTCTGATTCGTTTTGATTATTCATTGCATCCTATTTGTGTATCACATTATGTTGCTCTGTTATGATCTCTTATACTCTTTGGACTTAGATAGTTTCAACACCATTTGGTGATGGAATTATCATCTCCACAAGAGTGGGGGAGATTGTTGTTATTAACGTGCTCTTGTACAGATGAGGTAGTTCCATGGTTGTTGAAACTACAGCAAGACGACCGAAGCAGTTACAGTCAGACATGTGCGATAGTTTCTTTTTCTGTGCGCGTGTCTAACCGATTCAGGAGAGTCTAATTCATACTTCTGAGTATATATACCTGTGTTTAAACTTTCTGTATGTAGGTTTTGATTTTATCGAGTTGTAATTTTCACTTTTACACACATTACACACTTGAGTCGGTTTTTCTCTCTAGACTTGATAGTTCTATTTTCTTGAGAGAGTTAGGAAAATCCTTGATGAATGTTCAGCAAATTTGAAGATCATTTCAATCATTGAGGTCTGTGCTACATCGATTCAACAAGCATTCTTGTTGAACAATTCTTTTCATTCAACGAATTTGGAGTTGCCTTGCGAAGGAACTCAAAGGAGATCTGAAGAATGAATTCAGGCGATCTACACCAGAGTTTCAAGATCTGAGGATTCAAACAATCGGAGAAACAAGATTGGACGAGATGTCCAGTGATCGTAGTTGTGGGGGAGTCCTGACCATGATCATTCTACAAGCAGGGAAGTCTTGGTAACAGAATCTGTTTTGATTGTGTAATCTTTTAGGTCTAGGATTTTTGAGTGTTAGTTTAAGATCCTGGATTGGAATCCCCCAGACGTAGGCCGAAGGACGAACTAGGTTACCAAATCACGTGTCTTTACTTTCTACTGCGTACATTGATTTGCACACACTATCGTTCACACGTAGTTTTAATCATCGCTCGACGACCGCGCTAAATTCAAGATTTTCACGTAATCTGGGACCAACAATGTTGCTTGGGTTGTGCTCGAGAATGGCTTTTGACTTCTGAAGAGACTTTGGAAGGGGTAACTAACAGGGCAATTCACTCATTGTAAATGCCCTTATGCTCCTTAAGGTACTACTGTTTTGTTCTTGCAATTTGTAAGAGGACAGTTGAGGAAAGTTTGGGAGTGTGGTTTCCGAGTATAGTCGGATGAAAGCTTGCTGCTGGGGAACATATTTCACTGCGGGCTCCTGGAGAACGGCGGCTTCTGTTTTGTAATGCCTGTTGATTGGGGTCTAGGAAGTTTTCATGGCATGTGCTTTAAATCCTGGCACTTAGGGGTGGAATAGACCATGCTGCCCGACAGGGGCTACGGTCTGGCCTATTTTAGGCCTGGCCTGGCCTTTTTATCAAATAGGACAGGCCTAGATGTATGTTCCGGTTTTGGTGGGTGTCGTAGCTTGTACGTTTTCTGAACTCTATGGCCTGTGTTTTTTGGCTTTGTCTTTCTTTGAATAAAATCTGTTTTCCCCTCAAAAAAACAAAAAAAACAACTACAGTAGAAAGCATTTACTTGACTACTGAATCAATTCTATCCCCAACTTTAAATTAAATTGGAGTAAAACTGAATACAAATTTTTTAATGGGTACAAATTAAAAAGTCTTGGAACCTATAAATAATACTACCTCCGTTTCTTTTTAAATGTAACGTTTCTCTTCTGCACGCATGCCAATGCACATTTTAAACTATTAATAACTCAAATTCGGTACAAGTAAAAATTGTAAAAATTTGATATTTAAAAACTATAAGATGAGATGAATCTAACAAGATCTCACTTGGCTATATTTTTTCTTGTATAACTATAACAAAAATAGAAGTCAAAGTGTTACAATGAACAGTAAAAAAAGTCAAAACGTTACATTTATTTAGAAACGGAGGGAGTATTTTATTTATTAACATAAAATATTTTAATTTAAAATAAGTGTGAACGTCGTGTAGTATGTGAGTTGGAGGAATTTGGCGAGTTAGGCACCGAACGGATAATGCTGACGATGCAACTAATAATTAATTATACCACTATGGTCTATGGCCCGCCGGGGAACGTTTTTGTACTACCTCATTTAAAAGGATACAACTGCATCTTTTTTAGCTCGTCTTGAATGATATATTATTCAACAAAAAAAAAAAAAAAAACAATATGGATATATATCTTGATTCAATCACTAATTATATGAAATGTGTGTGTGGATCTCGATCAAATACTAAGGCTGTTTAATTGGTTTTATCACAAGTTTTTATCAATTAGGTTTTTGTCGGGCAAACGTAGTTGGCTTGAATGGTATATGGTTCTGACAGTTTAAATAAAAGTTTTGGGTTCGAGTCTTTACGTATTCAAATTATGCTTTTGAACAGACAATATTAATAAAATCACCCAATATATCAAACCAAATATGCCCTAATTAAGTTATTTAAAGTTTAATATTAAAATACGTCCTAAGTTTAATTTTTTCCTACTACAAATATCAATTATTGTTGAAATATGTAACAACATGGATATTGTATTATGAAAATAGATGAATTGAATTTTGAACATATTTTTTTTTATGTCCATAAACTTTTATTTTCTTTTATTGAGAAATTCAGTTTCATCAGAATATATCGAAGTGCAATAACCTCAGCCAACGACATCCATACGATCCAATTGGCCTGGCTCTTGACGCAGAAATAATTGAGTTTTTAATATATCTCTCTTGAATGAATCTAATCTTATTTAAAGAGAAACCGAGGGAATAAAAACCAGGAAGGTCTTATAAAAACCAAAAAGATTCTTTGGACCGGAGGTCTCAAATTAGTCCTAAATATTTATATTAATCAAAATAGTTCCAAGACATTATTTCAGAATACTAGTATTATATTTTGACCCTTGTTCTTTGGATAAATATTAGTTTTATTTATATTTATATATTTAATTATTTTATATACTCCATACAATTATTTATGAATATAAATATATATATAGCTACCATACAATATATTAGAATGTTAAATAGTACAATATAATATATTATAATATTATTTTTACAATAATATATGGGGTTTTTATTAAAAAAGGCCAGCAGCACAAAATACTTCCAATACAAGACCAGCATACCAAATACATTCCGTATTAATACCAATATACTAAATACATTCCTAATCAGGACCTGAGCAATTAAAATAAAGAAATAATGTAAATCAGGTGTGTAAATACAAAATTACCCTTACCTTTTTGTATTTTTCTGCACATTGATGTGAAAGGTGGTGAGTGAGACAAAATGTGCATTTCAAACTCTTTCCTCTTCCTCCTCTCCTCGGACCCGTCGAAGACACCATAAATCCTCCATTTGCAGCGGGCAGCTCTGAAGACACCATAAATCCCATTTTTGCAGCGAGCAGCTCCGGAAAGGCGGCGGAACGAAGGCAGCGACCTCCATTACCAGAGTTCTCTGGCGGAAGAGCGCATCAATCGGTATTGTCTCTCGTTTTCCAATCTTTTGGGTTGGGAAGCTTGTTGAAGAAGCTCCCAAGACCGGCCGAAAGCGCGCACAGCGGGCGGGGGTGTGGATTTCCGTGCTCCATCGGTTGAGAGAGAAGGCTTTAAGAGGGTTTAGGGCTATTATTTAGGGTTTGGTGGCTGGAAGAAGGTTAGGGTTTGGGGAGGCTGTTATTTAGGGTTTTCTACAGGGTTTTTGGAAGTGGGTAGGGGTGAGGAAGATAGCAAGCAGGGAGCAAGGGGGTGGGCGAGATGTCATGTTATTTTGCCATTACAATGGACAAGCCCATCTCGTGCGGATAAGGGATGACGATGCCCTTGCGGATGTGTACGGAAAGGTGACGGAGAAATGGGTTAATGTATGTTCAACAACACACACGCTCCACTACGATGAACCCGATGGGGGTTACACAATGGAGATAATGAATGATGATGATGATGTGAGACGGATGTCGAACTTGAATCGAGCAAAGGGACTGGCATTTGGGAAGATGACAATGATGGACCGGGAAGCAAGAAACACGATCGTGTAAGGCTTTTATGAAATTGCATTGAGCTCCTTACTTTTTGATATTTGGCTAAATGTGAGCGTATGAATGATATTATTTATGTTAATGATGCCTGGTTACGATCATAGCTATATCTTTTAATAGTATCTGGCAATCTGCGAAATAGGACCATGATTCTTGAAACAGGGAAGTGGGTAACAACATCGGTGTTTTCTGTATACAACACTAGTATAGTTTATGCATATGAATAATGTTAGACGTGCACATCACTGGTAAGGCTACTGAATGTAACTAGTTTTTTACTTGGAAGTAACTTGTACTTCAGGGAACACATGGTAGCACAGGATGACCTGGACGACGAAGATACCGAGGACGAGGAGGATCGGAGGGTTATATGGGCCAATGCAATCAAGGGAGTAGGACAAAGGTTTAGGAATCAGGATCATTTCCGGAAGGTCGTGGCAAATCATTGTATTTCTCTTCGGCGTGGATATGAATTCGTTCACAACAACAAAACCAGAATATACGTAAAATGCACGACGGAAGGTTGCGGCTGGCGCATATATGCATCATTACACAAGTCTGACAACTCGTTTGCGATCCGCACATGCACGTTGACTCACCGTTGCAGCGTTAATAATCTGCAATCGAGGACTCACCCAAATGCGAATGCGACATGGGTAGCGGCATTTATAAAAGATAAAGTGCGGCGGAACCCGAAGTACAATGCGAACATGGCTATCGCGGACATTCCGCCGCATTCAAAGTGGACATTAGCTATCGCACAGCGTGGAACGCACGGGAGATTGCGATTAAGGAGTTACATGGAGACGATAAAGATTCCTTTGACAAGCTCCGGCTATTTTGCAACCGCTTGACAGCATCGAACCTCGGGAGCGTGGGTGATTGGGAGGTGAACTACAATAAACTACGATGACAGGTGCTTCGTAAGTACCCTTACAAGAATAAGGATCACTGGATAGGGGTGCTAAAGGCTGCGGCGTACCCTTGGTGTATTGTTTTGGGTTTTGCATGGTTTCAGTACTTGAATCTATCCTATATGAGGATGGCTTCGATATGTGATACCATTTTGAATGCAATGAAATGATCGGTTTCAGATGATGTGGTTCACGAACAAAAGATATGCATCATATTTACACTTTACAGGCATTTACAGGACAGAATGACCAATAAAATACAAGTCAACTGGTAACGAAAACACTAATGTAATAGAGAAATAATACCAACAATTGTGGGAAAATACGGTTGTTGTTCAACACATTAAGAAGTAAAAAATAATCAAGTTATTGTTCAACACGTATGGTTATAAGTGATCACATGAAATGGTCACAGGAAAATAATTGCATCACTCATGGCAAACAAACAAAGTAAGAATGTTTATTGCATTGATGTTTTTAATGGATGGGTACTTAGGTATGTGGATGGAAGAAGGGTTACATTATAGATTCTTACTCACTTACACATGATATCTTTCTTTATTTGATTCCACTAAATCGCTATAATCATTGAAGGCGAATTAAACTTCTACGTTGGGTCACATCAAGATGCAATTTGGAACTGTTTCGGTTCTAAATTGCTATTTTATAAGATAAACTCTTTGGATCAGTTAAAATACTAATTATTGTAGAGTATAATACCATTCTTTTTGCCAAATCAGTACCATTGTCGTTCCCGATCTATATCATTAACTTTCCCGATTCATACCGTTATAATGTTATTGTTGTTAAGGGTGTGGTAGTAGCTTATTATTGCGAATTTACTGTATTGGCTTCCTTTTAACAATTTTCAACCTTTTAGGAACAACATTCCCAACCATTATCCGTATCGATTTATACAATATACTACACTTGTATGAACCATTGTAGGAACATCACTTAGTTCAACATATAGTGAATTGTGTTTCAAGATTATCAAGATCACTTAGTTTAGTCCAACACATTACTTTCGTTTCAAGATTATACACATCACCTAGCTCAACACCAAACATTATGTTACAAGATTATCCACATCACTCAGTTTGGTACTCTTAACTACTTTTTTATGAACCAATTAATGATACTTGAAGGAAATCTATGTAATAGTGTTTATGATATGATTCCATCGAACATCGTTAATTTATTGCCAGGTTTGACACCGTTATTGAACAAAGTTTGCAATCATCTTAAAAATAAATACCAACAGTACTTTCTTTAAAGGCGAATACGACTGTTCTACATAAAATACCATTCATCACCTTGCACAGTACCAATAAATGAACAAGAACAGCACAATTGTCCAGATACAACCGTGGACCATTCATCAAAAGGCAAAATACCAACAATTCATCGAACACCTTCTTATTCATGCCCGCATTACTCTCAGCCTCGGACACAGAGTCCTCATCCTCCCCCTCGCTGCTTGATGTCTCCTCGTGGGGTGCTTTATCCGTGACCACCTCCCCATGCTTCTCCCCCATGTCATCCTTACTTTCCTCCTTCTTCTTTGGCCTCCTCTTTGTTTTCTTGACCCTGAGGGGAATCTCATCCTCAAGCTCGTCGTCGTCATCATCATCACTTAAAAGCTGTTTTGGGGACGGTCGTCATAGGGACCGCAAAATTTCTTCTGTGTTGAGCTTATCATCAGACGCCGACACTGATGTTTCTTAAGCTACCCGAGATCGTCCCGATGCAGGCGAATACCGCTAATACGAATTTCCTGTCGAAATCAAGATTGTTCTCCGTGTCGGCCAAGCTACACATCAGCTCCAGTATCTCCGGCCTTTTTAGTGTCTTGCTCGCTTTGAAATACTTTTTCCTGAACTTAGATTTTGGCACACACCTCGTGTGGACGTGCATGCCCATGTGTTGTAGCCCCATCACCACAGAGTACTCCCACGCTTTAAACTTTACCGTAAATCCCTCTCTAAACATAAAAGCTCCCAAGTCTGCATTAAAACACTCTACCAACGCTTGCAGCCTCGTCTTGCTGTTGTAGATTGAATCGATCTTTGCAAAGTAGAATAATAGAGTGGACTTGATTGCCTTCCATTGTTCATCCGTTATTATCTCATTTATGCTTTTGATTGCTTCTTGTAGCACACTCAGGCTACAACGTGATATGATTGTAGCCTGTCCGCTCGTCATTCTAGTGTCCTCCTCCATTTCCATCTGTTCATTGTTGCTCTTCTCTTCACTGTCAATCTTCTTCGTCGTATTCTTCCCTTCCGACCTACGTTTGGCTTTTTCTGGATACCTGCCAATACATTTCATTTATACCAATGTCATGCACAAACCCTACAGGTATATCCATTTACCAAATTCTTATCTTGGAAACATTCCCTAATCATCAACTTTAAATTCACATACGTGCCCAACACCAGAAAAATTGTAGAATAACATTTTTTTTTTTTTTTTGCAATACCATTGACATTGCACCACATAATAAAACATGGCACCAATACATAACATCTTGACTAGTTATTATGCACCACACATACTCCCGTATTCACAAAGCATAATGGGATTGTTCAACAAGCATAATGGTGTCATAGTTCTGTAAACACAAATTATACTAAAGCCAATACAGCAGCGCATCAATCTTTCAACAACATCTCCTCAATTATGATTTTTTTCACACGGCTAGTGTGCAGATCTTTTGGAACATCATTAAAGGGCTTTAATACCGACCAAACAGGCAACACACTAAACTTAATGCACATCACTGATATATTTTCAGAATGTGACTGGTATCAATTTCGAAAGAAATTAAAAACCCCCAAAATCCATTGCATCGAACAAGAAATAATTTCAACCAATAGCCAATCAAAACACCCAAAATCGATTGCACCTTACAAGAAATAATTTCATCCAATAACCAATCTCAAATGGCATATGAAACTAGTAAGTAGCACTAAATGGGCTAAAATGCTGATAATAAAATCAAAACGCGGCAGCTGCATCTAGATCGAATCAACTAAAATCACAACTACCGCCAGAAAAATCCTATCTTGGAACTTCGATTGCTGAGTTCTTGCACCAATTAAGAAATCAAACAAATTCAAAAACAAAATCAAGTAGATCACTCCAACTCAACCAAACCATGGCGAAACACGTTTGCAGTATAGCACAGGGGCAGCTGTGTTCGAACCGCAACAACTAGCCCTAAATCGATTTCAACAAATCGCAAACCCCAAACCCTAAATCGTCCTCCTTCAACATCGTCTAACAAAAAAAATAAATCAAGGAAACTAAAATCCTAACTCCACAAAACTCGCCATACCTTTCTCTTCAGTTGGGTTGTCTTCGAACCGCATGAAGCAAGCTCAAGTGGCGAAAGGAGAAATGGAGAATGAAGAGCAGGAGTCGCCCGTTTTTTCGCGAGCGGGAGTTATCCGTTTCCTCTGTTTTCGCAAGCTTAAAATGGGGAAATGGAGAATTGACGATTAACAAGAGAATGAAGTGGGGAAATGGAAAGCCCAAACGACGGTTACCGCTGCCTTCGGTTTTTTATTTGGGGATGAAATGGAGATGTCTGCTGGTTACAAGAGAAGGAAGTGGGGAAGTGGTGAAAGGAGAGTGGAGGCTGACATGAGCATTAATTACTTGCAGTCCTCTTTTCTCACCATGACAAGACCAAAAAGTGAACTGCCAATTTTACCCTCCATTTCAAACCTTGATTGTATTTTCTAATAGGGACAACTTCGTCATTTTGCAAATTGTATTTTCAAAACTAAATCTAAATACATAGGGTGGTACTCAATAGGAAGTATTTTGGTATGGTGGTCTTGTATTGGAAGTATTTTCCTCAGCTGGCCTTTTCTTTACATTTCCCGATAATATATAGTATATTTTTGAAATAATATTTTAGGACTATTTTGGTTAAAGTAAATATTTAAGATTAAAGGAGAGCCTCTAAAGTTGATCTGATCTGATTCAATTCGATTTTGTTAATATAATTGTTCTTTTGATCTGATTGTTTCTAGGGTGATCTGATTCGTTACAGTAATAAAAATAAGTAATAAGTTCAGAAAATATGAGCCCTTAGATAAACTTTTATGTTTTCATTTTGACAAACACAGAGAACCAAAGAAAGCTCAGACAACACAGTACAAAGTGATACACATATTACAACGACGACGACGACGACAATACATGAGATGTAAAATAAACTGTAGAAACTTGTGTACATAGCTCAAGTTTCAACTTATTCATAGCGAAACCTTTATTGTAGATAGACGACGAGACCTTCAACACAAACACAACACTCACAGACGATTCTTCAGCCATAGTAGTATAGTGAAACCCTTCATTCTTTTACGACAATGCGCATCCCATCCACGACGAGGCCTCTTTTCCAGTCAAGTACCTCTGTTTCATAGAGTTTGATTCGGACGTCGTGTACATGGCCTTGTTCGGGCACAGAAAAATCTCCCAACTCCAATTCCCACCAATCTTGTGGTTTCCCAAGTTTATCTTTGTTTTTTGGGATAAGGGACAATTCCCTCACATCTTCTCCAATCGACACCTTTATGGGATTCTCAAAACCATAGTTATCATCCAACAGTTTATACCTAAGATACGCTACATATTCCCCTTTTGTTGAAAGACTTTCAGCAAGAACTTTTCCGGTGATCTCCAGCCAGGCAACTCTTTCAAGTTGAGCAACTTCAGCAGATCTGCAAGAAACAATTAACCAATGTTCAATCAATACATGTAAAAACTAAATATTCTATACTACATGGGAGTAAGAAAATTAATTAATAAGCAGACCTTGATTCGGACATAGATGTCCAAGTCCAATATTCAGTTGTGTCTCCCCATGTAATTTGAAGATCTCTTGCCTTCAAGAAAGGAAGCTCCTGCTCAATTACACAAACACACATTAATTATTAGAAACGAACGCAAACAATGTTTGTTTAGAGATTAATTCAAACATTATATTGTGGTTAATTCAACTCACCACTATTACGCGTGAATCAGACATTTTGTGGAACTGATACAAAAGCTAAGGTACTTCTATTCTTAGCACTCTACGTACTTTGAGAAGAATTGCATCAATAATGTGTATATATATATAGAAAATCTTGGGGTTAACTGGCAAGGAAAAATCATTGGGCGAGCTTGTCAGAATCCATGTGCCTACATATATAGTATAATAAGATATACACAAGATAATACTGCTGACCATGCAACTAACAATTATACCTCCAAAGCCGCCGTGGGACCATTTTGTAGCTAATTGATTAGTTAAACCGGAGATTTTCGTCCAAAACTTGATGCCAAAGATGATGAAATAGTATAAAAAAAAATGTTCAGTTTGCATTCAAACCTTAGCTTGACCATGAAAGAAGTTGAAGTTTATAAAATATAGCCTAAATTCTGGAAAGATAATATCACAGTGCTAATATTCAAAGGAAGTTTGTCCATTTATGGCATAGAAATTTACACCATAGAATTGAATTAAAATATCAGTCCCGTTACCGTTGCCGCATACACATCACGGGAGAGACTGCACATGCATGCATTGTGATTGGATGATGAATAAATATGATGTTAGAGTGGGCTTTTATGATATATAGATTAAAAATATCATGACTAAATTATACTCTCGGATCGCCTTCATAAATATCAGAAAAATTACACGGGTATTATACAATCACCTTGTCATCACAAAAGTAGGTAATATACTTCTAATCAAGATCTGCACCTATCTCCACTCCCGTTAAAACATGCTACTACGTACTCCTTCCGTCCCGCGAAAGTTGACGCGTATTCCTTTTTGAGCTGTCCCACGAAATTTGACACGTTTCCTTTTTTAGATAAATTAAATTAATATAAATATAATTAGAATCTTAATGGTTTCTAAAAATCCATTAAAAGTAATTACTTTAACTATTCTGCACAACTCCCAATGCACTTTTATTTTTCTATACAAATCCCTTGCATTTCTTTAATTCTCCATATCTCAAAATAGGTACAAATAAAAATTATATAAAATAAATATTCTAAAACTAGACACCTAGACGATTCTAACAAGACCACACTTGAATATTTTTTTCTAATTAAATCATTACCATAATATTAAGTCAAAGTTAAACAATAAATAAAGTGAAAATTCATTAAAATTTTAAACACAAATACCCACAACACTTTTACCATTAAACCCACTACATAAATTACCGTGCCCAAAGGAAACGCGTCAACTTTCGCAGGACGGAGGGAGTAATATTTTTTCGGTTGAAAGGGCGTCGTTAAAATATAATTTTAAATCACAAATAAAAACAATTCAAATATTCAAATAAAAAAATCCATCTAGTTAAAAATACTTCTTTGCTCATTCTAATCTTCTGATAATATACTTGACAACGGAATTTGATAGTTACTCTCTCCATCCCACCTCAAATGTCTTACTTTCTATTTTTGGATATTTCATATAAATGTCATATTTCTATAAATAGAAATAATTTTCCCCTCTAACAATTATGTGGACCCCATCATTACTCACAAATCAACTTTGCCTTAATTATCGTGCCCAACAATAACAACACAATATAAATGGACAGAGAGAGTATTATTATACAATAGATTCTTTTTTCTTCAGCATTTTTATTTACTAATTAATCAAAAATATAATTCGAAATTAAATAGAAATAAAAATAAAACTGTAAAATTACTTTGAAGTCCAAGCAAAACCAATTTCACTATTAGGATTACTCATGCAATATTTCAAATATTATCTTAATTAATCTCAATCTAAATTTTTGGGACACACACTACAAAAGTGCATGTATTAAATAAATATAGAAGAAACTAAACTAAAACTATATTTTTTTTATTGTGTAACTAAATTAAAAAGCTAAATCAAAATTATTTTTTTTGCGTAACAGCCAGTTAAGGCTAGGAAAAGAGCTAAATCAAAATTATTGAATAAACAATAAAAATTATTCAAATTATGTAATTAAACATAAACAAGTCATTATGCCCAACAAAAGCCGGACAAAAGCCCAACAACTGTAAACACTACAAGTTGAAAGGAAGCCCCAATCATTGGGCCCAATTACCAAATTGGTGACACTACAAATTTTAAATTATATGTCCATTCAAAACTTTGGACACAGTATTTTATGTGGGGATATATAATATTTAATATAGGAACAGATTAGTGTTTAAATTGGATAAATTAGAAATTTATATGATGTTATAGTAATGTGTTTAAATTTTTAATTGATTTCTTTATGTGTCATGTGATAGTTGTGAGTTTGAATTTATTTATTAATAGTATTTATTTATTGATGTGATATGATGAGGTAGGTTTAGTAATTAATATTTAATTATTTCTTAAAATGAAAATGGGGCAAAAGTGTTGGGACAACCAAAAAAGGAAAGTGATACATAAATAATTGGACGGAGGGAGTATTGTCTTGTCTTAAAAAATTATAAAAACAAAATTATATTCTAAAACTACTACCTTCGTTCTCGAATGTTTTGACATTTGATAATGGGTTACTATACACACACAGACTTTCATTTAAAGTTTTATCATAATTATACAAGTTAAAATATAGTCAAGTGAGTTCTTGTTAGATTCGTCTCGTCGTGTAGTTTTTAAATATCAAACTTTTAGAACTTTTACTTATACGGAACTTGAGTTATTAATAGTTTAAAATATGCATTGAATTGCGTGAAAAGTGGGTCCGTCAAAAACATTAAAGAACGGAGAAAGTATATGATTAGATAAATTTAATAATATCTCACTTGACTATATTTTATATTATGTAAACTATATTTAAAGCTCGAATTAAAGTTACTAAATAAATAATGTAATGAAATGATCGACATATAAAAAAAATGGAGTATGATCCAAAGGCCATTTATATTGTCCCATTGTTTCTCTATCATTGATTTATTTATTCATGTTATGGGATTAGGGGTGGGCACGGTTCGGTTACCCGGAGTTTTTCAGGTATTTGTATTTGTATTTGAACAGGGCAAATACTTAGATTAAGTATTTGTATTTGTAACCGGACTCCTCGGTTAACCGGGGTTCGGTTTCAATTCGATTCAACGGTTAAGCGGTTCGGTTCGAATATTTTGTCTAAGCCTATTAAACTTTATAATCAAATATTCAGATCTTAATTCTTAACCTTTGCAGGTTTATTTTTGAGGTTATTACAATACAATAATAAAAAAAAATCATATAACTCTCGATTTTGGTGGTTCCTTTTAGTGTTATCAAAAATATATTAATATATTTAAAACATCTTAGTGTAGTGTCTATTTCAATATTGAGTATTCTTAAGGGTAAAAAATCAAGATAGGACATCTTTTTTTTTATTATTATCTTTACTTTCTAATATTTATTTTATTGTATATTTAAATAATTTAATAAATAATGAAATATATTATTAATATATAATTATATACCATCAAATATGTATAACATATACAATATATAATTTTTAAAACACTATAAATATATTCGGTTCGGTTCGATTAATCGGGGAAAAAAATTAAAGTATTTATATTTGTATTTGAACCGGGCAAATACTTAAATGAAGTATTTGTATTTGAACCGGGGTCCTCGGTTAACCGGAAATTCGGTTCGATTTCGATTCGATTTGGCGGTTCAGCGAATCGGTTCGAATTTTTTGCCCACCCGTATATGAGATAGTTATCTGGGTTTGAATTTATCGATAATTAATTTGATAAGTTTAAAATTTATAATTATTGTTGTATTTGTTGTATTTTTAGAAAAGATAGATTAATGTTGGGACATGCCAAAAAGTAAAGCAATACATTAACGTTCACTGTTAAGATGGATGTAATAATAAATAAATATTCTTTATTTAAAATTATATGGAAAGATATTTAATTATTCATAAATGATATATTCCAACTTTAATTTTAGTAATTCAAGTTTCACAGAATGGATACTTAGCGGAGTCATCATGTCCCATAACTTTCAACCTTATGATAGAGATCGATTACCACCTGCCCTCTACGGCTCTACCCCAATTTTTCTCTATAATTTATGCGACTTAAGTTTATTCGACACATGAGTGTCAATGTTTAAAAAAAAAAAAATTAAGTTTCAAGTAATCATTGTTCATCCTTTTATTTTTTCTTTATAATTTGTACACATGTTTCATCAACTACTCAAGCACGAAGCAAATGATGAAGACTTGGGTCTTGGTCAAGTATCGTGACTTCAAATTTTAAGGTTGAGAGTTCGATTTTCTGCCCGATCCCGTATCTATCTCCCTTTGTATTTTTGTAAGTTGTGTTACATTGACTCACACTACCCATTTTTCAGTCTGTATAAATTTTTTTTAAAAAAAATAAGTAAATAAAAAAATAAAGGAAATGAAACCTCTAACTCCGTGTAACAAAAATAATTTATATAACAAAAAAACTACTTAAACAAATAATTTTATTTTTTTTTAAACATTGATACCTATGTGTCGGCAAAGGTGTGTGCGAGTTCAAGCCACACAAATTATAAAGTGGATAAAGGAGAGGAATAGGGGGCACATGGAAATCGAACCCTAACCACTTGGATCAAGTCACATTACGAGCAAATAAAATCTTTAGCTTCTCATAATTCATATTTTAAGTAATACTTATATTAGTTCATTTTCTCGATGATTAATATAAAAAAAATTTAAAATTTTCAAGTTTTAAAAAGAAAAAAATTATAATTTATGTGGCATGAAATCCAATACTTTCAACAAAAAAAAAAACACAAAGAAGATTCTTTGGTGGGTTGTCCACTGTCTAGTTTAATAACTCACGCATTGGCCATTTTGCCGGTAGGATAACCGAATTGCGCTTCCACCGTTCTCCAACTGCCGCGCCACCTCCTCACTCTTTCAATTCCAATCGTCGCCCTCCCCCGCCGGCACCATACCTGTCTTAATCCCTCCAAAATATTCACCCTAAACAAGAAAAAGACAAGCCATGGAAGGCTTAATGACTGATGTGTCGCCCTTCTCTTCTGTACCCGATGACTGCATTGCTACGATCATCTCCTTCACTTCCCCCAAAGACGCCTGCAATGCCGCCGCCGTCTCGCCGGGATTCCGATCCATCGCAGATTCCGATGCCGTCTGGGAGCGCTTTCTGCCGCTGGATTATGAACAACTGATTTCCAAGTCCGATTCTTTGGCGCCATTCTCCACCAAGAAACAACTCTACCACATGCTTTCTGACTCCGGCTTGTTTCTTCACGGCGGGAAATGGGTAAACTCCACATAACCCTTCTAAATCTTCTTTTCTAATTGTTGAATAAAACATCTAAAAAAACCAATTATTGAACAGAATTTCAAATTGAGCAAGCCAAGTGGGAAGAAGTGTTACATGTTTTGCGCGAGGGAGCTTCAAATCTCTTGGATGGACACCCCAATTTACTGGAATTGGAAATCCCTGCCTGAATCAAGGTTTTAAAATCAATTACTCTATTAGGTTTATGTATGTAAATTAGGAAGAATCAATCAAGAATGTTTTGTTGTTTTTTGGCAGATTTGCCGAAGTTGCTGAACTTAGGTTTGTCTGTTGGCTTGATATCTCCGTAAGGATTCCTACTGAATTGTTATCGCCAAACACAGACTATGCACCCTATCTCGTGTTTAAACTCGAAGACGATCATTACGGCCTTGATTATCCCTCAAACGTATCGGTTAAATGTATTGGGAGAATGGGTGGTGAACATGTTCCAGTGAAAAAAATTACTTACATAGTCCCCCCACATCACAGATCGAGAGCAGTTACAGGGAACGAAGTTGTTCGAAGTACTAGCAGAGAAGATGGTTGGATGGAAATTGAGTTGGGAGAGTTTTTTGTGCCGGAAGGAGATGGATATGTTGTTGAAGCTAGACTCTTTCAAACGAAGTTACCTCATTGGAAGAAAGGCCTGATTGTTGAAGGGATTGAGGTAAGGCCAAAGGAAGCTCCTAAGCGTCTAGTACGAAATCCTGTCAGGCGACAACATAGGAGCGTCGTAGGACGACGTGTGTTTGGAATGGCAGGTCGTCGAAGAGGAGGAAAAGCCAAGGCGGGGAATGTCAGCCAGCAGATGGAAACAGATTGAGTCGACTGTTGAAAATGAGTTTGAATCCTCCAACTATCTTTGCCTCCTTCAGCCAACTGATACAAATTCCCCTCTTTATTACTACAGATATATTGAAAATAATTTTACATTTTATAGTAGATGCCCTGGCGTGATAGTTTCTTTGAATACAAACATTCATTGATTTGATATGAAATAATCCAATTGCTCTTTGATCATCGGAATCTCAACTGTTTTGAAAAACCAAACCTTGTGTTGTTTTGTAAATTCGTGGAGGTTATAGTAATGGAATAATAGACAATTACGGTGCGTTTGGTTGGAGGAATCTTAGATTACCCGTGGGAATGTGATTGCTGGGAATGTAAGATTACTGGGAATATGAGATTGCTGGGAATCTTATTTTTTTGATGTTTTAAGGTTATCGCGTTTGGTTAGATTAGGAATCTCAGATTTCTAGTTCTAATTAATTTACCATAATGTCCCTGAATTTCAATTGAACGAATGTTATAAATATGTCATTTTGCTACACATTAAAAATATTTAAGCCGATTTATTTTTTAAAATATTGAAAATTCTTTATATGTAATTTATTGTGTGATAGTTACTTATTTAATATGAGAATATATATAAAAATATAAATTAAAATATAAGAATATATATTTAAAAAATATGTTTGAAGAATTTAAAATTTTTCAATTTATTTTTAAAATTAAATTTCATATATTTATCATTTTTTTAGAATACAAATATATAAATTTATAAAATAAAATAAGTATAAAAAGTGAGGGGTATAAAAGTCAAATTAATATAAAAGTAGGTAAAGTGGAGGTGGTAATCTAAGATTACCTACCCTCCAGGTGGGAATATGATTCCCACCTAAAACACCCAACATTCCCACTGAGGTGGGAATGTGAGATTCCCACATGAAACGTGCCCCGAACCAAACATGGTCATGTTTCATTCCCTATCTAAGATTCTCAATGGGAATCTCAGATCCCGAACCAAACGCCCCCGTTAGTTTATAAACTCTTGGTTTATTTAATTGTCAATAACTCAATATGGAAATAATAGACTTACTATAATTTATAATAAAACACTCTCTCTTCGTCCCAATAACCATGTTCTAGGCCCAAAAGAACATCATATATAAAACATGATAAAGACACCGCAGATGTGGGCATCCGGCTGTGCTAATGTCAAAATCGAGTGACCATGTTTATCCGTACTGTTGCGGAAATGTGCCTCAAAACAAATTCAATTTGGAACAATTGGAAACCCAAATTAGTCAAATGAAACAAAATAAACAAACACAGAGAATTGACGTGGTTTGGCCAAATCAACCTACATTCAAAGCCAAAAGGAGAAACAAATTTTCACTATGAGCGGCAAAAATTAAAAAAGGCTATGGACAATATTCCCCTGACCCGCAAAACTCACTCAACAAATTGACTCCTCACTAAAGACACACCTACCAAAACAAACTGACCAAGAGTATAAAAACTCTCCAAGCCAAAATTCTCTATTTTATCAAAGAGCTGTCATTGGCCCCCACATTAAGGAAACTGTCACTTTCTCCTATCAAAAACAAGAGCTGGGAAGATGCGTTATTTTAAACTCTTTGCCTATACTTGGTCTGTGTCTTTGCTGGGGTGATTTATCAATTGCAAAATGGCCAACTATATATAGAGGTTTGTGAGCCACAATTACTACAGTACGGCACTGGTAAGTGGAAACTTCCACATTCACATTCACCTACTGACAACAAAGGACGGCACCACCTAACAAATCCCCACCTTGGTGCGTCACAAGCATAGTTGAATGGTAAGAAGGCTCCACCCTTATCTCAAACTTTCTCCGAAAACAAATGTAGCTAAACTATGCACACAAATGTGCCAAACGGTACTCCAACTCTTCTTCCGCCTCCAAATTTCCCCCCATGGGAAAATAAAATGCCTCAGAGAGGCAATAAACAGAGACCCAACATCAGATGTGCCTATCAAATAGCGAATGATTCGCTTCAGAGAAAGCCAATGCTCTTTCCCTGATCCCTGAATCGGCTAACACTGACTGCTTGTGCCAAATCTGGCGTAGCGCTCACCGTGGAATACATTAAGCTGTTCTTTGCACTAGAATGGGACACCTATCCAATATACTCCTTCTCAGTTTCAAACTTTGGTGCAAAAAATCACTGAGAGTTTTGCATTACCAACACGTGGAGTTTTCAAACATTTTGCCGAAAACATACCAAACTTTGCAGAATCTCTTGGATGTAGCTCTTCTAGGACAAGAAAGCTTCTTTTGATCTATCTCAATAGACCTTCATCCCCAATTCCGCGCTGCACCCAATTCCCAAAATGCCGAACTCTACACACAGTAGAAAATCAATCTTGCTCGCCTGAGTCATCTTTTGAAGCTCCACTTTATTGTCAGCACCAAAAATTCACTCTTTGCTCAAGGCTTCAATTTTCCTTCACAGACATATGTCGTATGTCCAAAAGGTTTCAAATTCGAGTAATCACAAGAGTTACCCGACCAAACCTCATAAGGAATCCGACAATCAATTCCTCTATGAAGTGCCCAATTGATCATAAAACAGGCAGTGTCTACTGTCTCTACCCAAAAGCTCCTTGGCAATCCAGATCGCAAGAGCATGTAGCGTGCTCTCCCCAAAAAATGTCTGATCATACGTTTTAACACCCCATTATGTTCTAAAGTGTTCCAAACTCTATGATGTCCAACAATTTCATTGTTCTTGCAGAACTTATAGAACTTCCTCTAACAAGATGTCCAAATCTAATATGACATAATCAAGACATATTAGAAGAATCAGCAACAGCAGCTCCGGAATCCACCACCGTAGACCTCTGCACAACGTATAGAGATCCATGCAAGATTCCCTTCAAAGCCACGAACGATCCCTTTACTGTTTTGTCAGCACACTTGCAAACAAAGCCAAATGATCCGCTAGATCTGTATCGCCGTTGACTGCAACAGAGACAGACTCTCGTTGTGTTCCCTGTTGTTGCTTCTTCATCGTCTTGGGACAGCTGGTCTTCCAATGTCCCTTCTCATTACCATAATTGCAAACATCACATGGCCTAGGACCTTTAAAAAAAGACTTTTTCTTCTTTTGTTTTACAAATTTTTCATGTCCATTGCCACTACAAACTATTAGCCCAACTGCCTGATCATTACTCGAAGATGCCTTATGGCGCAATTCCCTACTATGCAAAGCAGCACGTACATCGTCTAAACTAACAGTATCTTTACCAACAATAAATGATTGCACAAAATTTTAAAATGACAATGGTAAAGATACTAATAATATTAATGCAGCATCTTTATCATCGATAACTACATCAATATTACACAACTCCAACAAGATAGTATTCAATCTATCCAGATGGTCTCGAAGAGGTGTACCTTCATTCATCCGTAGGCTGAACAAACGTTGCTTCAGCAGCAACTTATTGGTTAAAGACTTCATCATATAAATGCTCTCGAGCTTTAACCACAAACCAAACGCCGTTGTTTCCATTGCAACTTCAGTAATAACATCATCTGCCAAGCACAATAAGATGGTTGAATGAGCCTTCTCCACCAGGCTCACTATCTTAGCATCATCTGGATCTGCCTTTTTCTACAGTGGAGCCCACAACCTTGTTGCTTTAACAAAGCCTGCATTTTGATTTGCAAAAGGCAAAAACTATTTCTCCCTGTGAACTTGTTAGCACTAATATTTATTGCCGACATTTTTGCTACCAAATGAGGCACAAACACAGCCCTGATACCAGTTTATTGCGGAAATGTGCCTCAAAACGAACCCAATTTGGGACAATCGGAAACTCAAATTAGCCAAATGAAACAAAATAAACAAACACAAAGAATTGACGTGGTTCAGTCAAATCGACCTACATCCACAGGCAAAAGGAGAAACAAAATTTCACTATAAGGGGCAAAAATTACAAAAGAGTTTGGACAATATTCCCTTGACCCACAAAACCCACTCAACAAATTGACTCCTCACTAAAGACACACCTACCAAAACAAACGGCTCAAGAGTATAAAAACTCTCCAAGCCAAAATTCTCTATTTTATCAAAGAGCTATCATTGGCCCCCATATTATGGGAACTATCACTGTCTCTTTCAAAAACAAGAGCTGGGAAGATGCGTTTTTTTAAACTCTTTGCCTATACTTGGTTTGTGTCTTTGCTGGGGTGTTTATCAATTGCAAGATGGCCAACTATATATAGAGGTTTGTGAGCCACAAATGCTACAGTACAGCACAGGTAAGTGGAAACTTCCACATTCACATTCACCTACTGACAACAAAGGACGGCGGTGGCGGATCTAGAAAAAATTTTAAGTGGTGTCTCAGAAATAGTGGAAGCTATATATTTCAATTAGGAATAGTAGTTACAACAAAAAAATATAGAGGAACAATTAGTTGAAATGAATGAATATGGTGCCACCATAAAAATTAAGTGGTGTCACCAAGCCTAATTTAGTTGAATGTAAATAAAATTTCTATCATAAAATAATAATTTCATCAATTTAAGTGATGTCATGTACCACCACAAATTGCTATATAGATCCACACCTGAAGGACGGCACCACCTAACACGTACACCTCCTCGGCCATGGCCTTGAAACAATAAATAGTCACTTCAACGCGATCTTGTCATCGGCGAAACCGCTCTGTCGCACCCACCCAGCTGTGCAACCAGATCTTCTTTCTCTGGGAGTCCGCCACGAATAAGACCCGATACCCATCCTGCACAAAGGGAAAAATTATCTGCATGTTAGGAACCAGCATCATCAGTGGGGCAAAAGGTTCAATCATGGTTCGCCGTCGCGGGAACCGGTCGCGGTTGTTCCACATCGGTCGCGGTGTATCGTCGCGGCATATCGGACAAATATCGGCTAATTGCATTTTATAGCAAAAATTATTTAAAAATATTATACAACAAAAAAAACAGCTTAATAGATGTCATATATAAGATAATTACACAATACAATTACAAAATATTTGAAATATCTGCATGTTAATTATTAAATAAAATTATTTTCTTATCCTAAGAGTCTGAGTACAAACGCCATGACAAATATCTTGTGCTTCCTCTTCAAACCTGTAAGATCATTAAAAATTTTGTAGATACAATTTCATTTCAAGAATATAACTTAAATAAAATTAAGTTTTGCATAGATTTTTAAGTATCTGACCTGTTAATACCATGTTGAATGACGAGGATTCTCATATTCTTAATCAGCATCTGCTCTAGGCCATGGTGGTTGATTTCTTCCAAGAGAATGGGGGAAAGTGGATGATCTATGGCCTTCATCTTGAAAAGTAGATGAGGAGTTCGATTCGTATCCGAAATTATTGTAATAACCGAATCCACGATACTCTGTGCTATCCAAAGTTCTATCAGAAGAATCATAACTCTGCTCATTATCACCAATACATTCAGAAACAAATGCAGACCTCTGAATGTGTGGGTAGTTAACTGGTCTAATAAGAGACCCAGTCGAAGAAAGACTAGTAGACCTCTGAAAGTGATTAGGTCCACCATATGATCCATAATTATAACCAAACCATGACGTGTTCCAATTTGCATCAAACTCTTGAATGCTACCACATGGATCACCCACATGTAAATTTTGCAAATGCTCATGAACTCCACCATATCTATTATCATTTGAAAAATCATGATCACTTGAAAATTCAGCCACTCTACTCAAATGTCGACGTTGTGCATCTATTCCATGACGATAGCCATGATCCGTGTCTTGAGTAGCATAATAATTGTCATTTCCTTGAGCGCAAGACATTCCACCACCATATCTATTATTCCGATCTTCATCACCACTATTATTTCTTTGAGACCCGCTCATGTTCGATGCTTCCCCGCCACCACCACTGCCAATGTTGTTCCCACTACCACTGTCTTCATCATTGGAAGTAGAAGATGATGAAATTGGCTTTCTCTGCAATACATTTTTTTTCTTTCCTACAGATGTGTTTTTATTGCCCCTTGTTTTCTTACTACCTCTGAATTGCGACAATGGCACATCATCATCATGGTCATCATCATGACTTCGGTCTCTTTCATTAACCTCATTCATTGCTCCATCCAATAGAGCTACATCATCTTCGCCCATTATGGAAGGTTCGTTTTCTCTAACCCATTCATCTAATATGTCATTCTCATGAAAATTGTGATTCAGATCAATTGGGTCATAAAACTCATTATTTTCATTTCTACTCATCAAATTCTTCACTCTTAACCGCATGTTATAATGCACATACACCAATTTGTGCATTTTTGCAATTGCCAACCTATTTCGAAGTTTTGTATGAATTAATGACCATGTACTCCAATTTCTTTCACAACCTGATGATGTGCAAGTTTGACTTAAAACTTTAATTGCAATTTTCGCAAATTAGGAGCATCTTCACCGTACATCCCCCACCATTCAGCTATTTAAACAAATAAAAGGAAAATTTAAAAATAGGCAGAGCAATATACATTTGTTTAGTACGAATGTAATGAAGCATAGGCATAATAAAGTATTGATAAAAGTTCAATTTATATGAGAAAATAAACGTATTATACCTAGTAAAGATGTTGTAACGGCTCTAACTGCAAGTTCGCTTCCAAAGTCTCCGATTTTATTTTTAAACATGGATATCTAAGTATATAACCAACAAGAATAAAAATAAATAAATTTTGAAATGGAGAAAGATCATGAAATATAATTGAAATATTTTAATTATATATATACATCATTCATAGCTTGCGCTTGCACATCCAGATCTAGTTCAAGCCTTTTAATCACTTCTTTCAAACCATCTCGGATTTCTCTTGAATCAAATTCACATGTTGGGTCATATTGAAGTTCAGGATTTAAAAAATATGCTGCAATAATAACATAGAAGTAATTAAGTTATGAGGTTTTGAGAAATGCATTATTTAAAACAATGATAGCTTCAACTGAATAGAAATTTACCTGCTGCATGCAAATGTCTGTGTAATTGTGTAACACCCCGGTTTTTGGTAACCCAGGTCGGGATGTCACCGCCACATCTCCCTAGTAAGACACGGTTTCTCCGAGCTTACTAAAGAGATGCAAGGCTAGGTATTGCAGTGTTTAAACATTTAAAGCATTCAAAATAGCCCATACAATATAATTCAAAAATAATAATAGCATAGCGCAGCGGAAATATTTAGTTTAGTACAGTATCGCAGCGGAAAATATAAAAAGGGCCGACATGGCCAAAGCACGGGTTAAACAGGCCCGTTCATAATATAGTCTACGTACGAAATTTAAAAGCAAAATAAAAGTTCCCAAAATCCCATGCATGATTCGTGCTCACACATGCTCATTCCATATATTCTGTAAAGAAAGTAATAAAAATGGTTTTGATCAGCAAAATTGCTGAGTAAGTTAACACATGCATGATCGTAGGGTTTAAAAGCCATAACTTTAATAATTTAACAAAAGCATGATAATAACATAATATTTGATTTCATATAATCCATATCATATAGCACAATCTATCTCAGGCTCTATTTAATAACACATATCACATGGTTCAAGATAATAGCCATCATTTAAATAAAGCATTTAAATAATTTAATTTGACAACAATATCATTTAATCTAGTTTAATTTAATTTAGAATCCCCATTACATTCCCGATTTGGTATTTCAAAGTTTCACGATAAAAATCGCGATGTCAACAAGTTTAGCCGGTAGCCCGGCGGCCGCAGCCGTATCAGCCATACCCAGTACCACTCCGGAGCCTCGGGAAACCCATACGGATATTCACGAGAGTGTAGGCTCTAAGTTTCGCCGTTTTGGCAATATCACATTTCAAGTATAGCGCGCGGGGTCACCATCGTCCATTACGGCACGAAGTGAATCGTTAGGGGGCACCCTGCAGAGCACTCACCCCTAATTTTAATTTATCAAGTTTGTAAGGGGATTTAGTTTTTAAAATCTGCCTTCCATTGTATAAATTTAGAAACCATATCTCAATTCGTTTCAACCCTAAAGGTTAATTCCATGTTTCAACAAGATTTCAAAATTTTGTTTCGGTAAATCACAGTTTACTCCAAAATTCGTCTAAAATCAGATTTAATTCCAAAAATTCCAAAATTTCATATCTGACTCGGAAACATCAAGATCTACAACTTTCGTGTTTTAACTTTTTCAATCCGAGATACCTAAGTAGGTCAAAATCGCCAATTTTCGCATAACAAGAAATCTGTCCGAGTTCAAAGTGTCACAGTTTACAAATTTCACATTCTACCATATCAATTCAACTCCAAATTTAATGAAATTTGACAGGGATCCTTAAGACATTTATCTACAACTTTCATGTTCGGCCAAGGATCTAAAACAGCCTAGATCCTATGTCAAAAACGTGATCAAGATCATTCCTAAGTTCTGTCCAAGATTTCAAGATCTAAAATCAAACAGTTCGGTTTCAACGGGTTTTCACATATCAAATCAACTCCAAAAATTCTCAAATTTTTACAGTAGCTAGGTCTAAGTCTTAGGAACGTTTTTCGTGTTTTAAGTTTTTCCGTTTGAGTTCGTTTTAAGGGTCGGAAAAATTCAACAATTCTGTTGCGCCGGTAGGAAAACAAAAGTGGACAGATTTATGATTCTTGTCAAATCTTTTAGGTTTCGAATGTTTTAAAATCTCCCAAAACCATGTAAGGTTAACTTACAGTGTCTATGAACGTCGGGGATGTCCAATTCGGAGGCGTGGCTTCCAGATCACCGTTTCTCCTCTCCGTTCGTCGGGTTCTACGATCTAGATTCGATACGGGGGTGTAGAAAGAAAAAGGAGATGATTAGGATTCGTTTTCGAATCGTTTATTGAATAAAGATTGGACCGAGACTTACCACGACTATGGAGATCTGTAGAGAAACTCGTCCAACAGCGTTCGTCTTGGTTTCGTGCCTCCGACGACTCCGGATTTAGGGTTTCGAATGTATAGAATGGTATAGGGTTTCGTAAACTTGTTCGGGGCTCCCAAGGGGCTTATTTATAGAATTCTCAATCCCTAGGGCATCCAAAACCGACCTAGAAGTCTGGAGTCGAGAGATGTTCAACCGAACGTCGAAAAATCCGCGTTCGGGTGAGAGATTCACGCAACAAACGAATCTGTGAAGTGGCGCGGTCGTGGCGCGCTAATCCCCCTCCACCGCGCGGCCACCGCGCCGACTTCGCCTGGACTTCGGTCCGGGCGGGTCGTGCGATCCGTCGTGCTTTTCCGCCTCTCTTTCGGGTTTCTATCCCTCTATGCTCCCGAATTCCGATTCCCGGGGTATATTCGGGTTCTTACTTTCTCTCTAATTTTATTCTCAGTCTAATTGGATGTTTTGGACTCGAATACTCGAGTTCGTTAGTGTCGGGTTTTGGTGTTCCATTTATCCATCCTTTTGTTTAATTAAATTCCTTTACTTCCTTTTTAAGTAAAAGTCTCATTTCTCATTTCCCTCTCTTTATTTATTTCTTTTATTTGCTGGATTTGTTTATTTATTTATAGTATTTATTTTATTTATTATTTATTTATTTAATTATTGTTTTATTTTATGTTGGAAAATTCTCGGGTATTACAGTCTACCCTCCTTAAGAATCAACTTCGTCCTCGAAGTTGTGTTTCGGCTTTTCTCGTCTCGTGCTAAGGTCTTGTGTTTGTTTTATTATGTTGTGACTGAACTTAGAATTAAAACTTCTAAGCTGCCTACGTACCCGGTAAAGGGATCAAGCCATAACGTAGTTCAAAAGTTTACAAAATTGCACGAAAGATTAGGGGGTATGACATCCTCTCCCCCTTAAGATTGCAGTTATGTCCCCATAACTGTGTCGGTATCGGTTTGGAACAATGTCGGGTATCGTTCCCTCATATCGGATTCTACTTCCCAAGTTGCCGTCTCACTTTCGTGATTTGACCAAAGAACCTTGATCATTTTGACGGTTTTGTTCCTCGTTACTCGTTCCTTAGTATCGAGAATACGCACTGGGACTTCTTCGTAAGTCAAATCTTCATCGAGCTCAATTATCTCTGGTTGAAGTACGTGTGTCGGGTCCGGCACATACTTCTTTAGTTGTGAGACATGGAAGACATTATGAACTCGATCTAAGTGTGGCGGTAGAGCCAATAAGTAGGCTAGAGTTCCGACTCGTTCTAGAATTTCGTAAGGTCCTATGTATCGCGGACTTAACTTCCCTCGTTTGCCAAAGCGCATCACCCCCTTCATGGGTGATATCTTTAGCATGACCCTATCTCCCACTTGAAATTCTAGGTCTCGTCGTCTCACGTCGGCATAACTCTTTTGACGGTCTTGAGCGGCTTTCATCTTCCCTTGGATCACTTTGATTTGTTGAGCCATGTCTTCGATAAGTTGTGGTCCCACTACCACGGACTTATCGTTTTCTTCCCAGCTCAAAGGGCTTCGGCACTTTCGTCCATACAATGCCTCGAAAGGTGCCATGCCGATACTAGCATGGTAACTATTATTATAGGAAAACTCAATCAAGGGTAAATGAGATTCCCAATTCCCTTTGAATTCCAACACGCATGCTCTCAGCATGTCTTCTAGTGTTTGGATTGTTCTCTCGGTTTGTCCATCCGTCATCGGGTGGAATGCGGTGCTCATTTTGATTTGAGTACCGAGAGCTTTTTGTAACTCCGTCCAGAAATGAGAGACAAACCTACTGTCTCTATCGGAAATGATATCGTGTGGTACTCCATGTCGTCGTACCACGTTATCAATGTAGGCTCGGGCCAATTGGTCCATAGTCCACGTGTCTTTCATTGGGATAAATATGGCTGTCTTCGTTAGCCTATCCACAATCACCCAAATCTTATTCATGCCTTTAGGTGATCGGGGTAATCCCGAGACAAAGTCCATTGAGATGCTATCCCACTTCCAACTTGGAATCTCTAGTGGTTGCATCAATCCTAAGGGTTTATGTCGCACTGCCTTAACCTTTTGGCAGGTGAGACATCTCGCCACGAAATTTGCCACTTCCTTCTTCATTCCCGGCCACCAATAGATCTTCTTCAGATCTTTGTATAGCTTGTCACCTCCGGGATGTACGGAGTATGGCGTGTTGTGCCCTTCCTCCATCAACCTTTGCTTCAACTCGGCACATTTAAGAGGCACACACCATCTACCTTTAAAACGGATGCTTCCATCCTCGTGGACAGCAAATCCTATTGCCTTTCCTTCGGCAATATACCCTTTTATCTTCTCGAGTTTCGGATCGCCCGGTTGAGCGAGTCGAATCTCGTCTAATATTGGAGTTTCCACGACCATGGCATTGACCGTTTCTCCCACTGTGCCAGGGTGCACAAGTTCTAACTCCAATCTTGCCAAATCCATGTACAGTGCCGGCGGAATTACCAACGAGTTTGTCACGTGTTGGGTTTTCCGACTTAGGGCATCGGCTACCACATTCGCCTTCCCCTCGTGGTATGCTATCTCTAAATCGTAGTCTTTGATAAGTTCCAACCACCTTCGCTGTCTCAAATTCAACTCCTTTTGAGTGAATATATATTTCAAGCTCTTGTGGTCGGTGAACATTCGACACTTCCGCCCATAAAGATAATGTCTCCATATCTTTAGAGCGAAAACGACCGCTGCCAACTCCAGGTCATGTGTCGGATAATTTTCCTCGTGAGGTTTTAGTTGGCGTGATGCATAGGCTACGACTCTCGAGTCTTGCATCAAAACACAACCTAAACCTTCCTTCGAAGCATCGCTATATACTTCGAAGTCACCATTCTCTGATGGTAGTGTTAATACGGGTGTGGTTGTGAGTTGTTTCTTCAGCTCTTGAAACGATGTCTCACATGCTTCGGTCCACTCGTATTTCGCTCCTTTCTTAAGTAGCTGGGTCAAAGGACGTGCAATTCTTGAAAAGTCCTTCACAAATCGTCTATAATATCCGGCTAATCCAAGGAAACTCCTTATTTCCGTTGGACTTTTCGGAGTTGCCCATTCAGTTACGGCAGAGACCTTTGCCGGATCCACTGATACTCCATCAGCGGATACTATGTGTCCGAGAAATGCCACTTCTTTCAGCCAGAAGTCACATTTCGACAGCTTGCCGTATAGCCTATCGAGTAAACAGTAGAAGGCAAAAAAAAAAAAATTTAAAACAACACAATTCGAGGCCCGCGCGGTGCCCGCGCGGTGGCGCGCGGCGACCGCGCGGCCAGGGCAGTTTGAAAAAAACTGCTCGCGCGGAGCGCGAACCATTCCGCCCCATTTCCGCTTTCGAGGCTTCCTCTAGTTTTCTCTCAAATTCGTTCTTCCATCCCCCGATTCCCTCATTCCCGGCTTCGATTTTCCTTTGCAAGGTATGCATCTACTACTTCTATTCGTCAATTTCAGCTTTTATGTTTTGTTTAGCCTTAATCTTTGGGTGAATTTCAAAATTAGGGTTTAGGGACAAGAATTGGGGTTTTGTTGTTTTTAGACTTAACTTATGCAATTAGCGAGTTTGGGCGATACTTGGTGTTATTTTTGTTGATTACTAAGTATTTGTGCCACAATGTATGCCTAGTTTGAGGGAGTTTTTACTAGATTCCATATTTTAAGGAAAGCATGAATTTCCCGATTTGTATTGGTATTGTGGGCATGCGGATGAGTTTGTTGTCGTCGATTTGTGCCCTATTATGTTGATAAGTTATTGTCTAAACAATTGTTTTGGTTTGGGGGCGTTTCCCATGTGTTTGCAAGTAAACTTTGGTATTGATTATTGCGCACTCAACGTGTTTGACGAAATGTCCCAAAGAGGTTTGGGGCTTTTCTAGACATAGTCTTGGTTTGGTTATCTTCTTGATCGCTCGTGTTAGAGCTCACTCTTCATGTTCTCGTGTTTCCTAGATTATAATTCATGTAATCATCGTGTAGGATTTATCCTTACATTTGGTATTGGTTGGATATTTGCAGGATGCTGCTTTTTCTGTGGATTGTTTTGGCGTCACTCATGTGTCCCCCTGAGGACCAGGAGACGAGTTGCTCAGCGCGATGAGGCTGGTCCTAGCACTGCCGCTCCGGCGATGTCTGATTTTGACGAGAGCGAGTCTGAGGAGGACGAGGAGCAGCGGGGCCCTAAGCTCAGGGGTCTCCCCGACGAGGTGCGTCCCCGTCGACACGACAGGTATCGGTTCGCTACTATGGCCTCTCAGGAGTTCTACTTCGACGAGCTTCGTCGAAACAGGTCTTATGTCCCGGAGAGAGGCATATATCCTCGCCATATGGACGACGACAGGGTTAGTCCAGTTTTGGATCTTCTTCAGTGGACTGGGCTTGCGCGCCATCCCGAGGGCGTCGCTTCTGGGTACTTAGCTATGGAGGTCATTGCCAACATTGGCGGTCTCGGGGAGAACAGTGACTTGTCTCAAGTCTGGGTTCGGGGTCGCCATCTAGATTTCAGTGCTCGGGCGATCAACGTCTATTTTGGCCTTCCTGACGACGGCGTGTTCCGGCCACAGCCTGAGGGTCGTATACCCCCGCCTGCGTGGGGCGTTTTATGCACCCTGACGGCCCCTCTGCTCGAGCATGATCACGAGCTGAGGTTGACGACGATGGACTCTCCGTGGCGCGAGCTAGCTCAGATATGGTTAGGTCGTGTCCGGCCGATCACCCGGAGCCATATTGTTATAGACCACGTCTATGAGACCATCTGCTTTCTCGCCCGAGGTGGTAGGGTGAATGTTGGGGCTTGTATCGCGGACAACCTGAGGGGTATGCGCCGAGGACGAGGAAGCAGGGTGATTACCCATGTTCATCTTATTTGCGGCATGTGTGCGGCTCAGTGGATCCGTACGTCACCAGAGACGGATCCTTACGAGCTATCCGCTGGCGGCTATTACCGTATCCCTAGCTACGCCCCTCGACGCAGTGCTCTTCGACGTGGGGCTCCTCCGGCTGTCCTTCGCCCGGAGCCCAACGGTGATGGTTTGATTTTAGTTGTTCCTCCTGAGCAGCCACCTCCGCCTTCCGAGGTTCCCCAGCAGGGTGCGGAGATGCCGCAGATAGTTCAGATGCTGCAGGGTATGCAGCTTAGTATGGATGCGGGGTTCGCTCGTATGGATGCTGGGTTTGCAGCCGGGCAGGCTCGCTACGACGCTCTGGATGCCAGGATGGACCTGTACCAGGCTCGCATGGATACGATCACTACGAGACAGCTGGAGCAGCAGGCCTCCATGACCGATATGTATGCCTACATGCGTCAGATGGACGAGTATATGCGTCGTCAGTTCCCGCCTCCCGACCAGTGATCCTTTGTTTCTGCGTTTCCATCTAGGCTTGCTGTAGTAGTGTTTTATTTAGTTGTTTTCTTATGGACTGTACAAGGATGATCATTGATGTGTTTTGTTTCGTAGTTTATGTTCCCGTTGTATCCTTGTTGACTGTTTTGCCTGTTGTCATTTAGAGAGACTGCGATGAAACTGTTCCAGTTCTCCCTTTTTTTTTTTTTTTATAATGATCTCTGGCTGAAGAATTCCAAAAAAAATCAACTTGCATTTTATTCCTTTAAAAGAAATTTAATACAAGTAATAGGATGCGCAAAATAAATATACTATCTAGGATAAAGTATCTAAAAGATCTCCGCGTCCTCTGGCAGAGTAGCGGGGTCTTCCATAGGATCATCCTCATCAGAGACCTGGCCGGTGCCCAAAGGTCCATGAAACACTGGGGATGGTGGATCGACAGCTTCCGGAACTGGGTCCGGTGTCCCCTCCAGATGGTTCTCCACGGGGCTCGGGTTTGGCGATGGGCGGACCATGTGGGGCCAGAGCCCAAGGGTTCCGTAGCGTCCATGGATAAGGCCGGATGGACTCTCTACTGGGGGTGTTGGGCTTCGTAGTCCCATCAAGTGGTCTTCCACAGGGCTATATGGTACTACTATATCAGTGAGGTCAAGCAGGTCCGACCCTAGATCCTCAACTCTATCTATCACAGCATCGCTTCGTTCGGTGAGCTTTTGCACTTGAGTTTCTAAGTCTTTTATGCGATCTTGATCAGCGGCTCTCAAGTTCAGGAAGTGCTGGAGGTCAGCTTCCCTTAAGTCTCCCATTTGGTGCAGATTTGCCTCCAAGTGAGCTATACGATTTTTCATTTGTTGTATGGTTTGTTGGGTGTCAAGGTGAGCGTTCATCATCTTGATCATCAACAGCATCATGTCTTGACTAGCCATCTAGCGCAAGCAAGAGATCTACGTTAACATTCGCCAAGATTCTAAGTTCAATTCGCCAAGATTCTAAGTTCGAGTTTCCAAGATTCTAAGTTCAAGTTTCGCCAAGATGCTAAGTTCAAGTTTCGCAAAGATTCTAAGTTCATAGCAGAGATGCAACATGCATATGCAAATGATATTCCCCCCCCAATATTAATTTAATGCACTATATATATTCTTCCCATGGGTTTTAAAATAAAATTTCTCCATGGAAATAAAAATTTAAAATTTAAAATAATAGTCAAAATATTAATAATAGTTTAAAAACGATAATGGTTTTAAAATAATAGTTTAAAAATAGTAATGGTTTAAAAATAATAGTTTAAAAATAGCCGGGCTCTGATACCAACTTGTAACACCCCGGTTTTTGGTAACCCAGGTCGGGATGTCACCGCCACATCTCCCTAGTAAGACACGGTTTCTCCGAGCTTACTAAAGAGATGCAAGGCTAGGTATTGCAGTGTTTAAACATTTAAAGCATTCAAAATAGCCCATACAATATAATTCAAAAATAATAATAGCATAGCGCAGCGGAAATATTTAGTTTAGTACAGTATCGCAGCGGAAAATATAAAAAGGGCCGACATGGCCAAAGCACGGGTTAAACAGGCCCGTTCATAATATAGTCTACGTACGAAATTTAAAAGCAAAATAAAAGTTCCCAAAATCCCATGCATGATTCGTGCTCACACATGCTCATTCCATATATTCTGTAAAGAAAGTAATAAAAATGGTTTTGATCAGCAAAATTGCTGAGTAAGTTAACACATGCATGATCGTAGGGTTTAAAAGCCATAACTTTAATAATTTAACAAAAGCATGATAATAACATAATATTTGATTTCATATAATCCATATCATATAGCACAATCTATCTCAGGCTCTATTTAATAACACATATCACATGGTTCAAGATAATAGCCATCATTTAAATAAAGCATTTAAATAATTTAATTTGACAACAATATCATTTAATCTAGTTTAATTTAATTTAGAATCCCCATTACATTCCCGATTTGGTATTTCAAAGTTTCACGATAAAAATCGCGATGTCAACAAGTTTAGCCGGTAGCCCGGCGGCCGCAGCCGTATCAGCCATACCCAGTACCACTCCGGAGCCTCGGGAAACCCATACGGATATTCACGAGAGTGTAGGCTCTAAGTTTCGCCGTTTTGGCAATATCACATTTCAAGTATAGCGCGCGGGGTCACCATCGTCCATTACGGCACGAAGTGAATCGTTAGGGGGCACCCTGCAGAGCACTCACCCCTAATTTTAATTTATCAAGTTTGTAAGGGGATTTAGTTTTTAAAATCTGCCTTCCATTGTATAAATTTAGAAACCATATCTCAATTCGTTTCAACCCTAAAGGTTAATTCCATGTTTCAACAAGATTTCAAAATTTCGTTTCGGTAAATCACAGTTTACTCCAAAATTCGTCTAAAATCAGATTTAATTCCAAAAATTCCAAAATTTCATATCTGACTCGGAAACATCAATATCTACAACTTTCGTGTTTTAACTTTTTCAATCCGAGATACCTAAGTAGGTCAAAATCGCCAATTTTCGCATAACAAGAAATCTGTCCGAGTTCAAAGTGTCACAGTTTACAAATTTCACATTCTACCATATCAATTCAACTCCAAATTTAATGAAATTTGACAGGGATCATCTTAAGACATTTATCTACAACTTTCATGTTCGGCCAAGGATCTAAAACGTGATCAAGATCATTCCTAAGTTCTGTCCAAGATTTCAAGATCTAAAATCAAACATTTCGGTTTCAACGGGTTTTCACATATCAAATCAACTCCAAAAATTCTCAAATTTTTACAGTAGCTAGGTCTAAGTCTTAGGAACGTTTTTTGTGTTTTAAGTTTTTCCGTTTGAGTTCGTTTTAAGGGTCGGAAAAATTCAACAATTCTGTTGCGCCGGTAGGAAAACAAAAGTGGACAGATTTATGATTCTTGTCAAATCTTTTAGGTTTCGAATGTTTTAAAATCTCCCAAAACCATGTAAGGTTAACTTACAGTGTCTATGAACGTCGGGGATGTCCAATTCGGAGGCGTGGCTTCCAGATCACCGTTTCTCCTCTCCGTTCGTCGGGTTCTACGATCTAGATTCGATACGGGGGTGTAGAAAGAAAAAGGAGATGATTAGGATTCGTTTTCGAATCGTTTATTGAATAAAGATTGGACCGAGACTTACCACGACTATGGAGATCTGTAGAGAAACTCGTCCAACAGCGTTCGTCTTGGTTTCGTGCCTCCGACGACTCCGGATTTAGGGTTTCGAATGTATAGAATGGTATAGGGTTTCGTAAACTTGTTCGGGGCTCCCAAGGGGCTTATTTATAGAATTCTCAATCCCTAGGGCGTCCACAACCGACCTAGAAGTCTGGAGTCGAGAGATGTTCAACCGAACGTCGAAAAATCCGCGTTCGGGTGAGAGATTCACGCAACAAACGAATCTGTGAAGTGGCGCGGTCGTGGCGCGCTAATCCCCCTCCACCGCGCGGCCACCGCGCCGACTTCGCCTGGACTTCGGTCCGGGCGGGTCGTGCGATCCGTCGTGCTTTTCCGCCTCTCTTTCGGGTTTCTATCCCTCTATGCTCCCGAATTCCGATTCCCGGGGTATATTCGGGTTCTTACTTTCTCTCTAATTTTATTCTCAGTCTAATTGGATGTTTGGACTCGAATACTCGAGTTCGTTAGTGTCGGGTTTTGGTGTTCCATTTATCCATCCTTTTGTTTAATTAAATTCCTTTACTTCCTTTTTAAGTAAAAGTCTCATTTCTCATTTCCCTCTCTTTATTTATTTCTTTTATTTGCTGGATTTGTTTATTTATTTATAGTATTTATTTTATTTATTATTTATTTATTTAATTATTGTTTTATTTTATGTTGGAAAATTCTCGGGTATTACAAATTGATTGCGCCATCTTCTATCAATGATTTCCCAATACTTCTGAAAGTCCCTCACATCTCTTTGTATTGCCATTTTCGCTCTATCCATTGCCTCATATATAATAGGCAGAGTCGGTTTCTTATCTTGGTCAATAACTTTCAATACTTTTACAAGAGGTTCCATAATTGAACAGATGCGTTGTACCTTTTTCCAAAATTTGTCCAACAAAATCAAATCAGACACTTCACCAGCTTGATCCCTTCTTCTTGAGGAATTATTGTATTCATACCATTCTTCGGTAGTGCACATTCTTTTCAACTCTGTACTATGGCGTCGAAGACTTTCCAATGCAATGAACTCCGTTGCAAACCTAGTTATACCAGGTCGCAACAATTCTCTATTGTTTGTGTGCCTTTTCATCAAATTTACCACTTTATCACTGTTGTATATAAAGCTGGTAATACTTCTGCAATTTTGAAGAATGTCTTTTACACGTGGCAACTTACCAATGTCTTCTAGCATCAGATCTATACAATGAGCAGCACATGGTGACCAAAATAAATGTTTTCTTTTTGTCATCAACATCTCCCCGGCTGCCTTCATACTTGCTTCACTGTCTGTGACAATTTGAACCACATTTTTTTCTCCAACATCATCAACCACTTTATCCATCAATGAAAACACAAACTTTGCAGTTTTTGGCTTGTTTGTACAATCAATAGAGCTATGGTATATCATATCTCTATCACAACAAATCATGAAATTAATGATCGGATATTTTGTGCGAGTACTCCAACCATCGCACATGATTGTACAACCATATGTTTTCCATTTTTGCTTCAATGTTGAAACATACCTCTCAACTTCCTTTATTTCCTCATCCAAATATATACCACCAATTTGTTTCCCTGACGGCCCCTTAATTCCAGTTCCAGAAGCCGCAATCGTATCAATCATTGATTGGTAATATGGACCACTATCAGCTGCATTGAATGGTATGGCGTTAAAATGAAAAAACTTTGCAATCGCCTTACCCACTTTCTTTGTGTTTTCTTTTGAGAAAAAACCTTTGATTGATTTATGTTTTGATGGAAACATATGTGAATCAATACCCCTGGTCATTCCGTCACTTTGTTTCAATTTGAAATTCTGTAAGTACTGTCTCTTACTCCCCGAACTTTGCAAATTTGATGTCCCACTGCCACTCCCTGATATCATATAAAAAAATAAACTAATTTAAAATATATATATTTTTTAAAACAATGTATGACTTCATATTTTCCTAAATGGAAATATACATACCACGCACAAAATTCGTATACGGGTGACCTCCAGACACAGAATGTTTGCGCTGCTCTTCCATGAATTCCATGTACCTACTTTCTATCATTGCTCTTTTCAGTTGCTTTCTTTCAAGTGCCTCCGCATTATCTATGATGAATTCTTCGTCATCACTCTCAACTCCTTCTTCATCTTCAATATTCAATGATTCATGTAACAAAATTTTCTTTCTTTGATTTTCAGCTCTTAATTGTTTTCCGCGGTGTAAGCATTTTTTAATAACTTCCTTTACTTCTTTTGGGACATTTGGGCATGCTTCTACTTGACCGGAAACATGTGCAATATGTTCTTTCAATCTTGTAATACCCCCATTCACGACTTTGCCACAATAGTTGCATTTGCTTTTTTTTTTTCTATCATTTCCAACTGGAGTTGCATGCTCCCAGCCAATATCTGGATTTCTAGACATTTTTCTAAATACCAAGAAGACAAAAGCTCTTTTAAATTTGTAGTAATCTAAAGACAAAAGAATATATACACGGATAATTTTCAAAGTACAATAATTATTTTTAAGGATACTATTATTTTTATAAAAATTAGTCAACAACATATTATAGATAGTATTCACTGGGAATTTATTTGTTTGTATATTTATTTTAGATATTCCAGTATACATATGTAAATAATGCCCGATCTGGTATTTCAAAAAAAAAAAATTCCCGATCACAATTCAATTTTTTTTTCTTTATTACTAGGAGTATATCATAGAAACCATAGGGATTTGATTGGTGCAAATTTTGTATAGGGCCTACAAATGTAATGACCTATACTAATATTAACTCCACATTCCACACCAAATAGGAGTAATTGCCTAGGGAATTACTATAAAAATTAAATAAATGCATCAGACTATAAAAATTAAATAAAAAATAAAGAAAAGCGTCAGACATAATAGGAAAACAATAGCCAATAGGAAAACAATAGCCAGAAAGCAGATTTTAAGAAAGCAGGAAGAAGAACGGAGGGAGAAAACAGGAGGAAGAACGGACGAAGAAAACTGGAGGAAGGAGGAAGAAAACAGGAGGAATTACCACCGCCGCCGTCCGCTGCCTCCAGAGCCAGTGCCTCCGCCTGCAGATCTGGCCGACTCCGCCTCCAGATCCTGCCGGCCGCTGCTCAGGTAATTGAATACATGTTACCCATCTACAATTCTTCTGTCTTCACCACATTATATAATTAGAATCTGGAAATTGAACAGTGGTCAGTGGGGAAATCATAAAGCCTAAAGTTGCGGAAGGAATAATGGGGAAGAAAGTGGGTAAATCCAAAAGCCTACAGTTCCGTTCCAATCTCGGCACATCTCGCGGGATCTCGGCAAGATTTCGGCGAGAAAACGAATATCGGAGCGTACCGGCGAAAACTTGGCGAGATCTCCGGCGACATCGGGCAGGTGAGTAAAAAATCGAACCGGGTACCGTTCTCGGAACGGCACCCTCCGTTCCGGTTACATCCCGGCGAGATCTCGGCCATCTCGGCCGAGATGGCGAACCATGTACCCATCTACAATTCTTCAGTCTTCACCACTTTATATTATTAGAATCTGGAAATTGAACAGTGGTCAGTGGGGAAATCATAAAGCCTAAAGTTGCGGAAGGAATAATGGGGAAGAAAGTGGGTAAATCCAAAAGCCTACAGTTCCGTTCCAATCTCGGCACATCTCGCGGGATCTCGGCAAGATTTTGGCAAGAAAACGAATATCGGAGCGTACCGGCGAAAACTCGGCGAGATCTCCGGCGACATCGGGCAGGTGAGTAAAAAATCGAACCGGGTACCGTTCTCGGAACGGCACCCTCTGTTCCGGTTACATCCCGGCGAGATCTCGGCCATCTCAGCCGAGATGGCGAACCATGGGTTCAACCTATATCCAGCCCATTGGAGAAGATATACAAAAAAGATTTATATCTGGCATTAGGACAATCGTTGATCATTCCAGCACGTATAAAGAAGTCGCATAAAATAAGAATATTTGCAGGTTAGCATCATGGTTCGCCATCTTGGCCGAGATGGCCGAGATCTCGCCGGGATGTAACCGGAACGGAGGGTGCCGTTCCGAGAACGGTACCCGGTTCGATTTTTTACTCACCTGCCCGATGTCGCCGGAGATCTCGCCGAGTTTTCGCCGGTACGCTCCGGTATTCGTTTTCTCGCCGAAATCTCGCCGAGATCCCGCGAGATGTGCCGAGATTGGAACGGAACTGTAGACTTTTGGATTTACCCACTTTCTTCCCCATTATTCCTTCCGCAACTTTAGGCTTTATGATTTCCCCACTGACCACTGTTCAATTTCCAGATTCTAATAATATAAAGTGGTGAAGACTGAAGAATTGTAGATGGGTACATGGTTTGCCGTCTCGGCCGAGATGGCCGAGATCTCGCCGGGATGTAACCAGAACGGAGGGTACCGTTTCGAGAACGGTACCCGGTTCGATTTTTTACTCACCTGCCCGATGTCGCCGGAGATCTCGCCGAGTTTTCGCCGGTACGCTCCGATATTCGTTTTCTCGCCGAAATCTCGCCGAGATCCCGCGGGATGTGCCGAGATTGGAATGGAACTGTAGGCTTTTGGATTTACCCACTTTCTTCCCCATTATTCCTTCCGTAACTTTAGGCTTTATGATTTCCCCACTGACCACTGTTCAATTTCCAGATTCTAATAATATAAAGTGGTGAAGACTGAAGAATTGTAGATGGGTAACATGTATTCAATTACCTGAGCAGCGGCCGGCAGGATCTGGAGAGGAGAAAGGATCTGGAGGCGGAGTCGGACGGATCTGCAGGCGGAGGCACCGGCTCTGGAGGCAGCGGACGGCGGCGGTGGTAATTCCACCTGTTTTCTTCCTCCTTCCTCCAGTTTTCTTCGTCCGTTCTTCCTCCTATTTTCTCCCTCCGTTCTTCTTCCTGCTTTCTTAAAAGTTGCTTTCTGGCTATTGTTTTCCTATTGACTATTGTTTTCCTATTATGTCTCACGCTTTTCTTTATTTTTTATTTAATTTTTATAGTCTGATGCATTTATTTAATTTTTATAGTAATTCCCTAGGCAATTACTCCTATTTGGTGTGGAATGTGGAGTTAATATTAGTATAGGTCATTACATTTGCAGACCCTATGCAAAATTTGCACCAATCAAATCCCTATGGTTTCTATGATATACTCCTAGTAATAAATAAAAAAAAAAATTGAATTGTGATCGGGAATTTTTTTTTTTTTTGAAATACCAGATCGGACATTATTTACATATGTATACTGGAATATCGAAAATAAATATACAAACAAATAAATTCCCAGTGAATACTATCTATAATATGTTGTTGACTAATTTTTATAAAAATAATAGTATGCTTAAAAATAATTATTGTACTTTGAAAATTATCCGTGTATATATTCTTTTGTCTTTAGATTACTACAAATTTAAAAGAGCTTTTGTCTTCTTGGTATTTAGAAAAATGTCTAGAAATCCAGATATTGGTTGGGAGCATGCAACTCCAGTTGGAAATGATAGAAAAAAAAAGCAAATGCAACTACTGTAGCAAAGTCGTGAATGAGGGTATTACAAGATTGAAAGAACATATTGCACATGTTTCCGGTCAAGTAGAAGCATGCCCAAATGTCCCAAAAGAAGTAAAGGAAGTTATTAAAAAATGTTTACACCGTGGAAAACAATTAAGAGCTGAAAATCAAAGAAAGAAAATTTTGTTACATGAATCATTGAATATTGAAGATGAAGAAGGAGTTGAGAGTGATGACGAAGAATTCATCATAGATAATGCGGAGGCACTCGAAAGAAAGCAACTGAAAAGAGCAATGGCAGAAAGTAGGTACATGGAATTCATGGAAGAGCAGCGCAGACATTCTGTGTCTGGAGGTCACCCGTATACGAATTTTGTGTGTGGTATGTATATTTCCATTTAGGAAAATATGATGCTCAAAATTAAGTCATACATTGTTTTAAAAATATATATATATATATATTCTAAATTAGTTTATTTTTGTTATATGATATCAGGGAGTGGCAGTGGGACATCAAATTTGCAAAGCTCGGGGAGTAAGAGACAGTACTTACAGAATTTCAAATTGAAACAAAGTGACGGAATGACCAGGGGTATTGATTCACATATGTTTCCATCAAAACATAAATCAATCAAAGGTTTTTTCTCAAAAGAAAACAGAAAGAAAGTGGGTAAGGCGATTGCAAAGTTTTTTCATTTTAACGCCATACCATTCAATGCAGCTGATAGTGGTCCATATTACCAATCGATGATTGATATGATTGCGGCTTCTGGAACTGGAATTAAGGGGCCGTCAGGGAAAGAAATTGGTGGTATATATTTGGATGAGGAAATAAAGGAAGTTGAGAGGTATGTTTCAACATTGAAGCAAAAATGGAAAACATATGATTGTACAATCATGTGCGATGGTTGGAGTACTCGCACAAAATATCCGATCATTAATTTCATGATTTGTTGTGATAGATATATGATATACCATAGCTCTATTGATTGTACAAACAAGCCAAAAACTGCAAAGTTTGTGTTTTCATTGATGGATAAAGTGGTTGATGATGTTGGAGAAGAAAATGGGTTCAAATTGTCACAGACAGTGAAGCAAGTATGAAGGCAGCCGGGGAGATGTTGATGACAAAAAGAAAACATTTATTTTGGTCACCATGTGCTGTTCATTGTATAGATCTGATGCTAGAAGACATTGGTAAGTTGCCACGTGTAAAAGACATTCTTCAAAATTGCAGAAGTATTACCAGCTTTATATACAACAGTGATAAAGTGGTAAATTTGATGAAAAGGCACACAAACAATAGAGAATTGTTGCGACCTGGTATAACTAGTTTGCAACGGAGTTCATTGCATTGGAAAGTCTTCAACGCCATAGTACAGAGTTGAAAAGAATGTGCACTACCGAAGAATGGTATGAATACAATAATTCCTCAAGAAGAAGGGATCAAGCTGGTGAAGTGTCTGATTTGATTTTGTCGGACAAATTTTGGAAAAAGGTATAACGTATCTGTTCAATTATGGAACCTCTTGTAAAAGTATTGAAAGTTATTGACCAAGATAAGAAACCGACTCTGCCTATTATATATGAGGCAATGGATAGAGCGAAAATGGCCATACAAAGAGATGTGAGGGACTTTCAGAAGTATTGGGAAATCATTGATAGAAGATGGTACAATCAATTACACAGACATTTGCATGCAGCAGGTAAATTTCTATTCAATTGAAGCTATCATTGTTTTAAATAATGCATTTCTCAAAACCTTATAACTTAATTACTTCTATGTTATCATTGCAGCATATTTTTTAAATCCTGGACTTCAATATGACCCAACATGTGAATTTGATTCAAGAGAAATCCGAGATGGTTTGAAAGAAGTGATTAAAAGGCTTGAACTAGATCTGGATGTGCAAGCACAAGCTATGAATGAGGTATATATATAATTAAAATATTTCAATTATATTTTATGATCTTTCTCCATTTCGAAATTTATTTATTTTTATTTTTGTTGGTTATATACTTAGATATCCATGTTTAAAAATGAAATCGGAGACTTTGGAAGCGAACTTGCAGTTAGAGTCGTTACAACATCTTTACCAGGTATAATACGTTTATTTTCTCATATAAATTGAACTTTTATCAATACTTTATTATGTCTATGCTTCATTACATTCGCACTAAACAAATGTATATTGCTCTGCCTATTTTTAAATTTTCCTTTTATTTGTTTAAATAGCTGAATGGTGGGGGATGTACGATGAAGATGCTCCTAATTTGCGAAAAATTGCAATTAAAGTTTTAAGTCAAACTTGCACATCATCAGGTTGTGAAAGAAATTGGAGTACATGGTCATTAATTCATACAAAGCTTCGGAATAGGTTGGCAATTGCAAAAATGCACAAATTGGTGTATGTGCATTATAACATGCGGTTAAGAGTGAAGAATTTGATGAGTAGAAATGAAAATAATGAGTTTTATGACCCAATTGATTTGAATCACATTTTTCATGAGAATGACATATTAGATGAATGGGTTAGAGAAAACGAACCTTCCATAATGGGCGAAGATGATGTAGCTCTATTGGATGGAGCAATGAATGAGGCTAATGAAAGAGACCGAAGTCATGATGATGACCATGATGATGATGTGCCATTGTCGCAATTCAGAGGTAGTAAGAAAACAAGGGGCAAGAAAAACACATCTGTAGGAAAGAAAAAAAATGTATTGCAGAGAAAGCCAATTTCATCATCTTCTACTTCCAATGATGAAGACAGTGGTAGTGGGAACAACATTGGCAGTGGTGGTGGCGGGGAAGCATCGAACATGAGCGGGTCACAAAGAAATAATAGTGGTGATGAAGATCGGAATAATAGATATGGTGGTGGAATGTCTTGGGCTCAAGGAAATGACAATTATTATGCTACTCAAGACACGGATCATGGCTATCGTCCTGGAATAGATGCACAACGTCGACATTTGAGTAGAGTGGCTGAATTTTCAAGTGATCATGATTTTTCAAATGATAATAGATATGGTGGAGTTCATGAGCATTTGCAAAATTTACATGTGGGTGATCCAGGTGGTAGCATTCAAGAGTTTGATGCAAATTGGAACACGTCATGGTTTGGTTATAATTATGGATCATATGGTGGACCTAATCACTTTCAGAGGTCTACTAGTCTTTCTTCGACTGGGTCTCTTAATAGACCAGTTAACCACCCACACATTCAGATGTCTGCATTTGTTTCTGAAAGTATTGGTGATAATGAGCAGAGTTATGATTCTTCTGATAGAACTTTGGATAGCACAGAGTATCGTGGATTCGGTTATTACAATAATTTCGGATACGAATCGAACTCCTCATCTACTTTTCAAGATGAAGGCCATAGATCATCCACTTTCCCCCATTCTCTTGGAAGAAATCAACCACCATGGCCTAGAGCAGATGCTGATAAAGAATATGAGAATCCTCGTCATTCAACATGGTATTAACAGGTCAGATACTTAAAAATCTATACAAAACTTAATTTTATTTAAGTTATATTCTTGAAATGAAATTGTATCTACAAAATTTTAATGATCTTACAGGTTTGGAGAGGAAGCACAAGATATTTGTCATGGCATTTGTACTCAGACTCTTAGGATAAGAAAATAATTTTATTTAATAATTAACATGCAGATATTTCAAATATTTTGTAATTGTATTGTGTAATTATCTTATAGATGACATCTATTAAGCTGTTTTTTTTTGTTGTATAATATTTTTAAATAATTTTTGCTATAAAATGCAATTAGCCGATATTTGTCCGATACGCCGCAACGATACACCGCGACCGATGTGGAACAACCGCGACCGCGACGCGACCGGTTCCCGCGACGGCGAACCATGGTTAGCATAGCACATTTGCATGGTAGCACAGTTAGGGGTGGATAAAAAAGTCGAATCGATGAATCGTTTATCTGAACTGAAATCGAATCGAATTTTTGGTTAATTGAGGTGTTCGATTCGAATACAAATACTTTAATACATGAATTTGTTCGGTTACGGTTTTTTTAGAATTTGTCCCTCGGTTAACCAAACCGAACCATTTATTACTATAAAATTTTAACTTTTAAATGCATATATTTAATTTATATAATTATATTACTACTAGATGTAAATATAATAGTATGAAATTACAAATCTCAAATAGATAAATACCAGTAAAAATTCAAAAATACAAATGCCAGTGGTAACTATGGAATGCGGAGCCTAAGGTTTCTTAGCCGTGTGTGGAAGAGGGGAAGAAGTGCGGTTTTGTGAATGTAGAGCTAGGAGGAAAAATGAAAATTGGAATAGGAAGTTTTAGTTCCAAAAATGTACTTACAAGTTACAACATATGACGATTTATGGAGACTTTTCATTTCCTTACCTAGATTCCCATTTCCCAGTGATCCGCCCGACCGGTTCAGATAGTGTGCAGACTATTGAATAGTCTGCACTTGCAGACCTTGATGTAATATGCATTTTATGTGATTATTTGACAATGGTTGCGGTAATTGTAGCGTATTTAATAGTATAGACATCACATAAACTTATCCGGACATCACTAATAATTTATTGAAACATCACATAAAGTTTATTTTTCCCAACACTTAAAAAAGCACTATGGTAATTCCAATATTCTTTTTCTCCCATTAAATATTAATCTTTTTTAATCAATTGCAGTCTCATTTTCATGGTTCCACACCAAATATTGTTATTAAGTGGACAACACACCAATGACCGGTTATTTCATAATTAAATTACATTGCATTGATTACATTACATAAGTTGTCGCACACATCACATATATACCTATGAGGACATCATAAAAATTAACTTAGACATCACATTAAATTGTAGCTGATGATAATCAAGACATCACATAACATCTCGAAGACATCACATGACAACTTGACATCACATGAAATACCATGGGCATCAGACCTGCAGGTGCAGGTACCTGCATCATATCCCCTCCCATGCCCGACTATAGAAATAAAAGTTAGTCCAAAATTACAGTGATATAATTATTACAATATATTTTCTTCTCTGTTTTATGTAACTGTTAACAGTGAAAATATGGGAGAACAAAATCTCTCTTTTATTGATGCATTTGGGGAAGATTACAGAAAAAATAGGAAAAAAGCGAGTACAGGAATTGAAAGAAAGCAGTAAATGAATTGAAGAACAGAAAACAGTAAATTTGCAGAAAGAACAAGATAAATAAATGCGGCTCTCTTGAGAGTGTTGAGGGTGTTCTGAATGTGGTGCCACATTAAACTTATATAGGGGTGGGGAACCTTAGGGTTCCTCATGCCCATTGACGCTCCACCTGATTTGTTTCCTTGGGTGGTGCTTCGTCCTGATTTGTTTCCTTTTGGTGGTGCCTCATCCTGATTCGTTTCCTTTGATGACGCCCACGGTGATACCTTCCTTGCATGTTGCCCTTCACCAATCTGCTTTCCTTGCAAGGTGTCTTACCCTACTGACTTGGGCTTAGGGTTCCTCTTCCTCAGTCCCTTCTACCGGATATATCTTTACGGATTGGGCCGAGCAATTTAGCAATTTGGGTCGGAAAGTGATGGGCATCGACATCTATTTTATTGGGTTAACATATGCCCCCCTCGCGCAATTTGTCTGATTATGATTTTCCAAGACAGATTTGCGCTCTTAATTTAGGGTTTCGAGGCCCATTAAGGCCCATTAGGATTTAAAACCCTAGCATTATAAAAGGCACTTTCCCAAAATTTGGCAAGTTCCAAATTCTTGACCCACTTCCCAAATTTTGTTTTCTTCTTCCTCTCCTTGCCCTTGCCGTCGGCCGCCACCAGGGAATTCCGGCCGCCACCGTAGTCAACTTCTCGGTCGCCAACTTCGCCTCCTCCGCATGCTGCTCCGAAAAAGCGTCGTCCGGCCGCCGCCATCTTCTCGCTCGCCGGCCGCCATCCTCGTTGGATAGGGAGGCCGCCGCCACCTTCTTCACGGGCGCCGCCATTGACGTGCTCGAGTGCCGCCACCAGCCCACAGATAGGCCACCATCCTATTGCTGCTGAGGCCGCCACTGCCTTGAGGAGCCGCCAGCATCGTTCTCGTATGACGCCGCCATCCTTGCACGGGTCGCCGCCATCGTCCTTCGCGAGGGCCGCCATTGACGTGCTTGAGCGCCGCCACCAGCCCACAGATAGGCCGCCATCCTATTGCTGCTGAGGCCGCCACTGCCTTGAGGAGCCGCCAGCATCGTCAATCGCCCGGGCCGCCATCCAGAAGCCTCGGTCGTCACCCGAGAGGCCGCCACTGCCACGAGGGCCGCCACCCGAAGGCCGCCACAAGCCTCGGCCGCCACCCGAAAGGCCGCCACCCTAAACCCGGAGGGCCGCCACCACCCGAGGTCACCGAGGCCGCCACCGCTCGAGGGCCGCCATCGCCTGGGAGCAGCCATCTCCACATCCACAGGCCGCCATGCTGCGCTGCTTGGGGCGCCACTTGCTTCATGGATCAGGTTAGTCATCTATCCTCTACCCTTGTTTTGTTATGCATATTTTCTTGGTAGAGGCCTATAACATGTGATGAGAGATGATCATGGATGGGTGACTTGTTTCTCTTGATTTTGCTGAATTCATGCTTGTATAGTAATTTCGTGCTTCCGATGCCCATTACATGTATGCTTGATGACATAGGACCTAGCAAGATCATTCACTTTATTTTGCCTATCTTTTCTTGATGAGCATCACCTATCAAACCCTCTGTTTATGACATAGGGCTTAAGGAACCATACTTAGCTGTTAGGTTGATCAAGAGCTGTTTCTCTAGTCCTGCAACTGTTCTAGTATCCCACACTTTGCTTAGGACATAGGATTTAGAGAACTATGCGATAGGGCTTAGAAAACAATGCTTAGGTGTTAGGTTGACCTAGAGCTGTTTCTTTGGTTTCCCACACCCTACATATGATATAGGATTTAGTAGACGAGACTACGCCGGCCGCCCCTCATTTGGCTCGGGCTGCCACTGATAGTCACCTCGAAACATCACCGGCCGCCATCCAGGGGTCACCAGCCGCCACTGCTCAGGCCGGCACCCTATCAGCTCAGGCTGCCACCTCAAGCCACCTGCCGCCATCCTCTTCGGGATAGGCCGCCATTCATTCAGCCCGGGTCGCCACCCCTTTGACAGGGTTTGCTGCCTCGTCGTCCCTCGGCATGGCTTTTCAGGTTTGAACGTTTCCTTGGTCTCACCATGTTTATTTTACTTAACACTTTTGTTCAGTGTCTCATCCTTTTAATTTTGTGATACAGGACGTCGCCAGATCGGCTCCTCATTCAGCGAATCATGCCGCCACTCCTAGTGTCCATGCCACTACTCAGGCCACACTCTAGCGTCTCCCGTGACTCAGGTTTGTGTTGTTTCACATTCTTACTTAGTGTGGCCTGCGTTTATGTCCCTTAATCCAGTGTTGTTTGCTTCGTGCAGCGTCTGCTTATTGCGGAATCTGATGATGAGGCTTACGATTTCGACCGCCGGGAGTCGGAACCTTTTCTGCGGCCGTTCCATAGTACGGGTGCGCACGCTGATGAGGCGAGAGAGTTTTTAGCTTGTCAGTGCCTGATTACTGAGGCCGCATTCACGAGTGCCTTTGTGTCTCAGACTAAGGCTATTCGGTCTCACCAGTGCGGTATTTCTGCTTCCAAGTCAAAGGCCAAAGTTCCACGGACCGAGATTGATGATGATAGCAACTTAGGCAAGTATATTTCATGGGTGCATAGGATGAGTGGACGCGCCTCCCATTGGCGTGAGTGGGGGATTGATGAGGCTATCACCCTATCCACCAAGCCGGTGGTGTTAGATCACCGCTTGATCTACTATCTCATGGGTTTTTGGAACTTTACAGTCAATGCCTTTCAGCTCCCTTGTGGCTTCGTTGGTCCTACCCTCCTTGACGTCGCGATGATCACGGGACTTCGCGTGGACGGAGCTGAGCTGACACAGTCGGGCATTGAGGACTCTGCACTTGGTGCGGCCATTTGTCCTCCGGGAAAATTGGCCAGACGATACGCGGCCTATATTGACCACAACAAGACGACTGGGGCTTCCCCATCCACATGGGATGAGCATGTGGCATTTCTTTTACTGTGGTTCAGTCGATTCATCGTTTTCTCCATTGCTCGTACTGTTTTACGCACTGCCTTGCCCCTCGTCCTAGCTATCATGAGTCCTCATTCTCGAGCTACAGGCTCATATTTCCTTGGCACCCTATTCAGTGGTATGGCCAAGGTTTCTGACATGTTGGCTAGTGGGCGAGATCCCACTACTACGGCCTCTGAACCATTATGGTTTCTATAGTTATGGATTCAGTTGTATTTTCCTCAGTTGTTTACCGGTGTATCTCGCCCCGGACCAAATGATGTTTCGGAGGGTTATCCGCTAGGCAAGTTGTTGGCCGCTAATTCCGTGAGGATTAGCCGGGACGGCCTTTTGAGACGGGATAGTCTGGGGATTATCCACTGATTCTATCATCATCGGCCGTCTTATCATGACTTGTATGTGTATGCCCCCATTGGATGGTTGCTCTCTACTCTTGTATGCAAGCCCGATCAGCCACGCGACATCCACGGGGAGTCAACTTGGAACATTAGCATGAAGCCTCACATGCTTTTGAGTGGGGTGCGAAGGATGGATCCTTCTAATCCATTCATAGCTGAGCGGTACTGTCCTCAGTTGTTGGCTCGTCAGTTCGGCTGCCATCTTGGACTTCCTCGCAGAGTGAGGTGGCTGGTTCGTTTTACCAGGCGTGAGAGGATGATAGAGGCGGGTATTAGGATTGTGGTGGCTTTTTCATCCCGTTTGACGCATTCCAGCTACTTGCCTTTTACTCCGACGGGGTCACTTGTTGCCGGTTTTATGGCATGGTGGACGCCATATATCACCTCCGTTTTGCCGTCATATGATGAGCTTACATCTCGTTTCGGAGGCCCGCAGTGTGGTTCAGCCTCTTCGCAGCGATCCCGTACTCGTGGTGCCGCCGTGTCGGCTCATACCTCCACATCTCGCGGTGTTACCCGAAAGTCTAAGTCTGTTGCAACTTCTTAATCTCGTAAGCACTGAAACTTTTGACAATTTCTCACTACAAGAGTATTTTCGAAAATAGAATAATAAATAATAAATGAAATAACCCCGGGTTTTATTTAATGAAACCAGTTTATGATGATGGAGTTGGGATTAAGGATATATTTATAGGTTGTCACGTTTTTATTACTCGTGTTAAGAAATTGTGGCTCGAAAGCGCACGGTGTCAAAAATTGCAATAATTTGTAGGTAAGTCCGGATCGTTCACTGGAGGATGTGCGATGAAAGCAGGTCCCACACCATTTGATAAGATTTTCAACTCGGTTACTCGATTCAGAGTGGATTTTACTAACATCTAATTGACATAATGTAAGTTATACTATAAAAGCAGATAAATTTATCCTACAAAGCAGATAGCTCTAAGCTACAAAGCAATTAAAATTAGGTCTAGAAAGCGGATGAAATTATCCTATGAAGGCTGTAAAATTATTCTAACAAAACCGTAACTCTGTACTATGCTAACTATGAAGCTGATGTCAAAATGGACAGAAGGGACAGGGAGAAAAGAACAAAGATTGGACAAGGTACAGATAAAACGATAATTAGACTTCCATTTTGTTGCACAGTTCTTTGTGTGGGATAATTCGTTCAGTTAGCTAATTCTCATGCTTCCTATACTATTTTCCCTTTAACAGAAAGGTACTCACAACAAGGATTTACATGCACTTAAGACAACACTTTCTAAGATACCACAGATGCATAACTGCCCCTGCCAGGGTATGTCATTTATCTGTGGTGGATGAGCAACACCTGACAAATAATTAGTTGAATTGCCAAGTACAGCTATCATTCCCCCATGTCACTCCCAAAGACTAAAATTAAGCCCTGAACTATTCCATAACTCCCATTCCTAGTAGCAGCTAGAAGTTCTCTCGACGCATCCGAGTGACCTCTATAAAAGCATTTAAAGAAAGCTGTAGAGAAAGCAATAAAGAAAGCATCTAAAATCCTATCACTCGGAAGTTTCAAAAGCATCATACTGGTAGTAAATGAGAGCACTCAGTCTTAATGACCGGATGCAGATCAAGAATTCCCGGACATCAGTAAACGCTCGCAGTGTTTACCTACTCCAAGGTGGTTGATAATGGCCAGAAATGACCATTATTTTCAATCCATTTCCGTGTCTTAAACGGGCATTTGATCGCATTCCGGTCTTACATTAAGTAAGAAAGCAGTCGAATTGGACTGATTTATGCATAATTGTAAAAATGTTGAGCTGGTGTGAAAAAGACATAAATATGTAATTTTATTACATATTTATGTTAGAAAAATCCAAAAACATGAGAAAAAGAAAAGGAAACAAAAAGATGGGAAAAAGATAGAAAAGCCCACAAAAAGAATATTTTCGGCCCATCTGGCCCAATCCAGCAGGCCCAGGAAGGCCTTTGTCGCGGAAGCCCTTTGGCGCGATGCAGTGTTCCGCGACAAAGGAGGGTTTCGCGACCAAGCAGCCCAGATGAAGAGGAAACCAGCCAAGCCCTTTGTCGCGATGACCTTTGTCGCGATGGCATGCTCCGCGACAAAGGCATGACTCCGCGACCAAGACACCCAATTAGAGACACAAGACCCAGTCGAGAAGCCTTGCCACATGCAGTGTGGTCCGCGACCAACTTGATGCTCCGAGACAAAGCTGTGATGTGTGTGATGTCTTAAGACACAATGGGCTAGAATCAAGGCCCATGGGCTTAGGGTTACACTTCTATAAATATGAGGTGTCTCCCATAAGCTAGGGGTTGGAAAAATTGGAATTTTGTTGAGCTCCCTTGAAGGCAAGCTTAGGAGTCCTTCCTTAGGTAGATTAGTTTAGGTTTATTTTCATGTATTATTTAATTTTTGTTCTTAGCTTAGCTTAGTTTAGTGTTTTACTGTTCACAGTGATTTAGATAGCCACTTTACACCATGTTTTGGTTCCTAAACTCTTATTTTTAGGGTTTGTAATACCCAAATCATGGGTATTAACAACACCCCTTCAATAATACGGGAAAACATTCACCATTTGTGTCCCAAATCATGAAATGGGTCTCACACCCCATGGATTTATGCTTTCTTTTTCATTTTGGGGTCTTTTGACCCCCATTATGCTGTTTTTATGTTTACTGTTGGCATATTATGGATAATGTTGTGTGAATGTGTGATCAAACCCTAGATTAGGACTCTTGCTTTATTTTAATATTCTGCCCAGCTTTGTTTATTTTTGTTTAAGCATGCTCTTCCTTATTTTGAATGTTTCTTGCTTATTTTTAGCTTAGAATAGCTTTTTGATCTGAAATAGGGTGAGATCACGCTGTTTGCATGCCACGGTTCATTTCTGCTTTTTCTGACTTTTGTCCTGAACCACCTTGGGCGCCAACCGCCTCTTGGCGCGGAACCACGTTCCGCGACAAAATGGTTGTTCCGCGACCAAGGTGTTTCAAGACACCTGTCTCCATAATTTAAAACCCTTTGTCGCGGAACACCTTGTCGCGGAGCCACGTTCCGCGACAAAACCTTCCATGCATAGCGACAAAGGAGCCAAACTCTCGCATTTTGTCTGCATGGCTTTTTGTCGCGGAATCATCTTGTCGCGGAACCACGTTCCGCGACAAAATCTCATTCTGAGACAGAAAAATTATGCCATGCTCCTTAATCTTTGAACACTTTGTCGCGGAGCACCTTGTCGCGGAACCACGTTCCGCGACAAAAATTTCCATGCATAGCGACAAAGGTTCAAATGCCTTAGGAATTTTCTGAAAACACTTTGTCGCGAAACAACCTTGTCACGGAACCACGTTCCGCGACAAAATCTTGCATAGCGACAAAGAGGCGTTATGCTGCCAAAAAATCTAAAAACTTGTCGGGATACCCATGTCGCGGACCTCGGACCGCGACAAGATTTATGGTATCGCGACAAAGACTCACTTCTCTCTATTTTTAAACAATCTTCATTCTCTTTCTATATTATATTGCAACACTCACATCATAACCCCACGGGTTAAGGTGTAAAACTCTGGAATTGCGATATAGGGTGTTATGCTGCCCAAATTTTGATTCTCCATTTGCATCACTTAATTAATTGAACCCTTGACTCATTAATAATTAAAGATTGGGATTAGCAATAATCAAACTTCAATAATCATCATGATTAAAGGACCTTTGTTCAATTGCCATTAAAACACTCCTCTATGAACAAATTCTTGATGGCTTAAACAGATAATCTGGACTGTAATTAATTATGGTAGGAAGGATTATTTGAGACCATCAATTGTGGACCCAATCCACAACCGTGCATAAGAAACCAATGTCTCTCATACACGGAATCTCCTTTTATTCCTTATTGGTTTTGTCTTTGCGTGTTGTGTGTAACAATTAGTAAAGAATACATCAGATTAATGTTGGTGGGTATTCCCTTATGGATAACTAGCTCGTAATCTGAGTATTAGTTACTAAGTGTTATTTTGCATGGTCTGGATGACTGTCAGTGGAAGCCTTGGCGGTTCGCCCATCCGGGGTTATAATAGCTGCTCGGCTGACTCCCATCCAGATACAGTTTATTTTTCTCATCTTAATTTCCAAACCCAAATTCCAATCTGTAATGGGAGCCAATTGGCATCAGTCAATGCCAACTGACGATCGTTATAGAAGGAAAGCATGTAGGTTTTTATCCGAATTCACAGACAGTGGAAGCCCAACTGGTATTGACACCACCATTATAGGGTCTAAGCTGTCTAAATTCGCTCATCCGAGTAATTGGGAAATTGGACAGTAGATGTTTACAGTCCACCTGATTATTCTGCCATTACTTTGGTCCCTTGACCCCTTCATATCTGTGTTTCACCCTCTGTCTAGACCCGCATCTATATTTTGGGTCAATTAATTTTACACTTCCTTATATCCTTATGCATGATAATATTATGTACCATTGTGGTCTGTACTTATTTTGGGATCCTTCCCTTGGACAATAGAAGTCTAGATCTTAATCAGATATTGTGTAATAAATTTCCAACAAAAATCTCTTTATAAAATCCGGATCAGAGTAAGGGATAAATTCCTCAGTTATGACTAATTCATATTCTGTCAAGGGTTGTACTTTGGGAAATTAGAAGCAGATTCAGCGATTAGGGTCTGTGTTTTAACTGAGAGTCTAGTACCTGATAGGGAATGATTTTCAAATCCATTATTTTCCAAAATTGCTGGTTGTTGGAAATCTAAGATTGAGTGCTACACCAAGATGGGGTCCACTTGGACTCAAATACAGTGTAGTAAATAATCTTAGAGGAACATCATCCAGGCTTTGGTTACTTTCTAAGATAGGGTTGAGTTTTCTTTCAACTGCTATCCTCTTCTGCCAAAGCCTACTTTTGAGTCCTGAGTGAGTGCATCCGGAACGAACGAAATCATTAGTTCGTTTCATTAGTTTGTATCTCATAATCACCCGAAAGGAAGTGAACACTGCGAGCATTTCACCAAGAGCCGGGAATTCTTGATCCATACCCAGTCATCTTGACTGGGTGCTGTCTTTTACTACCAGGGTCAGATTTTCAAAACCTCCGAGTGATAGGTTTTAAATGCCTTCTTTACTGCTTTCTTTTAACCGCTTTCATTAGAGGTCACTCGGTTGTATTGAGAGTTGTGTAACTGCTACTAGGATTGACAGTTAAGGGATAGTTCAGGGCTTGATTAGAATCTTTGGGTGTGACATGGGAGAATGATAGTAGTACTTGGCATTTCAATAAATGATGTGTCGGGTGTTGCTTTTCCACCACAGATGAAGTAACACACCCAGGCCAGGGCAGTTACAAATCTGTGGTATCTTAGAATTTGCGGTCTTAAGAACATGTAAACTCATATTGTAAGTACCTGTCTGTTAAAAGGGAAAGCATTGTTGAGAGCATGAGAATTAGCTATCTGATAGAATTATCCCAAACAAAGATCTGTGTATAAAAATGGAAGTTTAGTATTGCTTTATCTCACTCTTGTCCAATTTTCATTCTTTTCTTCCTGTCCCTTCTGTCTACATTGTGATCAGCTTCACGGTTGGCACAATGTAATTTTTCTGCTTTCATAGAAACTGTTTACCGCATTCCTAGAATAATTTTTACCCGCTTTCTAGAATAGACTTACTCGCTTTGTAGAGTAATTTAACTGCTTCCATAATCTAGTTTAAATTCATGTCAGTAGATGTTAATCACTTTTCAAACCTATTGAGCAATACGAATGTAAAATCTAGTAAAACGACGTGGGCCCTGCTTCTATCGCACATCCTCCAGTGAACGATCCGGTCTTACTATAAATTACTGCAATTTTTGACACCGTGCGCTTTCGGGCCACAGTTTCTTAAACACGAGCAATAAAAACATGACTACTTATAAATATATCCCTAATCACAACCCCGCCATCATAAATTGGTTTCGTTTAATAAAACCTAAACCAGGATCACGATTTTTCGGAAAATACTCATGTAGTGGGAATCAGTCAAAAAGTTTCATGGTAGGAAATCTTATGGCAAGAATTGATGAGAAGTATCATGGCATATTCGCCGGGGATCCTCAGTGTGACAGGCTGAAGGTCGACCTATCCCGGCTATGCCATGAGATTTGTCAACATTTCATGACAGAGAGGACCACAGTGCCATTTGAAACTAAAGCACCACACTTGAGTAATAAAAAGACTAATAATCTTAATATATATATATATCTCTAAACCCTTTCCCCGTGAATCGTAGATGCTTTTCATTTAATAAATCTAACCTGGTATATTTTAGAAAGAAAAAGCTCGTGGGACGAAAATTGTCAAAAAGTTTCATGGCGCCGTTGTCGGGGAGGATGCAGCGCCGTTTTGTTTAGAGAATTACATTCCTCATTGCTCCTAGATTAGCCTATACATATAATTATAAATATTCACCTTCAGAACCACTTCTAACCTGGGGATTGTACAGGTACTGTCATTATTGAAGCCGTTGTTCTATGCAAAGGAGGAAGCAGACGCCAGCCGAGATCCCGTTTAATTCAAGATAGAAAAGACAGCTCGACGTCTTAGGGCGGAGACTAAACGAAGAAGGGAACGGGAACGACAGGCACTACTTTCGCCAAGCACTAGCAGCGATATTTCCGAGATGGCAAACCCTGACATCCCACCAATCATTCAACCCAATCCCCCACTTCACAACATTGAGGAAGACCCCGAAGATGCTGATCACGATGAATTGGATGATCCCCCTCCCCAGATCATACAAGGAGGTGGGAACCCACCAAACATGGAACAGCAGCACTTCGAGGCACCCCCTCCCAATCCGAACCAAAACCCACCAAATAACCAGAACCAACCAAATCAGCAAAATTTCCAAAACCAGCAAAATCAGCAATACCATAACCCCCATCAGAATCCCCCGAATCCGAATGATTTCAATGATCCGAGGAACTATTTCATGCCTCAGAACTATTACCCACAGCAGTACCAAGGCGGGCCTGAGAACAATCATCAAGCAGCAGCTGCTGCTGATTACATGCAGCCGATTTTAGAGCCATATCTGAATATTCCTGGACAAGCTCCATTCTTGGCTAGGAACTTTGAACTGAAACCGGCCCTAATCAATCTAGTCCAGAGCAACCAATTTGCCGGAGCAAGCCATGAAGACCCCCATGATCACCTGCAAACCTTCCTAGAATTGTGTGACACGATCAAAAATCGTGATGTACCCGCAAACACTATTCGACTAAGGCTATTTCCCTTCTCTCTGACAAGCGGAGCACGAACATGGTACAAGTCACTGCCCGTAAATCAGAAGTCTACATGGGAAGATGTGATCAGAAACTTCCTAGCAAAATACTTCCCGGAGTCCAAGGTGGATGAATGCCGCTCCAAAATTGCGGAATTCAAAATGAAACCAGACGAGTCCCTGTATGATGCAAAGGAAAGATTCTTCAACCTACTCAGAAAGTGTCCTCAACATGGTTTCCATGACTGGGAGAGGCTAAGAAAGTTCTACAGTGGTCTGACCCCAGCATGGAAATCCATGCTCGATGCTGCTGGTGGTCAACATTTGCTTTACATACCGATGGACCAAGCCTGGGCAAAGATTGAAGCCATGAGTGTCAACCGTTCTGTTCTGACTGATGATGGTAACCTCACTCCCCCTCGTGGTTTATGTGCTGTGAGTACAGTAGAGAAGTCAGACATTGAAAAGCTTCAAGAGCAAGTGGCAGCGTTGTCTGTAAATCAAGGAGTTGGAAGTTCTGCGCAGGGACAGCAAACTGATGTGATCTGTGGACTGTGTCAAGGTGCTCATGCAACTGACACATGCAAGCAAATCACAGCTGAGAGCTGTAATTATGCAGGAGCTTTTCCAAATAGACACCCGAATTTGTCTTACTCAAACAACAACGCCTTGAATTCACATCTCTTGAACAAGCCACAGCAACAGCAGTTCAACCCTCAGCAGAATCAGGGATTCAATCAGAACAGGGGCCAACATTTTCAGAATCCAGGTTTCCAACCTCAAATCCAGCAGAGGCCGCCTCAGAATTTCCAGAACTTTCAGCCCAATCAGAGTTTCCAGCCTCAGTTTGTCCCAAACCAAGGCCAGTGGAATCAGAATCAGAATCAGAATCAAAAGCCTCCTTCAAGGCTTGAGAATTTGATGACTGATTTCATCACTAGTCAGAAAGAGATCAACAATCAACTACAAGCCTCCATCAGAAATGTGGAGACCCAAGTTACACAGATGGCTAATGAGATGCAGAAAAGGGACAAAGGAACATTGCCAAGCACTGCAGAAAAGAACCCGCAATGCAAGGCAATAACCTTGAAATCTGGAAGAGTACTAGCTGGACCAAAGGGAGCAGATACTGGAGCAGAATTTGAAGAAGATGATATTTTTGACAATGCTGGTAAGGAAGCTGATAATGAGAATGGAGCGGAAAAAGAGACAGCCGAATTGCAGACTGAAGCTGCGCCTGAAATGGCTGAAACAGATAAGGGTACAGGTGAAGGTACAACTTCCTTCCCCTCACCACCAAAAATTCCTAATAACAAGTACATGCCCAGGATTCCTTATCCTGCGCGTCTTAAAAATAAAGAACATGATCTTAAATTCAAGAAATTTCTGCAACGATTAAAGTCTGTAGAGATAACCATTCCTCTCACAGAAATGATTTCCGAAATGCCCATCTATGCTAAGTTCTTGAAAGAATTGATTTCAGGAAAAAGGCAGGTTGAGCAGGAAGAGGTAATTATTCTCAACAGCACATGCAGTGCCATCGTTCAGAGAAGAATGCCTGAAAAGAAGGAGGACCCCGGATGTTGCACACTTCCAGTACAATTCGGAAAGGCCAAAGTGAGTATGGGGCTCTGTGATTTAGGATCAAGCATCAATGTGATGCCACTAGCTATGGCTATTCGCCTTAAGCTTGGAGAGATTCAGCCAATCAAGATGAGACTGCAGCTTGCAGACAGATCGATCACTCAGCCCGTAGGAATCCTTAAGGATGTTGTAGTCAAAACCGGGCAGATTCTTTTCCCGGTCGACTTCATCATCCTCGACATTGAAGAGGATTCTGAAATACCGCTTATCCTTGGACGCCTATTTCTAGCCACTGGTGGTGCACTGATTGACGCCAAATCCGGAAAAGTCACCTTAAGGGTCGATGGCGAGGAGATCATCTTTGATATGGAGAAATTGCAGAAATTTCCGAATGACAGTTCTTGTTTTTCATTTGAAAATGTAATAGTTAGGGAAGAGCTTGACTCTGAACTTGATTGTGAAATGATGCTGGATGAACCATCAAAGCAGGTACTGAAGCCTGCCGGCGTGGAGCACAAAGGATGCAAAGCCGTTCACTTTGCCGATCCCGAAACAGGGGATCTGGAGGAGTTTGACGGCATCGAATTCCATGATGACGTCAACCAAGAGGAAGAAGAGGATCCTGTACTGATGCAGGATCCCGAAGGTAAATCTGTTCTCCCACTACCCATTTCTCGCAAACTACTCCCTTCCGTTGAATGTCCACCAGAGCTTGAACTTAAAACATTACCCGATCATCTCAAGTATGCGTTTCTCGCAGAACATAAAAAGCTACCCGTGATTGTTTCGGCTAAGCTCTCCCAAGAGCAAGAAAATGCTCTGGTGGTCGTTCTTAAGAAACATGTACATGCAATAGGTTGGACCATTTCTGATATAAAAGGAATAAGCCCTTCTATTTGCATGCACAGGATTCTAATGGAAGAAGAGTTTAAACCCTCCCGTCAACCTCAGAGGCGATTGAACCCCCTTATGCAAGAAGTGGTAAGGAAAGAAGTTATCAAGCTCTTAGATGCTGGTATAATCTATCCTATCTCTGATAGCAAATGGGTTAGCCCAGTGCAGGTCGTACCCAAACGAGCAGGGATGTGCATAACCAAGAATGAGCAAGGAGAGGAGGTTGCAACCAGGCCAGTAACCGGATGGAGAGTTTGTATCGATTACCGGAAGCTGAACGAGGCCACACGCAAGGACCATTTTCCATTGCCATTCATTGATCATATGCTTGAGAGGTTGGCAGGGAGAGAGTTTTATTGCTTTTTGGATGGTTATTCTGGTTATAATCAGATTTTTATTTCTAGTGAAGACCATGATAAAACCACTTTTACTTGCCCGTACGGCACTTTTGCCTATCGACGGATGCCTTTTGGTTTGTGCAATGCACCTGCTACTTTTCAAAGATGCATGATGTCTATTTTCTCTGAATTTATCGAAAAATGCATTGAGGTCTTCATGGATGACTTCTCTGTGTATGGAGATACGTTCGAAGATTGTTTGACCAATCTTGCTAAGATTTTAAAGAGGTGTGAGGACACTAACTTGGTTTTAAATTGGGAAAAGTGCCATTTTATGGTCACTGAGGGCATAGTGTTAGGTCATCGCATTTCTCGTGCAGGCATTGAAGTTGATCCAGCCAAAGTTTCCATCATTTCCAATCTCCCTCTTCCTAACTCGATCAAATCAGTTAGGAGCTTCTTAGGGCATGCCGGTTTCTACCGGCGATTCATTAAGGATTTCTCTAAAATTGCCAAGCCGCTCACTAATCTGCTTTGTAAAGAAAATCCTTTCTTAATAAACGAAGCGTGTGTCCAAGCCTTTGACACGCTCAAGAAGATGTTGGTTTCTGCACCGATAGTGCAACCACCCGATTGGTCACTGCCTTTCGAGGTAATGTGCGATGCTAGTGGTCTCGCCGTAGGCGCAGTTCTTGGACAGCATAAGGATGGGAGACATTGCGTAATTCATTACGCAAGTTGATAATGGCCAAAATTGACCATTATTTTCAATCTATTTCCGTGTCTAACATGGACATTTGATCGTATTCCGGTCTTATTTTAATAAGAAAGCAGTTGAATTTAACAGATTTATGCAAGTTTGTATAAATAATAAGTTGGTATTGAAAAACACAAAAACATTGTTATTTTTATTAATTTTATATTAAAAAATCCAAAAACATGATAAAAATATTAAAAATCCTCCACTTGATTAGTTTTGGTTCGATGTTGTCTATTCGGTAGAACATGGGTCTATTGGATGGAACACATACCAAATAGTCAAGTGGAATAAATATACTTATTTATATTTTTTTTTATATTTTGATTTATATAATTATAATTTTTATGTTTATTATTCTGTGTATAATTTATATATTTATAATTTTGGTCTATATATATATTCTGTGTCATTAAGTCCACTAATCACCTTTTTTAAACTAATTGCAGGTGTTTAATGTAATTTGGTCCAGCCCAATCACAGTTTTAGTCCAAATCCATTGAAGCCCATTACACCATCCCTTGGCCCAAATACTCATCCAAGCCCAAACACCAACCACCAAGCCCAACTCCACAAGCCCATCTCCAATAGCCCAAACCCTAAAAAACTCCTAACCCTAACCCTAACCCTGCCTCTCCGGCGCCGCCACCGCCGCTCCGGCGAGCCTCCGGCGAACTCCACCGGCCATTCCCTACTCCAATTTCTCATTCCCATCTCGCCGCCGCTCCATCACCAGCGGCAGCCCCTTCCGGCCACACCACCACTCAGCCAGCGCCGCCTCGCGCCACCACAAATCCAGCGGCCTCCATCTCGACCACCGCCGCATCTCCGTCCTCAGCCACCATTTTCGCACCCACAACCACCACCGCACACAGGCCACCTAACCACAGCAGCCACCATAGATCCGGCCTCCATCTCCTCCGGCCATCACTTCCACCACCTCCTCCGATTCGCCCTCATCTCGCCACCGCTCATCGCGCCTCCCAGATCCGGCCGCCTTCCTCCGCCTATCGCTCGTCTCCACCGCCACCAAAATCCAGAGAAGGAGAAATCATGGAAGAGGGAACGAGGAAGGAGGAAAGAAACGAGAAAGAAGAATTTTGAATTTGGAAAACTGGGGGAAGAAGAAGAAGAAAAGAATAGGAGAAAGAAGCTGTGAGAGAAAAGAAAATGGGGGAAGATTGAAAACTGGAACAGACGAGAAGAAGAACGAAATGGAAAGAAGAAAATCTGGCGAGGAACAAGCAAGAAAGAGAGAGAGGAGAGAGAAAAATAACCCTTTGTCGCGGAAGGGTACTCCGCGACCAAGTGCTCCGCGCCCAAAAAAATGCTCCGCGCCCAAAAATTATTCCGAGACTGTGAGAGGAAAATCAAAGCACAAAATTTTGTCGCGGAACATGGTTCCGCGACAAAATGGACCGCGACCGCGACAAATGGACCGCGACCAGAGAAGCAGTATTCCGCGACACAGACAGAAAGCACCGCGACACAGACAGAAGACAGAGACAGAAAGCAACCCCTCACGTGATCTCCATCATCCCACTCCCTTTTGAATTCCACACATGTCAAAATATTCGGATAGTCCCAGGACTTGAGGTCCCGTGGGGTAAGAGATTTTCGTCTTATCTCCTGGGACTCGAGCTCCCGGCCCTTTGCATCACAAACTCTAAAGATTTGTTCTCCAATGTAAGTGTGTCGCGATGCAGAATTTGTTCCGCGACAAAACAATCTGTTTGGCGACCAAGTGGGCCTTTAATGGGCCTAGGGCTTCCCTACTCATCTATAAATATATCCTCCCATCCCCTTGAACAGTAACCTAGCTACACTTTAGTTTATTTTACTGTTTTGGAGGCACCACTGTGCTCTCCACATTAGTGTAGGTAGATAGTTTTATTTATGCAATGTAGTAGATCTTAGCTTAGTTTAACTTATGCTTTGTAATAAATAAGTGTAGCTAGTGTTCATTTTATTTTTCCAGTTTTTTATTTTGTATTTTTGGGTTGAAAACACTTAATCAATGGGTGTGTTTAACCCATTTTTGGTTTTTGATGTTATAAAGAAAATGTTCCACCAAAAATGTGTTATGGATCTCCCATAATATTTATTGCTTTATTTTTGTATTTTTGGTCACTTGACCATTTTTATTATTTTTAGTTAGATTTAATGCTTTATTAGGCTTAATGAATGCATGAGTGTTTGATATTATCCCTTGATAGATTTAATGTAGGTCTTACTTTTGGTTTTATTTTGTTAGCATAGTTGTTTTAGGATTAGTCTTTATGTTTCTTTTTTTTGTTCTTTTCTTTTGTTCTGTTTAGTTTTTAGGTAGTTTGTATTTTCATTTTGTTTTATTTTCATTTTTATTTTTAGTACATTAGATCTAAAAAGGGATAGTGTCAAAGTGTTTGTGCATTTTTATTTAAAATTGCATCCCCTATATTGTATTGCATAACATTGTAACCCCACGGGTTGCAATGTAATTTTTCTCGTTGTGATCCCACGGATCACAACGCACACCCATGTAATGCAATATTAGGCGTTATGCTGCCAAAATTTTTATAAAATCTTTAAAACCCTTTGTCGCGATGCAACCTTTGTCGCGGAACCACGTTCCGCGACAAAACCCATGTTTAGCGACAAAGGACCAAATTCTTGCATTTTGTCTGCATGGCTTCTGTCGCGGAATCCTTGTCGCGGAACCACGTTCCGCGACAAAATCTTATTCCGAGACAGAAAATTAAGCCTTGCCATTAATTTTGAAACCCTTGGTCGCGAAGCAATCTTGTCGCGGAACCACGTTCCGCGACAAAACCCTTGATTAGCGACCAAGGACCCAAATACTTGTAATTTTATTCTGGGAGGACTCTTTCGCGGAACCTTTGTCGCGGAACCACGTTCCGCGACAAAATCATTGTTCCGCGACCAGAAATTATGTCCTTACCAATTTTCAAACCCTTTGTCGCTATACCCCCTTTGTCGCGGAACCATGTTCCGCGACAAAATTTTTGCTTGGCGACAAAACAAACCCCAATTCTCAAAATATCCATTCCTCTTATTTCCCACCCCTTTGTCGCGAAACCTTTGTCGCGGAGCCACGCTCCGCGACACAAACTCTGCATCGCGACAAGGTGGCACCTTTTTGCCAAATTTTTATTCTCCATCTCACTCCATTAATTAATTGAACCTTTATATTAATATTTTGAGGTTGAGATCCAATGATCTCAACCCATGATTAATTTGATATAAAGAACTTTGTTCAATTTCCCATTAAAAGACTTTTCTATAAAATTAAACTCTAATGATCTAAGTATATAATCCGGACTGTAATTAATTAATTAATTATGGAATGAGAGATTATTTAGACCATAAAGAGTAATTATGTATTCATTTCCATACCTTGCATGAGAAACCAATGTCTCTCATGCAAGATGACCCAAAAATATTTTTCTTCTATTTATTTTGTCTTTTCCCGTAATGTGTGAAACAGTTAATAAGGAATATATCAGATTAATGTTGGCGGGTATTCCCACACGGATAACTAGCTCGTATTCTGTATATTAATTATTAATTGTTATTTTGCATGGTCCGGATAGTGGTCGGTGGAAGCCTTGGCGGTTCGTCCATCCGGGATTATAATAGCTGCTCAGCTAACTCCTATCCGGATACAGTTTCTTTTTCTTTATCTTAATTTCAAACCCGAATCTCGAACTGTGCCAACATTAGACGACATAGGTCATTGTTGTCTAGTAATTAAGACAGTGAAAGACCATGTAGGTTTTTCTCTGATTCACAGACAGTAAGGGTCTGAATGATAGCGACCACTGTCATTTAAGATTATTCTGCTGTCTAAAATCTTTCCATCTGGAATAATTGGGAATTGGATAGCAGATGTTTGCAGTCCAGATCACCCCAGTTATTTCTGGCACTCTCTTTAGCCAAAATTCTTCTCACCTCCGGCTATTTCATCTTTGTGTCCCAACTTCTGTCTAAACCCACCTTATATTTTGGGTTATTTAATTTTACACTTCTCTATAAATTTATGCATGATATTATTATGTAGATATTGTGGTCAATATTATTTTGGGATCCTTCCCTTAGACACAGGAGTCTTGATTTTAATCAGATGTCTCATAATAAATTTCCAACAAAAATTCATTTATAAATCCGGATCTGAGTAAGGGATAAATTTGACAGTTATGACTAATTCATATCCGACTGGGGGTTGATTTTGGGAAATTAGAAGCAGAGTCAGCGATTAGGTCTCACCTAGACTGAAAGGATCTGTGTTTTAATTGAGAGTCTAGTACCTGATAGGGAATGATTTTCAGATTGATTATTTTCCAAAATTGCTGTTTGTTGGAAATCTTGTATTAAATATTGCACTGGGTCAGATTCCACTTGGATTCCGATAAGGTGTGACAGATAATACTAGAGGAACAACATTCGGGCCTTGGTTATTTTCTAAGGTAGGGTTGAGTATTCTTTCAACTGCTATCTTCTTCTGCCAAAGCCTATTTTTGAGTCCTGAGTGAGTGCATCCGGAACGAACTAATTTTATTAGTTCGTTTCATTAGTTTGTATCTCATAACCACCCGAAGGGAAGTGAACACTGTAAGCGGTTCACCGAGAATAGGGAATTCTTGATCCACAACCGGTCATCCTGACTGGGGGCTTTCTTTTACTACCAGGGTCAGACTTTCAAAAACCTCCGAGTGATAGGATTTTAAATGCTTTCTTTATCGCTTTCTTTTAAATGCTTTCGTTAGAGGTCACTCGGTTGTATTGAGAGTTGTGTAACTGCTACTAGGACTGAGAGTTAAGGGATAGTTCAGGGCTTGATTAGAATCTTTGGGTGTGACATGGGGGAATGATAGCAGTACTTGACACTTCAATAAATGATTTGTCAGGTGTTGCTTGTCCACCACAGTTAAATGACACGCTCTGACGGGAGTAGTTGTGAGTCTGTGGTATCTTAGAATTTGTTGCCTTAAGAGCATGTAAACTCTTACTGTAAGTACCTGTCTGTTAAAGGGAACATGGTATAGAGAGCATGAGAAGTAGCTAATTGATGGATTATCCCAAGCTAAGATCTGTGTAATTAAAAGGGAAGTTTAACTGTGTTTCATCTGAATCTTGTCCAATTTTTATTCTTTTCTTCCTGTCCCTTCTGTCATATTTTAAATCTGCTTTCTTAGAATAATCTTAATCGCTCTCTTAGAATAATTCTATTGCTTTCTTAGATTAAATTTAATTCGCTTTATAGAATAATTTTATCTGCTTTATTTTAATTGCTTTCATAACTCAGTTTAAATTCTGTCAAGTAGTTGTTAGTCATTTCACAAACTTGAATCGAGTAACCGAGTGGAAAATCTTAGTAAACGGCGTGGTCCCTGCTTCCATCGCACATCCTCCAGTGAACGATCCGGTACTTACTATAAATACTGCAATTTTTGACTCCGTGCGCTTTCGGGGGCACAGTTTCTTAACACGAGTAAATAAAAACATGATTTTTCGGAAAATACTCATGTAGTGGGAATCTGCCGAAAGTTTCATGGCAGGGAATCTCATGACATGAAATCATGAGAAGTATCATGACACATATGCCGGGGACCCTCAGTGTGACAGGCTGAAGGTCAATTTATCCCGGTTGTATCATGAGATTTGTCAGAAGTTTCATGACAGAGAGGATCACAGCGCCATTTGAAATCAAAGCCCCTCGCATGAGTAATAAAAAGTAACAATCTTGATATATCCCTAAACCCATTCCATAAATCATAACTCCTTCATTTAATAAATCCAAACCTGATATATTTTTATTGAAAAATACTCGTGTTAATGAAATTTGTCAAAAGTTTCATGGCGCCGTTGCCGGGGAGGATGCAGCGTCGTTTATTAAGAGAATTACACTCCTGATTACTCATAGTTAGTTTAGTGTTAGTTTAGTGTATTTATTTCAGAACAGAGAAGTACCCTCAAATCAATTAAACATTTAGAGTACTAAGACTCTAAATGTGAGGATGTTGATTTGAGGGGAAAACCTAACCAATTGGGTATTTTTGCTTGCAGGAATCATGGAGCCACCAAAATGGTGTACGGAGTTAAATGTGGAAGTGTAGCATTTGGGCTACATTACTTTGATTTTTCGTTTAATTACACTTCGCCAATTGCAAAATCTAGGTTAATTAAACGGAAAATCAAAGAAAAATGGAGAAGTGTAGCAGTGGAGCTACACTAATTTGCAATTGTAAATTGCACAACACGTGAGACTCACGTGTTTGTCATCTCCACCACATCCGGACCACGAAGCTCAACCGCTGCTCCATCGCTCATCCACCTCAACACCACCACTGCGCTGAGGAAACCCTCATCACTGGTGAAACAACAAATGGAGCAGCAAATCTTCGGACTACCAATTGCTCACCACCATCGGACAAGCCACGGCCATCATCTCACTTTCCGTCGCCCCTGTCCCGACTGAGCATCTAAAGAGGTTCCCGGTTGGATTAGTTCTGTAATTGACCGAAGATTATATCCGGAATTCAAAGAAATTTAAAACCCGGAATAATTTTCGCAAGCACGGAATTAATCCAACCTAAATTTCTGCAAGTCAAAATTATATATACATATATATATTTATATATATAAACCTCTTGCACATATTATATCAAATAATTCGGGTAGTAGTCAATTGAATCACATTTAGAGTACTAATACTCTAAATGTGAGGATGTTGATATTTTTTAGAAAACCCGATAACTTCTTCTGTGTTTGCTTTGCAGGAATTTGTGGAACTACCAAAAAGAAAATTAAAGCTTCAAAACAGGTTCCTGGTTGGATCGATTCTGTGATTAATTGAAAGTATTCTTGGAATTTAAAGCAATTTAAAATCCGGAATAACTTTTATAAGAACAGAATTAATCCGACCTAATTTATGCAAGTAAATATAGTAGAATAAATTTTATAAAATCCAAAAATGTGATTGAACAATTTTGATGAAAATCATAATTTTTCTTAAGTATTGGGCATCGAACAATCGCCTTGTTCGACGAAGCAAACGATCACACATAGCCAAAATCGTCGAACATTTAATTGGTTTGACGAAAAAGGCTATCGGAATTATTTTTCTATCTTTTATGTTAATATTTTCCCCCTCCCTCCCTCCTCTCTTGTTTTATTTTAATTTTGATAATTTGTTTAAGTAGGAATTGATTTACTCACATTTCGAGCAAGGCTCAAAATGTGAGGATGTTGATTCTTCACTTAAAAAAAAAAAAAAAAAAGCAAAAAAAAAGTGTGTTACTTTTCTTTTTGTTTTTGTTTATTTTTATTATTATTTTATTTTTATACCCAGTGCAAAGCATGCATAACTCTGTCTAAGAATTCACATATTTGATGTTGGTTTATGATTAAATTTTCAAACTTTTAAATTGGGATAATATAATTGAATACATGCATGATATGAATTTTTGAGGTTTTGAGCTATAAAAATCTAATGATATAATCATCTTGTTGGGTAATGAGTCCTCATGTTGAGAATTTAATTGAATAGAGTGTAAGAAATTTTCAAAGATTATATTTAAGAATATTGTATGACATGAATGAACCATTCCATGTGAGATTTGAGCCATGAGTCACTTTTACTCATTCTTTTCTTTGATGTGTGAAAATCATTTTAATTAAAGGACACTAGAACTTGCGATTGGGACCGATTCAAGACCATGCCATATTCCAAAAATCGAGCATATGATCGAGGCACTTAGAAAAACCCAAATTTTGGCCTTCTCTTGAAATCCAAACCCAAAAATATTTTCCCTTTAGGATTAACCACTTTGAGCCTTAAGCCTAATTTTTCTTTGAAGCCCTCTATATTATTCCTAGCCCTCTAAAAAGACCAAAAAATTCAAACCCAAGTGTGCAAGAATGAATTTTATCAAGGCATTGAATTTGTGATCATCAAAGATGTATAAATCGGTATTCAATAAACCGATTCAAAAAAAAAAAGAAAAAAAAAAGAAGAAATTGTTGAATTCAATTCAACACAAATAAATTGCAAATGACAAAGCAAATTAGACATAGTCTAATGTCATGCAATAGTAAAGAAAAGCAAAACAAAAGAAAAAGAAAAATGTTGATGATCATAAATTTTTAAATAAAAATAATGCCATGATAGGATAATATTAATTCCTGCCACTATTAGCCCAATAATTTCCCTTTCATACCGAATGTTACAACCGTACGCCCCGTTATAACCCTTAAATAAGACCTCGGGATCTCGATTTGAAGAGATGAGCCGGTGGCGAGTTGGTCCAATTGCAAGCATATGGAATAGTTTAATTAAATTTGATTATGAGTGCTCATTGATAAAACCCCTTTTTGAGAGTGAGTGAAATTTCCGTTTCTACTATATGTGAGGCTCTGCTTTTAATTATGTTCATGTCATACTTTAATTCTAGAATTAAATCAATGAATTTTTCTAAACATGATATTCATGAAGAATTATCAATAATGACTGATTTGTAGGCCTGATTAAGTGAGAAGTATCATTTTATTAAACACTGCAATCAAGAGAATTTAATACTTGTAGTTTTTGATTGTCTTATCCCAATCTAAAAAGAATGAAATTTTTGAAGCCACGAAAATAGATTGAATATGTAGAGTCCGTGTTCTTAGGAACATTGACTCTGACTGCTCGGGGACGATCAGTATTAAATGTGAGGATGTTGATAATGGCCAAAATTGACCATTATTTTCAATCTATTTCCGTGTCTAACATGGACATTTGATCGTATTCCGGTCTTATTTTAATAAGAAAGCAGTTGAATTTAACAGATTTATGCAAGTTTGTATAAATAATAAGTTGGTATTGAAAAACACAAAAACATTGTTATTTTTATTAATTTTATATTAAAAAATCCAAAAACATGATAAAAATATTAAAAATCCTCCACTTGATTAGTTTTGGTTCGATGTTGTCTATTCGGTAGAACATGGGTCTATTGGATGGAACACATACCAAATAGTCAAGTGGAATAAATATACTTATTTATATTTTTTTTTATATTTTGATTTATATAATTATAATTTTTATGTTTATTATTCTGTGTATAATTTATATATTTATAATTTTGGTCTATATATATATATATTCTGTGTCATTAAGTCCACTAATCACCTTTTTTAAACTAATTGCAGGTGTTTAATGTAATTTGGTCCAGCCCAATCACAGTTTTAGTCCAAATCCATTGAAGCCCATTACACCATCCCTTGGCCCAAATACTCATCCAAGCCCAAACACCAACCACCAAGCCCAACTCCACAAGCCCATCTCCAATAGCCTAAACCCTAAAAAACTCCTAACCCTAACCCTAACCCTGCCTCTCCGGCGCCGCCACCGCCGCTCCGGCGAGCCTCCGGCGAACTCCACCGGCCATTCCCTACTCCAATTTCTCATTCCCATCTCGCCGCCGCTCCATCACCAGCGGCAGCCCCTTCCGGCCACACCACCACTCAGCCAGCGCCGCCTCGCGCCACCACAAATCCAGCGGCCTCCATCTCGACCACCGCCGCATCTCCGTCCTCAGCCACCATTTTCGCACCCACAACCACCACCGCACACAGGCCACCAAACCACAACAGCCACCATAGATCCGGCCTCCATCTCCTCCGGCCATCACTTCCACCACCTCCTCCGATTCGCCCTCATCTCGCCACCGCTCATCGCGCCTCCCAGATCCGGCCGCCTTCCTCCGCCTATCGCTCGTCTCCACCGCCACCGCTCTCCCGTCCAAGCGCCGGTCCTGCACCACCACTGCACTCGCCTCCATCTCCGTCGCTCGTCGCCACCGCCACCAAAATCCAGAGAAGGAGAAATCATGGAAGAGGGAACGAGGAAGGAGGAAAGAAACGAGAAAGAAGAATTTTGAATTTGGAAAACTGGGGGAAGAAGAAGAAGAAAAGAAGAGGAGAAAGAAGCTGTGAGAGAAAAGAAAATGGGGGAAGATTGAAAACTGGAACAGACGAGAAGAAGAACGAAATGGAAAGAAGAAAATCTGGCGAGGAACAAGCAAGAAAGAGAGAGAGGAGAGAGAAAAATAACCCTTTGTCGCGGAAGGGTACTCCGCGACCAAGTGCTCCGCGCCCAAAAAAAATGCTCCGCGCCCAAAAATTATTCCGAGACTGTGAGAGGAAAATCAAAGCACAAAATTTTGTCGCGGAACATGGTTCCGCGACAAAATGGACCGCGACCGCGACAAATGGACCGCGACCAGAGAAGCAGTATTCCGCGACACAGACAGAAAGCACCGCGACACAGACAGAAGACAGAGACAGAAAGCAACCCCTCACGTGATCTCCATCATCCCACTCCCTTTTGAATTCCACACATGTCAAAATATTCGGATAGTCCCAGGACTTGAGGTCCCGTGGGGTAAGAGATTTTCGTCTTATCTCCTGGGACTCGAGCTCCCGGCCCTTTGCATCACAAACTCTAAAGATTTGTTCTCCAATGTAAGTGTGTCGCGATGCAGAATTTGTTCCGCGACAAAACAATCTGTTTGGCGACCAAGTGGGCCTTTAATGGGCCTAGGGCTTCCCTACTCATCTATAAATATATCCTCCCATCCCCTTGAACAGTAACCTAGCTACACTTTAGTTTATTTTACTGTTTTGGAGGCACCACTGTGCTCTCCACATTAGTGTAGGTAGATAGTTTTATTTATGCAATGTAGTAGATCTTAGCTTAGTTTAACTTATGCTTTGTAATAAATAAGTGTAGCTAGTGTTCATTTTATTTTTCCAGTTTTTTATTTTGTATTTTTGGGTTGAAAACACTTAATCAATGGGTGTGTTTAACCCATTTTTGGTTTTTGATGTTATAAAGAAAATGTTCCACCAAAAATGTGTTATGGATCTCCCATAATATTTATTGCTTTATTTTTGTATTTTTGGTCACTTGACCATTTTTATTATTTTTAGTTAGGTTTAATGCTTTATTAGGCTTAATGAATGCATGAGTGTTTGATATTATCCCTTGATAGATTTAATGTAGGTCTTACTTTTGGTTTTATTTTGTTAGCATAGTTGTTTTAGGATTAGTCTTTATGTTTCTTTTTTTTGTTCTTTTCTTTTGTTCTGTTTAGTTTTTAGGTAGTTTGTATTTTCATTTTGTTTTATTTTCATTTTTATTTTTAGTACATTAGATCTAAAAAGGGATAGTGTCAAAGTGTTTGTGCATTTTTATTTAAAATTGCATCCCCTATATTGCATTGCATAACATTGTAACCCCACGGGTTGCAATGTAATTTTTCTCGTTGTGATCCCACGGATCACAACGCACACCCATGTAATGCAATATTAGGCGTTATGCTGCCAAAATTTTTATAAAATCTTTAAAACCCTTTGTCGCGATGCAACCTTTGTCGCGGAACCACGTTCCGCGACAAAACCCATGTTTAGCGACAAAGGACCAAATTCTTGCATTTTGTCTGCATGGCTTCTGTCGCGGAATCCTTGTCGCGGAACCACGTTCCGCGACAAAATCTTATTCCGAGACAGAAAATTAAGCCTTGCCATTAATTTTGAAACCCTTGGTCGCGAAGCAATCTTGTCGCGGAACCACGTTCCGCGACAAAACCCTTGATTAGCGACCAAGGACCCAAATACTTGTAATTTTATTCTGGGAGGACTCTGTCGCGGAACCTTTGTCGCGGAACCACGTTCCGCGACAAAATCCTTGTTCCGCGACCAGAAATTATGTCCTTACCAATTTTCAAACCCTTTGTCGCTATACCCCCTTTGTCGCGGAACCATGTTCCGCGACAAAATTTTTGCTTAGCGACAAAACAAACCCCAATTCTCAAAATATCCATTCCTCTTATTTCCCACCCCTTTGTCGCGAAACCTTTGTCGCGGAGCCACGCTCCGCGACACAAACTCTGCATCGCGACAAGGTGGCACCTTTTTGCCAAATTTTTATTCTCCATCTCACTCCATTAATTAATTGAACCTTTATATTAATATTTTGAGGTTGAGATCCAATGATCTCAACCCATGATTAATTTGATATAAAGAACTTTGTTCAATTTCCCATTAAAAGACTTTTCTATAAAATTAAACTCTAATGATCTAAGTATATAATCCGGACTGTAATTAATTAATTAATTATGGAATGAGAGATTATTTAGACCATAAAGAGTAATTATGTATTCATTTCCATACCTTGCATGAGAAACCAATGTCTCTCATGCAAGATGACCCAAAAATATTTTTCTTCTATTTATTTTGTCTTTTCCCGTAATGTGTGAAACAGTTAATAAGGAATATATCAGATTAATGTTGGCGGGTATTCCCACACGGATAACTAGCTCGTATTCTGTATATTAATTATTAATTGTTATTTTGCATGGTCCGGATAGTGGTCGGTGGAAGCCTTGGCGGTTCGTCCATCCGGGATTATAATAGCTGCTCAGCTAACTCCTATCCGGATACAGTTTCTTTTTCTTTATCTTAATTTCAAACCCGAATCTCGAACTGTGCCAACATTAGACGACATAGGTCATTGTTGTCTAGTAATTAAGACAGTGAAAGACCATGTAGGTTTTTCTCTGATTCACAGACAGTAAGGGTCTGAATGATAGCGACCACTGTCATTTAAGATTATTCTGCTGTCTAAAATCTTTCCATCTGGAATAATTGGGAATTGGATAGCAGATGTTTGCAGTCCAGATCACCCCAGTTATTTCTGGCACTCTCTTTAGCCAAAATTCTTCTCACCTCCGGCTATTTCATCTTTGTGTCCCAACTTCTGTCTAAACCCACCTTATATTTTGGGTTATTTAATTTTACACTTCTCTATAAATTTATGCATGATATTATTATGTAGATATTGTGGTCAATATTATTTTGGGATCCTTCCCTTAGACACAGGAGTCTTGATTTTAATCAGATGTCTCATAATAAATTTCCAACAAAAATTCATTTATAAATCCGGATCTGAGTAAGGGATAAATTTGACAGTTATGACTAATTCATATCCGACTGGGGGTTGATTTTGGGAAATTAGAAGCAGAGTCAGCGATTAGGTCTCACCTAGACTGAAAGGATCTGTGTTTTAATTGAGAGTCTAGTACCTGATAGGGAATGATTTTCAGATTGATTATTTTCCAAAATTGCTGTTTGTTGGAAATCTTGTATTAAATATTGCACTGGGTCAGATTCCACTTGGATTCCGATAAGGTGTGACAGATAATACTAGAGGAACAACATTCGGGCCTTGGTTATTTTCTAAGGTAGGGTTGAGTATTCTTTCAACTGCTATCTTCTTCTGCCAAAGCCTATTTTTGAGTCCTGAGTGAGTGCATCCGGAACGAACTAATTTTATTAGTTCGTTTCATTAGTTTGTATCTCATAACCACCCGAAGGGAAGTGAACACTGTAAGCGGTTCACCGAGAATAGGGAATTCTTGATCCACAACCGGTCATCCTGACTGGGGGCTTTCTTTTACTACCAGGGTCAGACTTTCAAAAACCTCCGAGTGATAGGATTTTAAATGCTTTCTTTATCGCTTTCTTTTAAATGCTTTCGTTAGAGGTCACTCGGTTGTATTGAGAGTTGTGTAACTGCTACTAGGACTGAGAGTTAAGGGATAGTTCAGGGCTTGATTAGAATCTTTGGGTGTGACATGGGGGAATGATAGCAGTACTTGACACTTCAATAAATGATTTGTCAGGTGTTGCTTGTCCACCACAGTTAAATGACACGCTCTGACGGGAGTAGTTGTGAGTCTGTGGTATCTTAGAATTTGTTGCCTTAAGAGCATGTAAACTCTTACTGTAAGTACCTGTCTGTTAAAGGGAACATGGTATAGAGAGCATGAGAAGTAGCTAATTGATGGATTATCCCAAGCTAAGATCTGTGTAATTAAAAGGGAAGTTTAACTGTGTTTCATCTGAATCTTGTCCAATTTTTATTCTTTTCTTCCTGTCCCTTCTGTCATATTTTAAATCTGCTTTCTTAGAATAATCTTAATCGCTCTCTTAGAATAATTCTATTGCTTTCTTAGATTAAATTTAATTCGCTTTATAGAATAATTTTATCTGCTTTATTTTAATTGCTTTCATAACTCAGTTTAAATTCTGTCAAGTAGTTGTTAGTCATTTCACAAACTTGAATCGAGTAACCGAGTGGAAAATCTTAGTAAACGGCGTGGGCCCTGCTTCCATCGCACATCCTCCAGTGAACGATCCGGTACTTACTATAAATACTGCAATTTTTGACTCCGTGCGCTTTCGGGGGCACAGTTTCTTAACACGAGTAAATAAAAACATGATTTTTCGGAAAATACTCATGTAGTGGGAATCTGCCGAAAGTTTCATGGCAGGGAATCTCATGACATGAAATCATGAGAAGTATCATGACACATATGCCGGGGACCCTCAGTGTGACAGGCTGAAGGTCAATTTATCCCGGTTGTATCATGAGATTTGTCAGAAGTTTCATGACAGAGAGGATCACAGCGCCATTTGAAATCAAAGCCCCTCGCATGAGTAATAAAAAGTAACAATCTTGATATATCCCTAAACCCATTCCATAAATCATAACTCCTTCATTTAATAAATCCAAACCTGATATATTTTTATTGAAAAATACTCGTGTTAATGAAATTTGTCAAAAGTTTCATGGCGCCGTTGCCGGGGAGGATGCAGCGTCGTTTATTAAGAGAATTACACTCCTGATTACTCATAGTTAGTTTAGTGTTAGTTTAGTGTATTTATTTCAGAACAGAGAAGTACCCTCAAATCAATTAAACATTTAGAGTACTAAGACTCTAAATGTGAGGATGTTGATTTGAGGGGAAAACCTAACCAATTGGGTATTTTTGCTTGCAGGAATCATGGAGCCACCAAAATGGTGTACGGAGTTAAATGTGGAAGTGTAGCATTTGGGCTACATTACTTTGATTTTTCGTTTAATTACACTTCGCCAATTGCAAAATCTAGGTTAATTAAACGGAAAATCAAAGAAAAATGGAGAAGTGTAGCAGTGGAGCTACACTAATTTGCAATTGTAAATTGCACAACACGTGAGACTCACGTGTTTGTCATCTCCACCACATCCGGACCACGAAGCTCAACCGCTGCTCCATCGCTCATCCACCTCAACACCACCACTGCGCTGAGGAAACCCTCATCACTGGTGAAACAACAAATGGAGCAGCAAATCTTCGGACTACCAATTGCTCACCACCATCGGACAAGCCACGGCCATCATCTCACTTTCCGTCGCCCCTGTCCCGACTGAGCATCTAAAGAGGTTCCCGGTTGGATTAGTTCTGTAATTGACCGAAGATTATATCCGGAATTCAAAGAAATTTAAAACCCGGAATAATTTTCGCAAGCACGGAATTAATCCAACCTAAATTTCTGCAAGTCAAAATTATATATACATATATATATTTATATATATAAACCTCTTGCACATATTATATCAAATAATTCGGGTAGTAGTCAATTGAATCACATTTAGAGTACTAATACTCTAAATGTGAGGATGTTGATATTTTTTAGAAAACCCGATAACTTCTTCTGTGTTTGCTTTGCAGGAATTTGTGGAACTACCAAAAAGAAAATTAAAGCTTCAAAACAGGTTCCTGGTTGGATCGATTCTGTGATTAATTGAAAGTATTCTTGGAATTTAAAGCAATTTAAAATCCGGAATAACTTTTATAAGAACAGAATTAATCCGACCTAATTTATGCAAGTAAATATAGTAGAATAAATTTTATAAAATCCAAAAATGTGATTGAACAATTTTGATGAAAATCATAATTTTTCTTAAGTATTGGGCATCGAACAATCGTCTTGTTCGACGAAGCAAACGATCACACATAGCCAAAATCGTCGAACATTTAATTGGTTTGACGAAAAAGGCTATCGGAATTATTTTTCTATCTTTTATGTTAATATTTTCCCCCTCCCTCCCTCCTCTCTTGTTTTATTTTAATTTTGATAATTTGTTTAAGTAGGAATTGATTTACTCACATTTCGAGCAAGGCTCAAAATGTGAGGATGTTGATTCTTCACTTAAAAAAAAAAAAAAAAGCAAAAAAAAAGTGTGTTACTTTTCTTTTTGTTTTTGTTTATTTTTATTATTATTTTATTTTTATACCCAGTGCAAAGCATGCATAACTCTGTCTAAGAATTCACATATTTGATGTTGGTTTATGATTAAATTTTCAAACTTTTAAATTGGGATAATATAATTGAATACATGCATGATATGAATTTTTGAGGTTTTGAGCTATAAAAATCTAATGATATAATCATCTTGTTGGGTAATGAGTCCTCATGTTGAGAATTTAATTGAATAGAGTGTAAGAAATTTTCAAAGATTATATTTAAGAATATTGTATGACATGAATGAACCATTCCATGTGAGATTTGAGCCATGAGTCACTTTTACTCATTCTTTTCTTTGATGTGTGAAAATCATTTTAATTAAAGGACACTAGAACTTGCGATTGGGACCGATTCAAGACCATGCCATATTCCAAAAATCGAGCATATGATCGAGGCACTTAGAAAAACCCAAATTTTGGCCTTCTCTTGAAATCCAAACCCAAAAATATTTTCCCTTTAGGATTAACCACTTTGAGCCTTAAGCCTAATTTTTCTTTGAAGCCCTCTATATTATTCCTAGCCCTCTAAAAAGACCAAAAAATTCAAACCCAAGTGTGCAAGAATGAATTTTATCAAGGCATTGAATTTGTGATCATCAAAGATGTATAAATCGGTATTCAATAAACCGATTCAAAAAAAAAAAGAAAAAAAAAAGAAGAAATTGTTGAATTCAATTCAACACAAATAAATTGCAAATGACAAAGCAAATTAGACATAGTCTAATGTCATGCAATAGTAAAGAAAAGCAAAACAAAAGAAAAAGAAAAATGTTGATGATCATAAATTTTTAAATAAAAATAATGCCATGATAGGATAATATTAATTCCTGCCACTATTAGCCCAATAATTTCCCTTTCATACCGAATGTTACAACCGTACGCCCCGTTATAACCCTTAAATAAGACCTCGGGATCTCGATTTGAAGAGATGAGCCGGTGGCGAGTTGGTCCAATTGCAAGCATATGGAATAGTTTAATTAAATTTGATTATGAGTGCTCATTGATAAAACCCCTTTTTGAGAGTGAGTGAAATTTCCGTTTCTACTATATGTGAGGCTCTGCTTTTAATTATGTTCATGTCATACTTTAATTCTAGAATTAAATCAATGAATTTTTCTAAACATGATATTCATGAAGAATTATCAATAATGACTGATTTGTAGGCCTGATTAAGTGAGAAGTATCATTTTATTAAACACTGCAATCAAGAGAATTTAATACTTGTAGTTTTTGATTGTCTTATCCCAATCTAAAAAGAATGAAATTTTTGAAGCCACGAAAATAGATTGAATATGTAGAGTCCGTGTTCTTAGGAACATTGACTCTGACTGCTCGGGGACGATCAGTATTAAATGTGAGGATGTTGATAATGGCCAAAATTGACCATTATTTTCAATCTATTTCCGTGTCTAACATGGACATTTGATCGTATTCCGGTCTTATTTTAATAAGAAAGCAGTTGAATTTAACAGATTTATGCAAGTTTGTATAAATAATAAGTTGGTATTGAAAAACACAAAAACATTGTTATTTTTATTAATTTTATATTAAAAAATCCAAAAACATGATAAAAATATTAAAAATCCTCCACTTGATTAGTTTTGGTTCGATGTTGTCTATTCGGTAGAACATGGGTCTATTGGATGGAACACATACCAAATAGTCAAGTGGAATAAATATACTTATTTATATTTTTTTTTATATTTTGATTTATATAATTATAATTTTTATGTTTATTATTCTGTGTATAATTTATATATTTATAATTTTGGTCTATATATATATATTCTGTGTCATTAAGTCCACTAATCACCTTTTTTAAACTAATTGCAGGTGTTTAATGTAATTTGGTCCAGCCCAATCACAGTTTTAGTCCAAATCCATTGAAGCCCATTACACCATCCCTTGGCCCAAATACTCATCCAAGCCCAAACACCAACCACCAAGCCCAACTCCACAAGCCCATCTCCAATAGCCTAAACCCTAAAAAACTCCTAACCCTAACCCTAACCCTGCCTCTCCGGCGCCGCCACCGCCGCTCCGGCGAGCCTCCGGCGAACTCCACCGGCCATTCCCTACTCCAATTTCTCATTCCCATCTCGCCGCCGCTCCATCACCAGCGGCAGCCCCTTCCGGCCACACCACCACTCAGCCAGCGCCGCCTCGCGCCACCACAAATCCAGCGGCCTCCATCTCGACCACCGCCGCATCTCCGTCCTCAGCCACCATTTTCGCACCCACAACCACCACCGCACACAGGCCACCAAACCACAGCAGCCACCATAGATCCGGCCTCCATCTCCTCCGGCCATCACTTCCACCACCTCCTCCGATTCGCCCTCATCTCGCCACCGCTCATCGCGCCTCCCAGATCCGGCCGCCTTCCTCCGCCTATCGCTCGTCTCCACCGCCACCGCTCTCCCGTCCAAGCGCCGGTCCTGCACCACCACTGCACTCGCCTCCATCTCCGTCGCTCGTCGCCACCGCCACCAAAATCCAGAGAAGGAGAAATCATGGAAGAGGGAACGAGGAAGGAGGAAAGAAACGAGAAAGAAGAATTTTGAATTTGGAAAACTGGGGGAAGAAGAAGAAGAAAAGAAGAGGAGAAAGAAGCTGTGAGAGAAAAGAAAATGGGGGAAGATTGAAAACTGGAACAGACGAGAAGAAGAACGAAATGGAAAGAAGAAAATCTGGCGAGGAACAAGCAAGAAAGAGAGAGAGGAGAGAGAAAAATAACCCTTTGTCGCGGAAGGGTACTCCGCGACCAAGTGCTCCGCGCCCAAAAAAAATGCTCCGCGCCCAAAAATTATTCCGAGACTGTGAGAGGAAAATCAAAGCACAAAATTTTGTCGCGGAACATGGTTCCGCGACAAAATGGACCGCGACCGCGACAAATGGACCGCGACCAGAGAAGCAGTATTCCGCGACACAGACAGAAAGCACCGCGACACAGACAGAAGACAGAGACAGAAAGCAACCCCTCACGTGATCTCCATCATCCCACTCCCTTTTGAATTCCACACATGTCAAAATATTCGGATAGTCCCAGGACTTGAGGTCCCGTGGGGTAAGAGATTTTCGTCTTATCTCCTGGGACTCGAGCTCCCGGCCCTTTGCATCACAAACTCTAAAGATTTGTTCTCCAATGTAAGTGTGTCGCGATGCAGAATTTGTTCCGCGACAAAACAATCTGTTTGGCGACCAAGTGGGCCTTTAATGGGCCTAGGGCTTCCCTACTCATCTATAAATATATCCTCCCATCCCCTTGAACAGTAACCTAGCTACACTTTAGTTTATTTTACTGTTTTGGAGGCACCACTGTGCTCTCCACATTAGTGTAGGTAGATAGTTTTATTTATGCAATGTAGTAGATCTTAGCTTAGTTTAACTTATGCTTTGTAATAAATAAGTGTAGCTAGTGTTCATTTTATTTTTCCAGTTTTTTATTTTGTATTTTTGGGTTGAAAACACTTAATCAATGGGTGTGTTTAACCCATTTTTGGTTTTTGATGTTATAAAGAAAATGTTCCACCAAAAATGTGTTATGGATCTCCCATAATATTTATTGCTTTATTTTTGTATTTTTGGTCACTTGACCATTTTTATTATTTTTAGTTAGGTTTAATGCTTTATTAGGCTTAATGAATGCATGAGTGTTTGATATTATCCCTTGATAGATTTAATGTAGGTCTTACTTTTGGTTTTATTTTGTTAGCATAGTTGTTTTAGGATTAGTCTTTATGTTTCTTTTTTTTGTTCTTTTCTTTTGTTCTGTTTAGTTTTTAGGTAGTTTGTATTTTCATTTTGTTTTATTTTCATTTTTATTTTTAGTACATTAGATCTAAAAAGGGATAGTGTCAAAGTGTTTGTGCATTTTTATTTAAAATTGCATCCCCTATATTGTATTGCATAACATTGTAACCCCACGGGTTGCAATGTAATTTTTCTCGTTGTGATCCCACGGATCACAACGCACACCCATGTAATGCAATATTAGGCGTTATGCTGCCAAAATTTTTATAAAATCTTTAAAACCCTTTGTCGCGATGCAACCTTTGTCGCGGAACCACGTTCCGCGACAAAACCCATGTTTAGCGACAAAGGACCAAATTCTTGCATTTTGTCTGCATGGCTTCTGTCGCGGAATCCTTGTCGCGGAACCACGTTCCGCGACAAAATCTTATTCCGAGACAGAAAATTAAGCCTTGCCATTAATTTTGAAACCCTTGGTCGCGAAGCAATCTTGTCGCGGAACCACGTTCCGCGACAAAACCCTTGATTAGCGACCAAGGACCCAAATACTTGTAATTTTATTCTGGGAGGACTCTTTCGCGGAACCTTTGTCGCGGAACCACGTTCCGCGACAAAATCATTGTTCCGCGACCAGAAATTATGTCCTTACCAATTTTCAAACCCTTTGTCGCTATACCCCCTTTGTCGCGGAACCATGTTCCGCGACAAAATTTTTGCTTAGCGACAAAACAAACCCCAATTCTCAAAATATCCATTCCTCTTATTTCCCACCCCTTTGTCGCGAAACCTTTGTCGCGGAGCCACGCTCCGCGACACAAACTCTGCATCGCGACAAGGTGGCACCTTTTTGCCAAATTTTTATTCTCCATCTCACTCCATTAATTAATTGAACCTTTATATTAATATTTTGAGGTTGAGATCCAATGATCTCAACCCATGATTAATTTGATATAAAGAACTTTGTTCAATTTCCCATTAAAAGACTTTTCTATAAAATTAAACTCTAATGATCTAAGTATATAATCCGGACTGTAATTAATTAATTAATTATGGAATGAGAGATTATTTAGACCATAAAGAGTAATTATGTATTCATTTCCATACCTTGCATGAGAAACCAATGTCTCTCATGCAAGATGACCCAAAAATATTTTTCTTCTATTTATTTTGTCTTTTCCCGTAATGTGTGAAACAGTTAATAAGGAATATATCAGATTAATGTTGGCGGGTATTCCCACACGGATAACTAGCTCGTATTCTGTATATTAATTATTAATTGTTATTTTGCATGGTCCGGATAGTGGTCGGTGGAAGCCTTGGCGGTTCGTCCATCCGGGATTATAATAGCTGCTCAGCTAACTCCTATCCGGATACAGTTTCTTTTTCTTTATCTTAATTTCAAACCCGAATCTCGAACTGTGCCAACATTAGACGACATAGGTCATTGTTGTCTAGTAATTAAGACAGTGAAAGACCATGTAGGTTTTTCTCTGATTCACAGACAGTAAGGGTCTGAATGATAGCGACCACTGTCATTTAAGATTATTCTGCTGTCTAAAATCTTTCCATCTGGAATAATTGGGAATTGGATAGCAGATGTTTGCAGTCCAGATCACCCCAGTTATTTCTGGCACTCTCTTTAGCCAAAATTCTTCTCACCTCCGGCTATTTCATCTTTGTGTCCCAACTTCTGTCTAAACCCACCTTATATTTTGGGTTATTTAATTTTACACTTCTCTATAAATTTATGCATGATATTATTATGTAGATATTGTGGTCAATATTATTTTGGGATCCTTCCCTTAGACACAGGAGTCTTGATTTTAATCAGATGTCTCATAATAAATTTCCAACAAAAATTCATTTATAAATCCGGATCTGAGTAAGGGATAAATTTGACAGTTATGACTAATTCATATCCGACTGGGGGTTGATTTTGGGAAATTAGAAGCAGAGTCAGCGATTAGGTCTCACCTAGACTGAAAGGATCTGTGTTTTAATTGAGAGTCTAGTACCTGATAGGGAATGATTTTCAGATTGATTATTTTCCAAAATTGCTGTTTGTTGGAAATCTTGTATTAAATATTGCACTGGGTCAGATTCCACTTGGATTCCGATAAGGTGTGACAGATAATACTAGAGGAACAACATTCGGGCCTTGGTTATTTTCTAAGGTAGGGTTGAGTATTCTTTCAACTGCTATCTTCTTCTGCCAAAGCCTATTTTTGAGTCCTGAGTGAGTGCATCCGGAACGAACTAATTTTATTAGTTCGTTTCATTAGTTTGTATCTCATAACCACCCGAAGGGAAGTGAACACTGTAAGCGGTTCACCGAGAATAGGGAATTCTTGATCCATAACCGGTCATCCTGACTGGGGGCTTTCTTTTACTACCAGGGTCAGACTTTCAAAAACCTCCGAGTGATAGGATTTTAAATGCTTTCTTTATCGCTTTCTTTTAAATGCTTTCGTTAGAGGTCACTCGGTTGTATTGAGAGTTGTGTAACTGCTACTAGGACTGAGAGTTAAGGGATAGTTCAGGGCTTGATTAGAATCTTTGGGTGTGACATGGGGGAATGATAGCAGTACTTGACACTTCAATAAATGATTTGTCAGGTGTTGCTTGTCCACCACAGTTAAATGACACGCTCTGACGGGAGCAGTTGTGAGTCTGTGGTATCTTAGAATTTGTTGCCTTAAGAGCATGTAAACTCTTACTGTAAGTACCTGTCTGTTAAAGGGAACATGGTATAGAGAGCATGAGAAGTAGCTAATTGATGGATTATCCCAAGCTAAGATCTGTGTAATTAAAAGGGAAGTTTAACTGTGTTTCATCTGAATCTTGTCCAATTTTTATTCTTTTCTTCCTGTCCCTTCTGTCATATTTTAAATCTGCTTTCTTAGAATAATCTTAATCGCTCTCTTAGAATAATTCTATTGCTTTCTTAGATTAAATTTAATTCGCTTTATAGAATAATTTTATCTGCTTTATTTTAATTGCTTTCATAACTCAGTTTAAATTCTGTCAAGTAGTTGTTAGTCATTTCACAAACTTGAATCGAGTAACCGAGTGGAAAATCTTAGTAAACGGCGTGGGCCCTGCTTCCATCGCACATCCTCCAGTGAACGATCCGGTACTTACTATAAATACTGCAATTTTTGACTCCGTGCGCTTTCGGGGGCACAGTTTCTTAACACGAGTAAATAAAAACATGATTTTTCGGAAAATACTCATGTAGTGGGAATCTGCCGAAAGTTTCATGGCAGGGAATCTCATGACATGAAATCATGAGAAGTATCATGACACATATGCCGGGGACCCTCAGTGTGACAGGCTGAAGGTCAATTTATCCCGGTTGTATCATGAGATTTGTCAGAAGTTTCATGACAGAGAGGATCACAGCGCCATTTGAAATCAAAGCCCCTCGCATGAGTAATAAAAAGTAACAATCTTGATATATCCCTAAACCCATTCCATAAATCATAACTCCTTCATTTAATAAATCCAAACCTGATATATTTTTATTGAAAAATACTCGTGTTAATGAAATTTGTCAAAAGTTTCATGGCGCCGTTGCCGGGGAGGATGCAGCGTCGTTTATTAAGAGAATTACACTCCTGATTACTCATAGTTAGTTTAGTGTTAGTTTAGTGTATTTATTTCAGAACAGAGAAGTACCCTCAAATCAATTAAACATTTAGAGTACTAAGACTCTAAATGTGAGGATGTTGATTTGAGGGGAAAACCTAACCAATTGGGTATTTTTGCTTGCAGGAATCATGGAGCCACCAAAATGGTGTACGGAGTTAAATGTGGAAGTGTAGCATTTGGGCTACATTACTTTGATTTTTCGTTTAATTACACTTCGCCAATTGCAAAATCTAGGTTAATTAAACGGAAAATCAAAGAAAAATGGAGAAGTGTAGCAGTGGAGCTACACTAATTTGCAATTGTAAATTGCACAACACGTGAGACTCACGTGTTTGTCATCTCCACCACATCCGGACCACGAAGCTCAACCGCTGCTCCATCGCTCATCCACCTCAACACCACCACTGCGCTGAGGAAACCCTCATCACTGGTGAAACAACAAATGGAGCAGCAAATCTTCGGACTACCAATTGCTCACCACCATCGGACAAGCCACGGCCATCATCTCACTTTCCGTCGCCCCTGTCCCGACTGAGCATCTAAGGAGGTTCCCGGTTGGATTAGTTCTGTAATTGACCGAAGATTATATCCGGAATTCAAAGAAATTTAAAACCCGGAATAATTTTCGCAAGCACGGAATTAATCCAACCTAAATTTCTGCAAGTCAAAATTATATATACATATATATATTTATATATATAAACCTCTTGCACATATTATATCAAATAATTCGGGTAGTAGTCTATTGAATCACATTTAGAGTACTAATACTCTAAATGTGAGGATGTTGATATTTTTTAGAAAACCCGATAACTTCTTCTGTGTTTGCTTTGCAGGAATTTGTGGAACTACCAAAAAGAAAATTAAAGCTTCAAAACAGGTTCCTGGTTGGATCGATTCTGTGATTAATTGAAAGTATTCTTGGAATTTAAAGCAATTTAAAATCCGGAATAACTTTTATAAGAACAGAATTAATCCGACCTAATTTATGCAAGTAAATATAGTAGAATAAATTTTATAAAATCCAAAAATGTGATTGAACAATTTTGATGAAAATCATAATTTTTCTTAAGTATTGGGCATCGAACAATCGCCTTGTTCGACGAAGCAAACGATCACACATAGCCAAAATCGTCGAACATTTAATTGGTTTGACGAAAAAGGCTATCGGAATTATTTTTCTATCTTTTATGTTAATATTTTCCCCCTCCCTCCCTCCTCTCTTGTTTTATTTTAATTTTGATAATTTGTTTAAGTAGGAATTGATTTACTCACATTTCGAGCAAGGCTCAAAATGTGAGGATGTTGATTCTTCACTTAAAAAAAAAAAAAAAAGCAAAAAAAAAGTGTGTTACTTTTCTTTTTGTTTTTGTTTATTTTTATTATTATTTTATTTTTATACCCAGTGCAAAGCATGCATAACTCTGTCTAAGAATTCACATATTTGATGTTGGTTTATGATTAAATTTTCAAACTTTTAAATTGGGATAATATAATTGAATACATGCATGATATGAATTTTTGAGGTTTTGAGCTATAAAAATCTAATGATATAATCATCTTGTTGGGTAATGAGTCCTCATGTTGAGAATTTAATTAAATAGAGTGTAAGAAATTTTCAAAGATTATATTTAAGAATATTGTACGACATGAATGAACCATTCCATGTGAGATTTGAGCCATGAGTCACTTTTACTCATTCTTTTCTTTGATGTGTGAAAATCATTTTAATTAAAGGACACTAGAACTTGCGATTGGGACCGATTCAAGACCATGCCATATTCCAAAAATCGAGCATATGATCGAGGCACTTAGAAAAACCCAAATTTTGGCCTTCTCTTGAAATCCAAACCCAAAAATATTTTCCCTTTAGGATTAACCACTTTGAGCCTTAAGCCTAATTTTTCTTTGAAGCCCTCTATATTATTCCTAGCCCTCTAAAAAGACCAAAAAATTCAAACCCAAGTGTGCAAGAATGAATTTTATCAAGGCATTGAATTTGTGATCATCAAAGATGTATAAATCGGTATTCAATAAACCGATTCAAAAAAAAAAGAAAAAAAAAAGAAGAAATTGTTGAATTCAATTCAACACAAATAAATTGCAAATGACAAAGCAAATTAGACATAGTCTAATGTCATGCAATAGTAAAGAAAAGCAAAACAAAAGAAAAAGAAAAATGTTGATGATCATAAATTTTTAAATAAAAATAATGCCATGATAGGATAATATTAATTCCTGCCACTATTAGCCCAATAATTTCCCTTTCATACCGAATGTTACAACCGTACGCCCCGTTATAACCCTTAAATAAGACCTCGGGATCTCGATTTGAAGAGATGAGCCGGTGGCGAGTTGGTCCAATTGCAAGCATATGGAATAGTTTAATTAAATTTGATTATGAGTGCTCATTGATAAAACCCCTTTTTGAGAGTGAGTGAAATTTCCGTTTCTACTATATGTGAGGCTCTGCTTTTAATTATGTTCATGTCATACTTTAATTCTAGAATTAAATCAATGAATTTTTCTAAACATGATATTCATGAAGAATTATCAATAATGACTGATTTGTAGGCCTGATTAAGTGAGAAGTATCATTTTATTAAACACTGCAATCAAGAGAATTTAATACTTGTAGTTTTTGATTGTCTTATCCCAATCTAAAAAGAATGAAATTTTTGAAGCCACGAAAATAGATTGAATATGTAGAGTCCGTGTTCTTAGGAACATTGACTCTGACTGCTCGGGGACGATCAGTATTAAATGTGAGGATGTTGATAATGGCCAAAATTGACCATTATTTTCAATCTATTTCCGTGTCTAACATGGACATTTGATCGTATTCCGGTCTTATTTTAATAAGAAAGCAGTTGAATTTAACAGATTTATGCAAGTTTGTATAAATAATAAGTTGGTATTGAAAAACACAAAAACATTGTTATTTTTATTAATTTTATATTAAAAAATCCAAAAACATGATAAAAATATTAAAAATCCTCCACTTGATTAGTTTTGGTTCGATGTTGTCTATTCGGTAGAACATGGGTCTATTGGATGGAACACATACCAAATAGTCAAGTGGAATAAATATACTTATTTATATTTTTTTTTATATTTTGATTTATATAATTATAATTTTTATGTTTATTATTCTGTGTATAATTTATATATTTATAATTTTGGTCTATATATATATATTCTGTGTCATTAAGTCCACTAATCACCTTTTTTAAACTAATTGCAGGTGTTTAATGTAATTTGGTCCAGCCCAATCACAGTTTTAGTCCAAATCCATTGAAGCCCATTACACCATCCCTTGGCCCAAATACTCATCCAAGCCCAAACACCAACCACCAAGCCCAACTCCACAAGCCCATCTCCAATAGCCTAAACCCTAAAAAACTCCTAACCCTAACCCTAACCCTGCCTCTCCGGCGCCGCCACCGCCGCTCCGGCGAGCCTCCGGCGAACTCCACCGGCCATTCCCTACTCCAATTTCTCATTCCCATCTCGCCGCCGCTCCATCACCAGCGGCAGCCCCTTCCGGCCACACCACCACTCAGCCAGCGCCGCCTCGCGCCACCACAAATCCAGCGGCCTCCATCTCGACCACCGCCGCATCTCCGTCCTCAGCCACCATTTTCGCACCCACAACCACCACCGCACACAGGCCACCAAACCACAGCAGCCACCATAGATCCGGCCTCCATCTCCTCCGGCCATCACTTCCACCACCTCCTCCGATTCGCCCTCATCTCGCCACCGCTCATCGCGCCTCCCAGATCCGGCCGCCTTCCTCCGCCTATCGCTCGTCTCCACCGCCACCGCTCTCCCGTCCAAGCGCCGGTCCTGCACCACCACTGCACTCGCCTCCATCTCCGTCGCTCGTCGCCACCGCCACCAAAATCCAGAGAAGGAGAAATCATGGAAGAGGGAACGAGGAAGGAGGAAAGAAACGAGAAAGAAGAATTTTGAATTTGGAAAACTGGGGGAAGAAGAAGAAGAAAAGAAGAGGAGAAAGAAGCTGTGAGAGAAAAGAAAATGGGGGAAGATTGAAAACTGGAACAGACGAGAAGAAGAACGAAATGGAAAGAAGAAAATCTGGCGAGGAACAAGCAAGAAAGAGAGAGAGGAGAGAGAAAAATAACCCTTTGTCGCGGAAGGGTACTCCGCGACCAAGTGCTCCGCGCCCAAAAAAAATGCTCCGCGCCCAAAAATTATTCCGAGACTGTGAGAGGAAAATCAAAGCACAAAATTTTGTCGCGGAACATGGTTCCGCGACAAAATGGACCGCGACCGCGACAAATGGACCGCGACCAGAGAAGCAGTATTCCGCGACACAGACAGAAAGCACCGCGACACAGACAGAAGACAGAGACAGAAAGCAACCCCTCACGTGATCTCCATCATCCCACTCCCTTTTGAATTCCACACATGTCAAAATATTCGGATAGTCCCAGGACTTGAGGTCCCGTGGGGTAAGAGATTTTCGTCTTATCTCCTGGGACTCGAGCTCCCGGCCCTTTGCATCACAAACTCTAAAGATTTGTTCTCCAATGTAAGTGTGTCGCGATGCAGAATTTGTTCCGCGACAAAACAATCTGTTTGGCGACCAAGTGGGCCTTTAATGGGCCTAGGGCTTCCCTACTCATCTATAAATATATCCTCCCATCCCCTTGAACAGTAACCTAGCTACACTTTAGTTTATTTTACTGTTTTGGAGGCACCACTGTGCTCTCCACATTAGTGTAGGTAGATAGTTTTATTTATGCAATGTAGTAGATCTTAGCTTAGTTTAACTTATGCTTTGTAATAAATAAGTGTAGCTAGTGTTCATTTTATTTTTCCAGTTTTTTATTTTGTATTTTTGGGTTGAAAACACTTAATCAATGGGTGTGTTTAACCCATTTTTGGTTTTTGATGTTATAAAGAAAATGTTCCACCAAAAATGTGTTATGGATCTCCCATAATATTTATTGCTTTATTTTTGTATTTTTGGTCACTTGACCATTTTTATTATTTTTAGTTAGGTTTAATGCTTTATTAGGCTTAATGAATGCATGAGTGTTTGATATTATCCCTTGATAGATTTAATGTAGGTCTTACTTTTGGTTTTATTTTGTTAGCATAGTTGTTTTAGGATTAGTCTTTATGTTTCTTTTTTTTGTTCTTTTCTTTTGTTCTGTTTAGTTTTTAGGTAGTTTGTATTTTCATTTTGTTTTATTTTCATTTTTATTTTTAGTACATTAGATCTAAAAAGGGATAGTGTCAAAGTGTTTGTGCATTTTTATTTAAAATTGCATCCCCTATATTGTATTGCATAACATTGTAACCCCACGGGTTGCAATGTAATTTTTCTCGTTGTGATCCCACGGATCACAACGCACACCCATGTAATGCAATATTAGGCGTTATGCTGCCAAAATTTTTATAAAATCTTTAAAACCCTTTGTCGCGATGCAACCTTTGTCGCGGAACCACGTTCCGCGACAAAACCCATGTTTAGCGACAAAGGACCAAATTCTTGCATTTTGTCTGCATGGCTTCTGTCGCGGAATCCTTGTCGCGGAACCACGTTCCGCGACAAAATCTTATTCCGAGACAGAAAATTAAGCCTTGCCATTAATTTTGAAACCCTTGGTCGCGAAGCAATCTTGTCGCGGAACCACGTTCCGCGACAAAACCCTTGATTAGCGACCAAGGACCCAAATACTTGTAATTTTATTCTGGGAGGACTCTTTCGCGGAACCTTTGTCGCGGAACCACGTTCCGCGACAAAATCATTGTTCCGCGACCAGAAATTATGTCCTTACCAATTTTCAAACCCTTTGTCGCTATACCCCCTTTGTCGCGGAACCATGTTCCGCGACAAAATTTTTGCTTGGCGACAAAACAAACCCCAATTCTCAAAATATCCATTCCTCTTATTTCCCACCCCTTTGTCGCGAAACCTTTGTCGCGGAGCCACGCTCCGCGACACAAACTCTGCATCGCGACAAGGTGGCACCTTTTTGCCAAATTTTTATTCTCCATCTCACTCCATTAATTAATTGAACCTTTATATTAATATTTTGAGGTTGAGATCCAATGATCTCAACCCATGATTAATTTGATATAAAGAACTTTGTTCAATTTCCCATTAAAAGACTTTTCTATAAAATTAAACTCTAATGATCTAAGTATATAATCCGGACTGTAATTAATTAATTAATTATGGAATGAGAGATTATTTAGACCATAAAGAGTAATTATGTATTCATTTCCATACCTTGCATGAGAAACCAATGTCTCTCATGCAAGATGACCCAAAAATATTTTTCTTCTATTTATTTTGTCTTTTCCCGTAATGTGTGAAACAGTTAATAAGGAATATATCAGATTAATGTTGGCGGGTATTCCCACACGGATAACTAGCTCGTATTCTGTATATTAATTATTAATTGTTATTTTGCATGGTCCGGATAGTGGTCGGTGGAAGCCTTGGCGGTTCGTCCATCCGGGATTATAATAGCTGCTCAGCTAACTCCTATCCGGATACAGTTTCTTTTTCTTTATCTTAATTTCAAACCCGAATCTCGAACTGTGCCAACATTAGACGACATAGGTCATTGTTGTCTAGTAATTAAGACAGTGAAAGACCATGTAGGTTTTTCTCTGATTCACAGACAGTAAGGGTCTGAATGATAGCGACCACTGTCATTTAAGATTATTCTGCTGTCTAAAATCTTTCCATCTGGAATAATTGGGAATTGGATAGCAGATGTTTGCAGTCCAGATCACCCCAGTTATTTCTGGCACTCTCTTTAGCCAAAATTCTTCTCACCTCCGGCTATTTCATCTTTGTGTCCCAACTTCTGTCTAAACCCACCTTATATTTTGGGTTATTTAATTTTACACTTCTCTATAAATTTATGCATGATATTATTATGTAGATATTGTGGTCAATATTATTTTGGGATCCTTCCCTTAGACACAGGAGTCTTGATTTTAATCAGATGTCTCATAATAAATTTCCAACAAAAATTCATTTATAAATCCGGATCTGAGTAAGGGATAAATTTGACAGTTATGACTAATTCATATCCGACTGGGGGTTGATTTTGGGAAATTAGAAGCAGAGTCAGCGATTAGGTCTCACCTAGACTGAAAGGATCTGTGTTTTAATTGAGAGTCTAGTACCTGATAGGGAATGATTTTCAGATTGATTATTTTCCAAAATTGCTGTTTGTTGGAAATCTTGTATTAAATATTGCACTGGGTCAGATTCCACTTGGATTCCGATAAGGTGTGACAGATAATACTAGAGGAACAACATTCGGGCCTTGGTTATTTTCTAAGGTAGGGTTGAGTATTCTTTCAACTGCTATCTTCTTCTGCCAAAGCCTATTTTTGAGTCCTGAGTGAGTGCATCCGGAACGAACTAATTTTATTAGTTCGTTTCATTAGTTTGTATCTCATAACCACCCGAAGGGAAGTGAACACTGTAAGCGGTTCACCGAGAATAGGGAATTCTTGATCCATAACCGGTCATCCTGACTGGGGGCTTTCTTTTACTACCAGGGTCAGACTTTCAAAAACCTCCGAGTGATAGGATTTTAAATGCTTTCTTTATCGCTTTCTTTTAAATGCTTTCGTTAGAGGTCACTCGGTTGTATTGAGAGTTGTGTAACTGCTACTAGGACTGAGAGTTAAGGGATAGTTCAGGGCTTGATTAGAATCTTTGGGTGTGACATGGGGGAATGATAGCAGTACTTGACACTTCAATAAATGATTTGTCAGGTGTTGCTTGTCCACCACAGTTAAATGACACGCTCTGACGGGAGCAGTTGTGAGTCTGTGGTATCTTAGAATTTGTTGCCTTAAGAGCATGTAAACTCTTACTGTAAGTACCTGTCTGTTAAAGGGAACATGGTATAGAGAGCATGAGAAGTAGCTAATTGATGGATTATCCCAAGCTAAGATCTGTGTAATTAAAAGGGAAGTTTAACTGTGTTTCATCTGAATCTTGTCCAATTTTTATTCTTTTCTTCCTGTCCCTTCTGTCATATTTTAAATCTGCTTTCTTAGAATAATCTTAATCGCTCTCTTAGAATAATTCTATTGCTTTCTTAGATTAAATTTAATTCGCTTTATAGAATAATTTTATCTGCTTTATTTTAATTGCTTTCATAACTCAGTTTAAATTCTGTCAAGTAGTTGTTAGTCATTTCACAAACTTGAATCGAGTAACCGAGTGGAAAATCTTAGTAAACGGCGTGGGCCCTGCTTCCATCGCACATCCTCCAGTGAACGATCCGGTACTTACTATAAATACTGCAATTTTTGACTCCGTGCGCTTTCGGGGGCACAGTTTCTTAACACGAGTAAATAAAAACATGATTTTTCGGAAAATACTCATGTAGTGGGAATCTGCCGAAAGTTTCATGGCAGGGAATCTCATGACATGAAATCATGAGAAGTATCATGACACATATGCCGGGGACCCTCAGTGTGACAGGCTGAAGGTCAATTTATCCCGGTTGTATCATGAGATTTGTCAGAAGTTTCATGACAGAGAGGATCACAGCGCCATTTGAAATCAAAGCCCCTCGCATGAGTAATAAAAAGTAACAATCTTGATATATCCCTAAACCCATTCCATAAATCATAACTCCTTCATTTAATAAATCCAAACCTGATATATTTTTATTGAAAAATACTCGTGTTAATGAAATTTGTCAAAAGTTTCACAAGTCATGCCCTGAATGAAGCCCAAGTTAACTACACCACAACGGAGAAAGAGATGTATGCTGTAGTCTTCGCGTTTGACAAGTTCAGACAGTATCTGATAGGTACGAAGACCATAGTATACACCGATCATACAACATTGAGATACTTGTTTAGCAAACAAGATGCAAAACCTCGATTAATCAGGTGGGTACTTCTGTTGCAAGAATTCGACATCATAATAAAAGATAGGCGAGGTCGAGATAATGGTGCTGCTGACCACTTATCTCGATTAGATAATGATAAAAAGGAAAAAGCCGTCAATGAAGAGTTTCCGGACGAACAGTTGTTCGCATTGCATCTGCATAATCAAGCTTGTCCATGGTTTTCCGACATCGCTAACTTCTTGGCATGCGGAATAACCCCACAGTTTTCGAACTATCATCAGAGGAATAAGTTCAAACAAGATGTATTAAGTTACTTCTGGGAAGAACCTTATCTCTTCAAACACTGCCCTGATTCAATAATCAGGCGATGTGTGACCGAGCATGAAGCCTATCAAATTGTCAGAAAATGCCATGAATCAGAATATGGAGGTCACCACGGTCCCGCTCGAACGGCCCACAAGGTCCTCGAATGTGGATTTTATTGGCCTCACATCTATGAGGATTGCAGGACATTTGTTAAGGGTTGTGACAGATGCCAAAGATTAGGAAGCATCTCCAAGAGGGATGAGATGCCTCAAAAGGGGATTCTCACACTTGAGATCTTTGATGTATGGGGCATTGACTTCATGGGACCGTTTCCACCATCTGGTGGAAACTACTATATCTTGGTAGCTGTCGATTACGTGTCCAAATGGGTCGAGGCTGTCGCATTACCGACCAATGATGGTAGCCAAGTCATCAAGTTCCTCAAGAACAACATTTTCAGTCGATTTGGCGTACCTAGGGTGGTGATATCTGATGGAGGAACACACTTTATTAATAAAGGTTTTGAAACTTTAATGAGTAAAAATGGGATCCTCCACAAGATAGGCACGCCTTACCATCCTCAGACTAGTGGTCAAGTCGAAGTATCCAATCGCGAAATCAAACATATACTCGAAGCCACTGTCGGGATAACCCGTAAGGATTGGGCACGTAAGCTCAATGATGCTCTATGGGCATACCGCACAGCATTTAAGACTCCCATCGGGATGTCTCCATACAGGCTGGTCTTCGGAAAAGCCTGTCACTGCCTGTAGAGCTAGAGCATAAAGCTTACTGGGCCGTTAAAACGCTCAACTTCGATCCGAAAGTTGCTCAGAGCAAACGTAAGTTGGACCTCAATGAAATTGAGGAAATACGAGCGCAAGCTTATGAAAGCTCTCGAATTTACAAGGAGCGGACCCAGAAGTTACACGATCGCCGGATTAAACCTAAGTATTTCTATGTTGGTCAACATGTGTTATTGTTCAATACTAGGTTGAAGCTGTTCCCCGGAAAGCTCAAGTCTAGATGGGAAGGACCACATGAAGTATTAGAGGTGTTCAAAAATGGAGCTGTCAGGATTCGAACTGGCAGGGGCGATATAGTGGTGAATGGACAACGATTAAAAGAGTACCTCGGACAGTTCGATCCGGAGAAAGAAAGCCAAGCAGTGGCAGACCCGGCTTACATTCAATAAGAAACAGCATTTAAAAACACAAAAATTTCAGTTTATATATAGATAGTATATATTTATAGTATTTATTTCACGACAAGAAAGTACCCAAAGATCAATTAAACATTTAGAGTACTAAGACTCTAAATGTGAGGATGTTGATATTTGGAGAAAATCTAATGCGTCTTATTTGTCTGTCTTGCAGAAGTTCGGAACCACCAAAAAGAAGGAGCAGATAAGAGTAACATGGAAAACCAGGTTCTTGGTTGGATTAGTTCCATAAGTCTAAGAAAACGCTTTCGGAATTTGAAGAAATTCAATACCCGGAATAAAATTCACAGATAAATGGAACTAACCCAACCTAATTTTATGCAAGTGGATTGTTTAATTTTCAGCCCAGCATTTTGAATTTACTTGGACTGAATTTATTCAGCCCAAATCAATTAAAATGGACTCAGGCCCAACATCACACTCGGGCCCAGTCCAAGAAAATTTGAAATTCAAAAACTCTTTGTCGCGGAAGGTCCTTTGTCGCGATGTCATGCATCGCGACCAGGCCCTGTTCCGCGACAAACTCCCTTTTCTTTCTTAACCCTTCTCTGCTGGTTGTCGCGATGCACCTTGTCGCGGAGCATGACTCCGCGACCAAGCCCTGCTCCGCGACACAACCTGCGTTGACTGTCTCCATACTGAACTTTGTCGCGATGACCTTGTCGCGGAGCATGACTCCGCGACCAACCCTCGACTCCGCGACCTCTCTGATGTCGCCATGCCTTGTCGCGGAACCTGGTTCCGCGACAAAGTCTCGGATTCCGCGACAAAGATTCTAGTATTTATACCCCCCCACCCCCTCCAGTTTCTTTTCACTTTCTCCTGTCACTTCAACTTCCTCCAACTTCTTCATCTTCTTTCTCCCATTTTTCTCTCATCCGAACGAACACCACGTGTTCTTCGCAACCTTAGCACTCTATTTTCAAGGGGAAACTATGGACCGATTTCATGGACTCCTTCCCAATCTTGGACCCGTGCCTAGACCCGAGCCAAGGAGGAGAGGGTAAACCCTGTTTTCGCCATGTTCATAACACCCATTCGGACCCTTTATTTTGTTTTCATTTTGTTGTGTTCTTGGTGTGCTGTGGTGAATGCGCACGTTTAACTTTAGATTTTTTGGAGGTTTTTGAGTGCTCTCGGTTATGAGCACCATTTTGAAACATTTGAAACCCCATTTTGAAACTGGTAATGGTTTAAAGATTTTGAAGTTTTAAAACTGGAAAAACTGATGAACATTTGGGTATTGTTTTGAATATCTTGATGTTGTTGGTTTGATTGATCCTGATGTGATGTGCACAGTGTTGAGTTGGTGTAATAAAAGAGGTAAGATCTCTTTGGGCACATTTGTCCCCATGTTAGAAATCTCATGGGAATAAATGTTTGTTTGTTTATGGAAACATAGTACAAACACCCAATGGGAAGCTTCCACTTTTAATAAAAGCAACCCTTTAGAAAAAGACAAAAAGAGTTATTTTTGTTTAATGTTTGACTTGAGCCTTTTGTTCCCAATGGAACACTAGTGTGAGTAAGATAGCAGTATTTTTGTCACCCAACTGCTATCCTTTTCAAAATCAAAAATGGGACCACTCACATCCCACTTTTATTAAATAAAACAAGTCAACCATTTTTAAAATTAAAAACAGTGTCTGCAAATTTTTGGATGCTTTAACTGTCCAAACAGTCCAAGCTATCCGGAAATAGCAGATCCGTTCCGCCACGTCTCCATTGCACATTCCAATATTCGAGCACTCCATTTTCATCTGTCCATCCCATTCCACTTCCAACAAGTGTCTCGGACTTGTTTAATAAAATTGAAAAAATTTTTGGGCCCAATGGCCCATTAAAAAGATTTTAGGCCCAATGGCCAATTTTATTTTATTTTGGGCTCCTTAGCCCAATTAAAACCAAATATTATTTACATGTGCTTTTTAATTAAAATTCAAGTCAGAAATTTAATAATCTCACATTCAGAGCAAAGCTCTAAATGTGAGGATGTTGGTTTCTGAACTTGAATAATTTATAAAAACTGGATTCATCACTTCTTATCTTTTCAGGGGTAATCCTCCCATTCCAGATCCTGCACCAGAAGGAACCAAGTTGCTGGACTTACCGGTCGAACTCCTTGGTGAAATTCTCTCCCGGATAGGAGAGGATGAAATCAGGGAGGTGTTTGCCGCACAACGGATATGCAAAAAGCTCAGGGATGCTGGGAACCTTACCATCGTGTACAAGTGATGCGAGGTTGACTCCTCCACTGTGAAGAGAAGGCAAGAGAGAATCCGTTGGCAGAAGGAGAGATTCCTGCGAACATGCACAGTGGCAGGAAATTTCAATCTCCAGATCATTCCCGCACTAATGGCTTTTGCAGAAGGGAATGAGGGGCACGCTTGTGAACTGCTACGCCCAGGACTTGAGGACAACCATAAGGCATCAATCTTCACCCGCGGACTGATGCTTATGAGTAAGACGGACGAAGGCCAAGTTGAGCAGGGAATCAGAATGATCGACAGGATGGTGACAGATCGATCAGTTTTTCGGTATACGTCCATCAACGTCCTCGCTTGGATAACTGACAACCCAGACAACCCACAACTGTGGGCGGACCAAGGAGTCAGAGTCTACTGCCCAAGATGGCATGCACCTCTGAGAAACCGCGATTGGTGCCTGCGTTGTGAGCTTTCCAGCTGTGTCCTCTGGCTCCGATACATGCCCTGAAGAAAGAAGGACGAATCCTAGTCCCATTTTACCCTGCTTTACTTCAATTCCATTTTAGTAGTAGTGATTTGCAAGGGACTCCTCCTTTTGTGTGTGCAGGTTCGTATTAACTGCACGAGAATCCCTTGCCTCGGTTGTATTTACTTGCTTTCCCTAAATTGGAACTCAGCTTTTGAGGCCACTGAACATATCTTTACTTGCTTTCCTTTTCTAAAAAGATGTCTGTACAGTCCGAGATGAATAAGTGACTGTCAGACCAAAAATATGCTGTTGACATACTCAGTATGTCAGCAGTGCTTCTTTACTGCTTTCAATTAAATAACCAGCAAAAATATGCATAAACTTGTTCTAAATTCACATGTTGAATTTAGGCTTATGATTAAATTTTCAAACTTTTAAATTGGGATAATATAATTGAGACATGCATGAAATGAATTCCTGAGGTTTTGAGCTATAAAAATTTAATGATGCGATCAGCTTATTGGGTAATAAATCTGCATGTTAGAGATTTTGATTGAATAAATTGTTAGAATTAAGTTTTGATTAAATTTGAGAATATTGTATGACATGAATCAACCCAACCTTGTGAGATTTGAGCCATGAGTCACTTTTACTCATTTATTTTCTTTGATGAGTGAATCATTTTGATTAAAGGAAACTAGAACTTGCAATTGGGACCGATTCAAGACCATGCCATATTCCCGAAATCGAGCATATGATCGAGGCACCTAGAAAACCCAAATTTTTGGCCTTCTTTTGAAATCCAAACCCAAAAATATTTTCCCTTTAGGATTAACCATTTTGAGCCTATAAGCCTAATTTTTCTTTGAAACCCACTATATTTTTCCTAGCCTACAAAAAGACCAAGAAAATCAAACCCAAGTGTGCAAGAATGAATTCTATCAAGGCATTACAATTTTTGATCATCAATAAAAACTATTAATCGGTATTCCATGAACCGATTCAAAAAAAAAAAAAAAAAGTTGAGACCCTTTCAACGTAAGCAAATTGCAAATGACAAAGCAAATTAGACTTAGTCTAATGTCATGCAATCAAAAAGAAAGAAATGATGATGATCATAAATTTTAAATAAAAATATGCCAAGTTATGATAGATTAATCCCTGCCACTTCTTAGCCCAATAATTTCTCTTTCCTGCCTGATGATACAACCGTATGCCCCGTTATAACCCTTAAATAAGACCTCATGATCTCGATTTGAAGAAATGAGCCGGTGGCGAGTTGGTCTGATTGCAAGCTTATGGGATAATTTAATTAAAATTGATTATGAGCGTTCAATGATTAAACCCCAATTGAGAGTGAGTGAATTTTCTGATTCTCTTATAAGTGAGGCTCCGTTTCATTAAGAATGTTCATGTCATGCCTTAATTCTAATTTTTAATCTTTGCATCTTTCAAACATGATATTCATGAAGGATTGATAATAATGTTTTATTTGTAGGCCCGATGTAGTGAGCAAGTATCATTTCATTAAACACTGCAATCAAGGGAGTTTAATGCCTGTAGTCTTTGATTGTCTTATTCCAATCCAAAAAGGATGTGATTTATGAAGCCACGAAAATGAATTGAATATGTAGAGTCCGTGTTCTTACGAACATTGACTCTGACTGCTCGGGGACGATCAGTATTAAATGTGAGGATGTTGATAATGGCCAGAAATGACCATTATTTTCAATCCATTTCCGTGTCTTAAACGGGCATTTGATCGCATTCCGGTCTTACATTAAGTAAGAAAGCAGTCGAATTGGACTGATTTATGCATAATTGTAAAAATGTTGAGCTGGTGTGAAAAAGACATAAATATGTAATTTTATTACATATTTATGTTAGAAAAATCCAAAAACATGAGAAAAAGAAAAGGAAACAAAAAGATGGGAAAAAGATAGAAAAGCCCACAAAAAGAATATTTTCGGCCCATCTGGCCCAATCCAGCAGGCCCAGGAAGGCCTTTGTCGCGGAAGCCCTTTGGCGCGATGCAGTGTTCCGCGACAAAGGAGGGTTTCGCGACCAAGCAGCCCAGATGAAGAGGAAACCAGCCAAGCCCTTTGTCGCGATGACCTTTGTCGCGATGGCATGCTCCGCGACAAAGGCATGACTCCGCGACCAAGACACCCAATTAGAGACACAAGATCCAGTCGAGAAGCCTTGCCACATGCAGTGTGTTCCGCGACCAACTTGATGCTCCGAAACAAAGCTGTGATGTGTGTGATGTCTTAAGACACAATGGGCTAGAATCAAGGCCCATGGGCTTAGGGTTACACTTCTATAAATATGAGGTGTCTCCCATAAGCTAGGGGTTGGAAAAATTGGAATTTTGTTGAGCTCCCTTGAAGGCAAGCTTAGGAGTCCTTCCTTAGGTAGATTAGTTTAGGTTTATTTTCATGTATTATTTAATTTTTGTTCTTAGCTTAGCTTAGTTTAGTGTTTTACTGTTCACAGTGATTTAGATAGCCACTTTACACCATGTTTTGGTTCCTAAACTCTTATTTTTAGGGTTTGTAATACCCAAATCATGGGTATTAACAACACCCCTTCAATAATACGGGAAAACATTCACCATTTGTGTCCCAAATCATGAAATGGGTCTCACACCCCATGGATTTATGCTTTCTTTTTCATTTTGGGGTCTTTTGACCCCCATTATGCTGTTTTTATGTTTACTGTTGGCATATTATGGATAATGTTGTGTGAATGTGTGATCAAACCCTAGATTAGGACTCTTGCTTTATTTTAATATTCTGCCCAGCTTTGTTTATTTTTGTTTAAGCATGCTCTTCCTTATTTTGAATGTTTCTTGCTTATTTTTAGCTTAGAATAGCTTTTTGATCTGAAATAGGGTGAGATCACGCTGTTTGCATGCCACTGTTCATTTCTGCTTTTTCTGACTTTTGTCCTGAACCACCTTGGGCGCCAACCGCCTCTTGGCGCGGAACCACGTTCCGCGACAAAATGGTTGTTCCGCGACCAAGGTGTTTCAAGACACCTGTCTCCATAATTTAAAACCCTTTGTCGCGGAACACCTTGTCGCGGAGCCACGTTCCGCGACAAAACCTTCCATGCATAGCGACAAAGGAGCCAAACTCTCGCATTTTGTCTGCATGGCTTTTTGTCGCGGAATCATCTTGTCGCGGAACCACGTTCCGCGACAAAATCTCATTCTGAGACAGAAAAATTATGCCATGCTCCTTAATCTTTGAACACTTTGTCGCGGAGCACCTTGTCGCGGAACCACGTTCCGCGACAAAAATTTCCATGCATAGCGACAAAGGTTCAAATGCCTTAGGAATTTTCTGAAAACACTTTGTCGCGAAACAACCTTGTCACGGAACCACGTTCCGCGACAAAATCTTGCATAGCGACAAAGAGGCGTTATGCTGCCAAAAATTCTAAAAACTTGTCGGGATACCCATGTCGCGGACCTCGGACCGCGACAAGATTTATGGTATCGCGACAAAGACTCACTTCTCTCTATTTTTAAACAATCTTCATTCTCTTTCTATATTATATTGCAACACTCACATCATAACCCCACGGGTTAAGGTGTAAAACTCTGGAATTGCGATATAGGGTGTTATGCTGCCCAAATTTTGATTCTCCATTTGCATCACTTAATTAATTGAACCCTTGACTCATTAATGATTAAAGATTGAGATTAGCAATAATCAAACTTCAATAATCATCATGATTAAAGGACCTTTGTTCAATTGCCATTAAAACACTCCTCTATGAACAAATTCTTGATGGCTTAAACAGATAATCTGGACTGTAATTAATTATGGTAGGAATGATTATTTGAGACCATCAATTGTGGACCCAATCCACAACCGTGCATAAGAAACCAATGTCTCTCATACACGGAATCTCCTTTTATTCCTTATTGGTTTTGTCTTTGCGTGTTGTGTGTAACAATTAGTAAAGAATACATCAGATTAATGTTGGTGGGTATTCCCTTATGGATAACTAGCTCGTAATCTGAGTATTAGTTACTAAGTGTTATTTTGCATGGTCTGGATGACTGTCAGTGGAAGCCTTGGCGGTTCGCCCATCCGGGGTTATAATAGCTGCTCGGCTGACTCCCATCCAGATACAGTTTATTTTTCTCATCTTAATTTCCAAACCCAAATTCCAATCTGTAATGGGAGCCAGTTGGCATCAGTCAATGCCAACTGACGATCGTTATAGAAGGAAAGCATGTAGGTTTTTATCCGAATTCACAGACAGTGGAAGCCCAACTGGTATTGACACCACCATTATAGGGTCTAAGCTGTCTAAATTCGCTCATCCGAGTAATTGGGAAATTGGACAGTAGATGTTTACAGTCCACCTGATTATTCTGCCATTACTTTGGTCCCTTGACCCCTTCATATCTGTGTTTCACCCTCTGTCTAGACCCGCATCTATATTTTGGGTCAATTAATTTTACACTTCCTTATATCCTTATGCATGATAATATTATGTACCATTGTGGTCTGTACTTATTTTGGGATCCTTCCCTTGGACAATAGAAGTCTAGATCTTAAACAGATATTGTGTAATAAATTTCCAACAAAAATCTCTTTATAAAATCCGGATCAGAGTAAGGGATAAATTCCTCAGTTATGACTAATTCATATTCTGTCAAGGGTTGTACTTTGGGAAATTAGAAGCAGATTCAGCGATTAGGGTCTGTGTTTTAACTGAGAGTCTAGTACCTGATAGGGAATGATTTTCAAATCCATTATTTTCCAAAATTGCTGGTTGTTGGAAATCTAAGATTGAGTGCTACACCGAGATGGGGTCCACTTGGACTCAAATACAGTGTAGTAAATAATCTTAGAGGAACATCATCCAGGCCTTGGTTACTTTCTAAGATAGGGTTGAGTTTTCTTTCAACTGCTATCCTCTTCTGCCAAAGCCTACTTTTGAGTCCTGAGTGAGTGCATCCGGAACGAACGAAATCATTAGTTCGTTTCATTAGTTTTTATCTCATAATCACCCGGAAGGAAGTGAACACTGCGAGCATTTCACCAAGAGCCGGGAATTCTTGATCCATACCCAGTCATCTTGACTGGGTGCTGTCTTTTACTACCAGGGTCAGATTTTCAAAACCTCCGAGTGATAGGTTTTAAATGCCTTCTTTACTGCTTTCTTTTAACCGCTTTCATTAGAGGTCACTCGGTTGTATTGAGAGTTGTGTAACTGCTACTAGGATTGACAGTTAAGGGATAGTTCAGGGCTTGATTAGAATCTTTGGGTGTGACATGGGAGAATGATAGTAGTACTTGGCATTTCAATAAATGATGTGTCGGGTGTTGCTTTTCCACCACAGATGAAGTAACACACCCAGGCTAGGGCAGTTACAAATCTGTGGTATCTTAGAATTTGCGGTCTTAAGAACATGTAAACTCATATTGTAAGTACCTGTCTGTTAAAAGGGAAAGCATTGTTGAGAGCATGAGAATTAGCTATCTGATAGAATTATCCCAAACAAAGATCAGTGTATAAAAATGGAAGTTTAGTATTGCTTTATCTCACTCTTGTCCAATTTTCATTCTTTTCTTCCTGTCCCTTCTGTCTACATTGTGATCAGCTTCACGGTTGGCACAATGTAATTTTTCTGCTTTCATAGAAACTGTTTACCGCATTCCTAGAATAATTTTTACCCGCTTTCTAGAATAGACTTACTCGCTTTGTAGAGTAATTTAACTGCTTCCATAATCTAGTTTAAATTCATGTCAGTAGATGTTAATCACTTTTCAAACCTATTGAGCAATACGAATGTAAAATCTAGTAAAACGACGTGGGCCCTGCTTCTATCGCACATCCTCCAGTGAACGATCCGGTCTTACTATAAATTACTGCAATTTTTGACACCGTGCGCTTTCGGGCCACAGTTTCTTAAACACGAGCAATAAAAACATGACTACTTATAAATATATCCCTAATCACAACCCCGCCATCATAAATTGGTTTCGTTTAATAAAACCTAAACCAGGATCACGATTTTTCGGAAAATACTCATGTAGTGGGAATCAGTCAAAAAGTTTCATGGTAGGAAATCTTATGGCAAGAATTGATGAGAAGTATCATGGCATATTCGCCGGGGATCCTCAGTGTGACAGGCTGAAGGTCGACCTATCCCGGCTATGCCATGAGATTTGTCAACATTTCATGACAGAGAGGACCACAGTGCCATTTGAAACTAAAGCACCACACTTGAGTAATAAAAAGACTAATAATCTATATATATATATATATATATATATCTCTAAACCCTTTCCCCGTGAATCGTAGATGCTTTTCATTTAATAAATCTAACCTGGTATATTTTAGAAAGAAAAAGCTCGTGGGACGGAAATTGTCAAAAAGTTTCAGTGGTTATGAGATACAAACTAATGAAACAAACTAATACATTAGTTTGTTCCGGATGCACTCACTCAAGACTCAAAAACAGGCTTTGGTAGAAGAGGATAGAAGTTGAAAGAGTACTCAACCCTATCTCATGAAATAGCCAAGGCCCACATGTTGTTCTTCCAATATTATCTATCACACCTTATCTGAATCCAAGTGGACTCTGATTCAGTGCAATATTTAATATAAGATTTCTAACATATAGCAATTTTGGAAAATAATTAATCTTTGAAAATCATTCCCTAAACAGGTACTAGACTCTCAATTAAAATACAGATCCTTTCAGTCTAGATGAGACCTAATCGCTAACTCTGCTTCTAATTTCCCAAAATCAACCCCCAGCTGAATGTGAATTAATCATAACTGTAGAACTGATCCCGTACTCAGAACTGGATTTTATAAAGAAGTTTTTGTTGGAAGTTTATTATGCAATATCTTATTAAAAAAATCATGACTTCTATGTCCAAGGAAAGGATCCCAAAACAATTCAGACCACAGTATTTACATAATAATATCATGCCTAAGTTTATATGGAAGGTGTAAACTTAAATTGATCCAAAATATAAGGCGGATCTAGACAGAATTTGGAACACAGAAGGAAATAGTCAGAGACTAAGAGTGGCAGAATAATTAAAGGGAGCTGGACTGCAGTTATCTGTGGTCCAGTTCTATATCTTCTGATGAAGTGAATTTTAGACAGCAAACGAGTAAAAAATGACGGTGGTCGCTGTCATTAAGACTGTTGCCATCCGTGAATTGAGATAAAAACCTAAATGCTCTCTTACTGTCTTAATTGCCAGATGACATTGACCTATGTCATCTGGTGTTGGCACAGTTTGAGATTTGGGTTTGAAAATAAAATAAGAAAATAAAACTGTATTCGGACAGGATCTGACTGAGTGGCTACTCCATTTCCTGTTAAAAGGACCGTTCGCCTGACCTCGTCAATTACTGTCCGAACCATGCAAAATAACAAACAATAATTAACATACAGACTACGGGCTACTTCATTTCCTTGTGAAAGGACCGTTCGCCAATATTATTCTGTATATTTCTTATTGTTCATTTCACACACTACAGACAAAGACCAAAATAAAGTAGGAATAAAATAAAATAAAAGAGAAAATTAACAAGAGTCATCTTGCATGAGAGACATTGGTTTTTCATGCAAGGATTATGGATTTGGACCCATAATTAATCATTAACCTAAATAATCTTTCATTCCATAATTAATTACAGTACAGATTATCTGTTTAGATTAAATGAATTTTGTTTATAGAAAAATATTTTAATGAAAATTGAACAAAGTCCTTTAATCATAGTAATTTTATTGATTATAATTATTGCTAATCATAATCATTAATTAATGACTTAAGGGTTCAATTAATTAATGATTGGATATGGAGAAACATAAAATTTGGCAAGAGGATGCCATGCATGTCGTGAGACAGCATTGTGTCGTGAACCGTGGGTTCACGACGGGAGGATAACGACATGAGGGGTGGGGAACAAAAGAATTTGAATTTTTGAAATTTAGGGTTTCCATGTCGCTCAGCAAAAAGTGTGTTGTGAGACATGGTCTCCGATAGGGGTCTCGCGACATGGGGGTTGGAAATTAGAATTTTTGGAAAATCAAAAGAGATGGGAACGCAGTCGTGAAACCATAATTTGTGTCGCGAACCAGGGCTCGCGACATGGGTCTCACAACTGGTGATTTTGCAAATAATTTGCTTAGTCATGAAGGTCCAGTCGCTAGACTTGAATTGTGTCGTGAGACTTGGCCTCACGATAGGAGTCTAGCGACTAGCATGTTTTAACAAAATATTCTAAGTATTTTGGTTCCCAGTCGCGAAACTCAAAAGTGTGTTGTGAGACGTGGTCTCACGACAGGAGTCTAGCGACTGGGGATTTTTTATAAAATAATATAAGTATATGGCATCCCAGTCGCGAGACTAAAAGGTGTGTCGTGAGACGTGGTCTCACGACAGGATAGTCTAGTGACTGGAAATTTTCTAAAAATTTTTCTAAGGCATAATTCCCAGTCTTGAAACTCATAAGTGTGTCGTGAGACGTTGTCTCACGACAGGAGTCTCACGACTAGAGCCTTACAGATTAAAATTACAAGAGTTTGGTCCCTAGTCACTAAGCATGAAAAGTGTGTCGTGAACCGTGGGTTCACGACAGGATTTCTTCACGACTGTGGTTTTTTTAAAAAAATAAAGACAAGTGTCCTGAGACACCCATGTCGTAAGACTACCCTCCTGTCGCAAAACGTGGTCTGACGACTGGAGGCGGTTAGCGTCATGGATGTGGTTAAGAACACATGTCAGAAAAGGAACAGTAGCGTGCAACATGCGTGATCTCACCCCATTTCAGATTTAAAAGCTATTCTAACCCAAAATAACCAAACAAAGTTTAAATCTAACAAGAACATGCTTGAATAAAAATAAATCTACCTAAAACAGTATTTTAAAATAAAGCAAAACCTAATCTAGGGTTTAATCACACACAAAGCATGAGCATGGTCCAAAATGATAAACAGTAAGCATAAAATGAAAAATAAAGGTCAAATGACCAAAAATAAAATGAAAGCAGTAAATCCATGGGTTTATAACACCCATTTCATGATTTTGGGACACCATTCAAGATTAACTTTCCATATTATTGAGTGGGTTTGATATTATCCATTAAGTTGGATATTACAAACTCTAAAACAAGAGTTTAGAAAAGAAAACATGGTAAAAATGGCTACCTAACTCACTGGAAAATAGAAAACAACATGGAATTTAAGCTAAACTAAACTAAACTAGGGCAAAAATTAAATAATACATAAAGAAAAAACTAAACTAAGCTAAACTACCTAGAGAGAAAATCTTCCAAACTGTCTTTAAGAATGAATTTGCTAACCCCGAGCACATAGGGATCACCCTCTATTTATAGAAGTAAAACCCTAGGCCCATGGGCCTTGAATCTGAGGCTCACACGTGTCGTGAGGCTCACACACATCACAGCCTTGCCCTTGTGTCGTGAAACTCACTGCATGTCGCAAGACTCCACGCCCAGTCGTGAGACTCTCCGGACTGGCTCTATTTTGCCTTCTGGGTCGCTAGACTCACCCCAGTCGCGAGACCATGCTTCGCGACTGGGAGTCTAGCGACTGGGTATCTTGAGGCTGACTTTACCTTTAATTGGTCTGTGTGTCGTGAAACTCCACCCAGTGGCGAGACCATGTCTAGTGACTGGGGTCTTGGGACTGGAGGTTCCGGACTGGCTTCTCCTGTTTTCTGTCTATTTGTGTCGCGAGACTGTCCCTAGTCGTGAGACCATGCTTCATGACTGGGTACTAGTCTTGCGACTGGCTTGACTTACTAGCCCTGGTGGGCCAAAATTTACTGTTTTTGTGGACTTTTTCTTTCTTTTCCCTTAATTTTTGTGGGCTATTTTATTCTTTTGCCCATCTTTTTCATTCCTTTTTCTTTTTCTTTTCTTTTTCTCATGTTTTGGATTTTTCTAACATAAATGTGTAATAAAATTACATATTTATGCATTTTTCATACCAGCTTATTATTTTTACAATTATGCATAAATCAGTCCAATTCAACTGATTTCTTATTTAATATAAGACCGGAATGCGACCAAATGCCCATTTCAGACACGGAAATAGATTGAAAATAATGGACATTTCTGGCCATTATCAAGCGCCGAAGAGGTATGTCGAATCCCTACTATGTCAATATGGTACTTTATACACTGCCTTGGTCCTTTAATGTTGTTTCTTCGTCTGCAGTTGATGATGAAACAAGTGATGAGGATGCTCCAGTTGACGATGAGCAGTCCAGCTCTGACGAGGAGGGGTCGAGCTCCAGTGATGAGGAGTCTTGCCCTGATGAGGAGGAGGAGGGCTCCGCGGGTGATGCTGGCGCCAGGGATGATGATGACCACCAAGTAGAGGATGAGCCTATAGATTCCCACCCTGATGGTGGCCGTGCGGAGACTGTGGATGATGAAGACAGCGCTGATCACAGCCAGGCAGATGATCCTATTACTGATTTTCTTTTGGCCGTCGATTCTCGATATTCTTCCTCTTTTGGTAGACCTTCCGATGATCCTTCCGAATCTCTGGAAGTGTTGTTAGCTCGTGCTAACTACATCATCCTTCATGGTGACGATCCCAAGTATCAGACGGAGGCCATGGTGACCGGCGCTGATGATTCTTCGCCCATTACTGCTGCCCAGGTATGTTTCGTCACCTTTAGATTCTTAATTCGTATCACTCTTAGTATTGTAATAACATCCTTCTTTATTGTTCAGGCGGACCCGCGTTCCTTTCGGTCTGGCGATCATTCTCCTGCAGTTGGCTCAGCTAACCACAAGTTTGTCTCACAGGTACTTCTTGGTTATGTTCCCTCTCCTTTTCTACTATTTTCATTAAGTAAAGTGTTCTAAGGGTAGTTGTCTTCCAGATCCCTGCGGATCACACAGATCCCTGCGGATCACACAGATCATCCTTCTTATACTCAGACCGCAGATCATGCCCCCATGACTAGTCAGGCTGGCCCCTCGGTGACCTCTCAGGTACTCTTTAGTTGCATCCTCATTTTCTCTTTTTCTTCTCAAGGGTATGCTCTAAGAGTTTTCCTCTTTAGATTTCCAAGGATCCGGTGGATCATTCTGTGGCTGATGCTCTTGCTACTTCAGCTGATTTGGTCGCGCCGCCTCCTCAGGTATGCTTCCTTTCATCTTTTGTGACTGTAAGATTTCCTTGGCATATACTCATGTAAAGTTGTCCTCAAATACCCACAGCTCCTCTCTCAGTTCCGGCAACCTCTTTGTCTTCAGGTCTTCCGGCACCGGCCCCTACAGAAGGGGTCATTATTTCGTCGTGTGAGGCGTTTGACCACCTTCTATCCACCAAGACCAGTCTACTCTCTGCTGAGGTGGTTTTTGGTTTTGATGGCCTGCTTAACAATGTTAGCGTCGTTCCCGCCTTTGTTGAGGATATCGGCTTCCTTGACTTTTCAGAGCTTATCTCTGATTTGTCTATTTCCTATCCTACTTTTAGCAACACTGCGGACCAGTCTGCCCAGGATCTGACGCTGCTTGATGATCTTGAGGCACGACATCGTGATGTGTGTTCTCAGATAGATGCCATCCCCCCTCAGCGCGAGCAGTTGTCTGCTGACCGCGGAGCTAGAGAGAGTCGCAGATCCCAGCTTCAGAGTGTTATTACGCAAGCGGAGCATGATATCGTAGAGGCAAAGCATATCATTTTGGAGAGGAAGCGCACCATTCAGGGGGCCCAGGATGAGCTCGCTAAATTAGAGCCTGCTTTAGTTGACATTTCCTCCCGAGCTGCTATGTTGGAGACTACGTATGATCGTTTAGCCGCAGATGAGCGCGATCTGTCGGCTGAGCTATCGAGAGCCCGGGTTCGTCGGTTTCGATTGTCGGCGCGTGCTCGTTGCTTCGGCGGCTGCACTTCATTGTTTGATTGTCATTTTCAGGCGTACTCGTGATCAGTGGGCCATCATGCGTCGTCGCATACTGGGTGATGGGATGCAGCCTTCCCCTTAGTATTTAGCACTGCTTCACTTTTCAGTACACTTTTTGGGTCAGCCCATCGGCCTTGTGGTGGGTAACTCTTGTTTTTAGGATATTATTGCTACTTTTTTGGCCGAGCTTGTGATTGGCCACTTTTGATGCACTTATGTTATTTACTTAGATTCCCAGACTGACGGATAGAACACTTTGAGATATTTTGCATTTATACTCTGCTTGTGCTCTTGACCATCGATGTCCATCAGCTTGTATGCACCATTAAGTAGTCTTCGTGTTACAATGAATGGTCCTTCCCAATTTGGAGACCACTTGCCCGTTTCATTATCACGCACCCCCGAGGGTAGAATCACCTTCTATACTAGATCCCCCTCGCTAAAGGTTTTGCCTCGAACCCTCTTGTCATAATGTCTTGCCATCCTCACCTTTTGGCGACGGATATTTTCCAAAGCCGTAAGCTTGTCGCCATCTGCGGTCTCCAACTCTTGCAACATGGCCTCTTCATACTTAGTTAAGTCTAAGTGATGCTGCTGGGCCACTCTTAGAGAAGGGACTATGATCTGTAAAGGTAGAACGACGTCATGGCCATATGTCAGGTAGTATGGTGTGAAGCCAGTGGCTGCGGATTTAGAATTTCTGTAAGCCCATCTGACCTCTGACAAAGTCACGTGCCACTTTCTTGGTTTCTCGCCTACTGCCTTCTTGATCATACCTATCAAGATCTTATTGGTGGCCTCAGCTTGACCGTTTGCTTGGGGGTAGTATGGAGTGGAGTGATATATGCGAATCCCGAATTGTTTAGCAAAAGCTAAAAACTTTTCACCAGTGAACACAGTACCTTGATCAGCACTGATTGTCTGGGGAATTCCAAATCAATGTATGAGCTCAGTCACGAACTTAATTACATTGTTTTGGTCAATCTTCCTCATTGGCCATGCTTCTACCCATTTGGTAAAGTAATCAGTGGCCACTAGTATGAATGCGTGATTCTTAGACGATGGCGGATGAATTTTTCCAATGATGTCCATCCCCCAGCCACGGAATGGTAAAGGCTTGATGACTGTGTGTAACTCTTCCGTCGGTACCCTTTGAATTGGCCCATGTTTCTGGCAAGCCTCACAACCTCGAGCATAGATGATGCAGTCTTCCATGATGGTCGGCCAGAAGTATCCATGGCGATGGATACTCCATCTCATGCTAGGCCCTGCCTGGTGGGAGCCGTATATCCCCTCGTGGACTTCTCCCATTACCAGCTTAGCTTCTTCGGGACCTACACATTTAAGAAGCAATCCATCGACCGCTTTTCAGAATAACTCGCCATTTATCAGTGTGTATCGCAATGCTTTGATCTTTAGCGAGCTGTCTCCTCCGAATGATGGGTTCTCGAGGTATCGTGTGATTTCAGTCCTTCAATCATCATTTGAATTTTGAGGTTAGACTTCTTGTTGATCTTCATACTCATTTGTGATGGCGGCAATGTAGGGTGCCCCCCCTAGGGCGACCCGTCTGCCAGCCTGAAGCAAGTTGAGCAGCTTCGTTGGCCTCTTGTTTTTGACTTCTAGGTACGTGGGTGATAGTAGCGTCCGAAAACTTGCCCAATAATTCTAGTGTTGTCTCATAGCACTTAATCAGCCTTGGACTCTTGCATTCATATTCTCCAGTTAGTTGCTTCAGGATGACTTGGGAGTCTCCAAAAATTGTAATGGATTTTGCACCCTTAAGCAACGCTGTCTCCAGGCCGAATATCAAAGCTTCATATTCTGCTTAATTGTTGGTGGTGCCTGGTTCCAGCTCTCGAGCAAGCTTCCAATGCTAACCCCAGAGGGCTAGTGATCGTAATACCGGCTCCCGAGACGCTGCTTGCACACGATCCATCAAAGGTCAATTCCCAAGGTTTGAATCCTATGAAGGATGCCTCTCTAGGATCCTCCGGCACAGTTAATGAAGGATGTTGAGCTAGGAAATCAGCTAAAGCTTGTCCCTTGACAGCTTTTTGAGGAACGTGGAAAAGAGTAAAGGGACTTATCTTCATAGCCCATTTGGCCTGGCGGCCCTTCAGTGCTGGCTTGTGTAGAAGTGTCCTCACTAGGTCGAAGGGAGCTACCACTTGGACCGTCCTTGGCAGCATATAATGTTCTATTTTACTGCAGGAGTATACTAGAGCATAACATAATTTCTCTAGTGCAGTGCATCTCACCTCTAGCCCTTGAAGAGTTTTGCTAAGGTAGTAGATAGATTTTTCCCTGCCGCTCTCATCATCTTGTGCAAGCAAGCACCCGATGGATTCTTCGGCGGCTGACACATATAGCTTCAGAGGCACTCCATGCCTTGGTGGCACTAGCACTGGAGGGTTGGCCAACGCCCTCTTTATTTCTTCGAAGGCCGCTTGATGTTCAGCTGTCCATAGAAATGTTTCGTTCTTCCTTCCTTTAAGCAAAGTAGTGAACACTTTCATCTTTCCTGCAGCAATAGCAATAAATCTCCTTAAGAAATTAATTTTGCCAATCACTGACTGTAGCTCCTTGAGATTGGATGGTGCGCGGGCTTCCAAGATGGCCTTTGCCTTGTTTTGATCCACCTCAATGCCTCTCTCATGCACCAGGAAACCTAAGAAGTTCCCTGCCGCCACTCCGAAGGCACACTTAGCTGGATTGATTTTCAATCCATGTTGCCTCATTCGGATGAAGGAATCCTCCAGATGGGCCAAGTGCTGGCCAAATTCACACGATTTGACTACGATGTCATCAATGTAAAATTCAAGCGCGTGGCCAATTAAATCATGAAAAATCATGTTCATGGCCCTTTGGTATGTTGCCCCGGCATTCTTCAAGCCAAAAGGCATGACTATCCATTCGAAGATGCCGACTGGCCCCGAACAACGAAAAGCAGTTTTATGTATATCCAATTCTGCAATAAAGATTTGATTGTATCCAGAATAACCATCCATTAATGATAAAAATTTATACCCAGCGGCCGCATCAACAAGCATATCGGCCATATGCATTACATATTCATCCTTGGGTGTCGCCAAGTTTAAATTTCTAAAGTCTATACAGACTCTTAACTGGCAATTCTTCTTTACAACAGGTACAATATTTGCAAGCCATTCTACATAACGACAAGTTCTAATGTAACCTGCTCTAAGAAGCTTCTCAACCTCAGCCTTTATTTTTGGGATGGTGTCTGGATCATACCGTCTAGGCAGCTGCTTGTGAGGTCTGAACTCGGGGTGAGTTGGCAGCTTGTGCTCCACAAGTTCTCTTGAGAGTCCTGGCATGTCTGTGTACTGCCACGCGAAACAATCCTTGTATTTCTGAATCAGCTCCACTAGTTGGTGCCGCTCCTCTTCGGGTAATGAAGCGCTTATCTTGGTGAGTTTCGGCGCTGTATCCGTCCCGAGGTTGATGTCCACAAGTGGTTCCTTGGCTTCCGGACTAGGCAGTGTCCGCTTCACAGGGGATGGCCACTCGGATGGCCTTCCGTCAGTCAGGTTCTTGGACTTGTCTTCGGCACCCATCATCAACTCAGTCGTGGCGAGCCGTTGTAGCAAGTCCTTATAGATGTCTTGGCTGCTCATCATGTGGAGCTTGAGGACCCATGTCGGCTGTCTACCGGATATAGCTTGAAGCCGCTGGAAGTAAAGTCGATGAACTCGAGATCCAAGTCCACACCAATCAAAGCCGACGCAGGCTGGATATCCTCCAAGTAAAAGATTGCCTCATCATTGTTGTGGTCGTGTCCTATGAAGGGTTGGGGGTCTGTTTCCACCAACTCTACTTGATCCTCATTCCAAATAAGCAACTGTTGGTGTAAGGTGGACGGCACACACTGCGCCATGTGAATCCAATCGCGCCCTAGTAATGCAGAGTAGCAAGTTCTCGACTTTAGCACATAGAAAGCTACTTTAATCGTTTTAGACCCCACAGTGACATCCGCTGTTATGAATCCCGCAGGTTGAGTAGCTTCTCCCACAAAGCTACACATCCTGACCTTGGTGGGGATGAGATCCTTCTCACTCTTACCGATCTTCTTCAAAGTTGATATCGGCATTACATTTGCCGCTGCCCCATTGTCAATGAACACCCTATTCACGGGACGCCTGTCAATATGGGCTTTCATATACATAGGTTTCAATTGCCTAGTCTGGGATGATTCCGGTTTGGCAAATTGTGGAAATGTTGGCCCTTGAGCAGACTGGCCACCTAACTCCTCAAGGAGATTCCTGGTCGGATGGGAAAGTTCTGCTATCATTTCATCCATCTCCTCTATGAGTCTAGCAAATGATGGTTCCTCTTCATCCCATACTTCGGACTCAACATCGCTGATCTCCTCGTCTGCGACCAACCCCACCACTTGCATAGGCACAGCAGGATCTGTTAGCTCCTCTTCTTGTCCATATTCATAGCCCGCTGCCTTGAGTTCATTTTCCAGACCAACCCAGAAGGCATCATCCAAGTTAGTCTCCTCATTGTCCAAGTTGTTCTTCTCATCGAGCTCCATATCATCTAACATGTCAAGATCTTCAGTCATGACACCTATAGCATTTATACCGACTTTAGGCTTCTCTTGGTTAGCCTGCATGGAAGCTTCCACATCTTTGGAGGTGACTACACCGAAATGTACTTGCGCAACCTCATTGATTGGTTGGATCTCAGGCTGCACTTCTGTTTATTCATCAAGAGTTCTGCAATAAGTCATGAACCCCTTGTAGCTGTCACGTTCACTTCCTAATTCACCGGCCTGATGGGCCGCTATCTATTATAATAAAAAAGTTGTTGCCCCTTATGAACAGTAATTCCTCTCACAATCTGCTTTCCAAGATCGGCTTATGAACAGTAGCATTGGGCTCCTCACACAATATGTTTAGTACTGGCTTACTGGCTTGGCTTTTAAAATTGAAAGTAAATACAGCATCATTTTTATCCTACAACCCATCCCTTTTCTCCTTTTTCCATGAGATTCAAATTTTTAAATTTTGAAATGGTTTGAAAGAAAAAAAGCTGCATGTTTGCTACAAATATTCCCCAAATTTATTTCTCACGTCATACTCCTCTCATTCAAATTTCTCTACTTCATATAAATCACATACACTATATCTAAAGTCTGGAATGTTTTTGGGCAATTAAATTCTTGACCTTGCATTTTGGTATGTCCTTTTTTATTAGTCCCTATTTGCATTTGACATTGTTTTGTATTTTTTGTTTCAGAAACATTCCAGAAGTTATATAGGCATTAAACAAAGATAGATCAAGCCTGCAGCACATAGAAGCATCAAAAGCAAAAGTATTATCAGGTTTCTATTCTACGCATATACTCATTGCTCTATGTCACTGCTGAAAATCATGGTGGAAAAGATTATGTGTATATTTGTAAGTGAACCATGAGGTTGAAACTTGAATTTCATGCCTTTATCCATGTGAAAGACATCCTATGCCATTGGTAGATTCAAAAGGTGGAACAACTCATGCGTGGTTCTATAACAGAAGTTAATAAGATTAACGAATTCAAAGTCTAAAAGTCATAGAATGCATTGAAGAGAAAAAATATTAGTGTAGTTAATATTTTTTCTTCTGATTTGTTATCTATTTGTTGATTAATATGCCCTTGTGCGAGTTTTACTATGTTTTGAATTGAATACGATTTTCTATTCTCGGAGGAATTTCTATTTGGGATTGAAATCAAGCCAAAACTGTACCTGGTTTGCAGCCTTAAACAAAGCTAAAGGATATAAAATCCAAGTGTTGTGGATTGTATCAAAAGGATGCCCTCAATTCAAATGTGTTGTTCAATGAATGTGGTTCTTAATATTGTTTTGGTTTGATCTTGATAATTGGGATTGCCTTTAACCTAATCTATGACAGGGGGTATTATTGGGAGCTTTGGGAGGTGCGTGAGCATTGTCATCTCTTCGTGGAGTTCATCTAAGACACAAATCTTCATTTCTCCAAGGTCCTGCTCTCCTTGCATCAGAGAAGCCATGGTAAAAGCTTCAATTCCTGCACTTGAACTGAAAAGGGTAATTCTATCTATGCCTTAAGGATAGACAATCTTTTATAGGAAACTTATTGAGGTTTGTATGAAATGGTTATGAATTAAGTGCTGTAGACCTCAAACTGTATGCAAGGAAGCTATGGGTATGATTAATCAGTCAAGTCGTGTTAATGGAATTAGCTATGGTTCAATTATGATTTGAATGATATTATTGTTGGAGAACGTAACTGGACAAAGTTATGGTTCTAGACATCAATTTTAGGAGAATTGTCCTCAATTTATTTCATTCTGCTGGTGCCTCAGTTTATAAGAAAATGCATTTGAAAGAAAATAGTGGCAATTTATGCGTTTATGAAGAATTTGTTCTCTTTTCTAATGGCAAGCCACATTAAGACCCTACCAGTCCCAAATTTCATCTGCGTATCTGGGTGAATTTGTTTGATTTAGAACTTAAACTTGAACTAGAGTTAATGATTAGAACTATTTTCTATTAAAGAATAAATTTTAATGATAATATCATTAAATTTCAAGAGAAAAATGTTATTGTTTGCATCTGTATTTTGTCTAGAAGTTATTGTAGATAAATTATTTTATTGTTACGGATTATATGATGTGCATATACCACAGCAAATAGTATGTGCTTATCTGTTCACACACATTAGGGTGTATGTTATTTCGTACTTCAAATGAGCATAATTTCATTTCAATGTTCTATTTATATTTATGCATTTAGTTATTTTGTACTCTTTACGAAAGTAATATGATATGTAAATATTTTGTCTATCGTTCCCACACTCCCGCCCACTGGGCGGGGGTAATACTAGTGTAAACAAAGAACCTGGTGAGAACCTTCATCATAGCCATTTCTCTGGCGGTCCCGGATCACCCATGCGAATTAAATCTTTCCATGAATTTATCTGCCCAGGATTTACTTCAGTTTTTTCCTTTACTTGATTCGGCCACGGCGACCGCTTTGCCTTTGTCTCTGGAGGTCGAAGGCTGATTCCTTATCCAAGCAGGCCTAGGCTCTATGACCTTAGGTTGAGGCGCTGGATGGCGTCGCTCTGCCCATTGCAGTCTTTTCTGAACTGGCCTCCTGGTGGGAGGTGATGGTGGATGTGGTCTTCGGGAAGGAGGTGATGGATGATGTGGCCTCCTGGAGGGAGGTGATGGTGGATGTGGCCTCCTCAAGGCCTCACTTGATTTTCCCCTATAATCTCTAAGCCGCTCATGCACCGGCTTTCGAGGTGGTATGGGGGAACTATGCTTCCTGTACAGAGGTCTCCCATCCTGGTGTTGTAGTCTCTCATGGATAGGCCTCCGCTGTTCGGAGGTTTCCGCTTGAGATCTGAAGTAAGTTGGTTGTACTGGTTTCCGAGGCTTAGAAAATTCCAACTTATGAATCTGGGTTTCCCATTGCCGCATCTCCTCAGCATATCTTCTCTGAGCCCGCGTATACTGACTCCTGGTCATAGGTGATGGCTCCTTTTGAGTAACCTTGCTTCCTGATCGATTCCTCATCCATCTACCAGCTTCAGCAGGGTTTTCTGGACGCCTCATTAAAGTTGGCACTACTACCTCCATTCCTTGCCTGTAATCCCGAGTAGCAGGTTGGTGCTTCCTATTGTCAGGGATCTCCATAGAAGGTTTTGGAATCTCAATCCTCAACGGAGGTTCTTCCTCTTCTGATGTTCCTTTTTTCAGCTTTTAGGATTTTCTCAAAATCCTCCTTAGACATGTTTTTAAACCTAGGTTGTTTGCTATCCAGCTCCTTTTCTTTTTCGGTATTAGACTCATCTGATAACAAGTCATCATCCTGTTCGTCGATTTTAAGACGTTCCCCTTCTTGATCCAAGCGGCTAATAGAGCCGCCATCATCTGGGTTTGGGACTACCTAGAAGCACCAACGTGAAGCTGTGGGAACGGATCTATATCCACTTTCATACATGCAATTTTTAAGCATCCTTCTTTAATTTTATTCTGTATAGCAGTTCTAAAACTCCGGCATTTAGTAATGCTATGAGTGTATGAGTTGTGCCACTTACAGAATGATCGGCCCCGAATGTCCTCGGCCGCTGGTAACTTCTGCCCCTCAGGCAGCTTAATTACGCCATCTTTGAGTAAGGCATCGAACACTTGGTCCGCCTTGCTCATATCAAAGAGGTCCTCCTCAGGCTTATATTTGGCCTCCTTTTGTTTTGGCGGCTTGAGAGCCGCACAAGTATGTGGCTTGGCCGTCTCGACTAGTTCCGCAACAGCCACTTCCACTGGTTCGTCCTCTTCGTCACTGAATCTCACCTCCTCGAAGTGAACTCGTCGTGTAGGCCGCCTCCTTTCCTGTTCCTCCAGGAACTTCTCCAAGAGGGCCGCTCTCTCGGCCAACTGGGCAAGATCAGTCACGTCCTGCACAATTAAATGTTCCTTTAGTCTTGGCAACATATTAGCCACTGCAATATTGACTATTTCCCTTTTCCGGGATTGCTATGGAACATCGGCCTTTCAGCCGTTGTAATCTATTAATAAAAGCACTTGCCGCCTCATCAGCATACTGTTTGGCATTAGTAAGGTCTGCAAGGCTTACCTGTGATAGTGGAGTGTAGAACCTATCATGAAATGCACGTTCGAGGTCACAATTCTGAATGGAGTTAGGTCGCAATGAGGCAAACAATGCGAAGGCAGGTCTGGTGAGGGATGAGCTGAACAGTTTTAGTTTCAGCCAATCATTGGTCGCTGCTTCCCCGGACTGAGCAGTGAACCTTCCAACATGCTCCACTGTAGACTTGCCATCATCTCCTGAAAAAGAGGTGAACTCCGGCATCTTGAAACCCCTTGGGTAGGGCTGCATGGTGTCTACCCAATCAGGATATGACTTCCGGTAAGTGGGTCGCTCCATCGGCTTAAGCTGAATCCCAAAGTGCTGCTGCATCATATCTGCGAGCAACTTTGGTGAGATTACTGGTGCCTGCGTAGGAGGCATGGCGGCATGAGGAGGAATGGCGACCTGAACACCAGGTGCCGCAGGCACTCCACATGGGTGTGGTGCCTGTCCTCCAATGGTGGCTACAGCAGGAATGGCGGCTGGGGCCATGGGTGTCGCTGCAAGGTTTTGGCCCCTGCCCCCTAGGGTTGGTGGCATCCATCCAGGGTTTATAGACGTCGCCACATAAGGGGTGGGTTGGATATTCGGCACATGAGGTCCCACCTGTCGTGGCACCATGCTAGATCCGGCCGCCATGCAGCCCGGTGTAGCGCTGGTTGCCACCAAAGGGCTTGATGGAGCATAAACCGGCACGGGAGGTGCCGCGTAACCCAAATTCGGCATGCTGGGTGCCGCAGGAGAAAAGGCATAAGCGGTCTGGTATGAGTGTGGGACATACTGGCCACGCTTCCGGATTCTTGGAGTGGCGGCTGGCCAGGTGTGTTTCCCCTCCGCTATTGGCCTCCTAGCGGTCCTGGGTGTGGAGTGCTTGGCAGCATAGTAGTACTGTTTGCAGGGACGCCACCATTGCGCAAGGAACCGCATATTCGGTCAGTTTGGTCGGCCATGGCAGGCCGCAAATTATCCATCAGGTGCCTTGTGAGTAAAGGCAAGAATTCGACCATCGATTCAGTCATCGACAGCCGCATTTGTTCAGACAGAGTAGGGATCTGCATTACCCCCCCTGTTGCGGTTGAGTGTTGTTCGCCCTTTCAACGGCGTCCTCCTCCGATGTTCGCTTGATTGTCTGATCTTGTAGGGAGATATCTTCAAACTTCTGTGTCAGATCAACAATAACTTTTCCGAATCTAAGACGCATGCACTACTCGAAGCGGATATGGTCTTGAATCGTGTCCCACTGGGCATGCCAATTTGTTAACAGTGAAAATTTGGGAGAACAAAATCTCTCTTTTATTGATGAATTTGGGGAAAATTACAGAAAAAAATAGGAAGAAAGCGAGTACATGAATTGAAAGAAAGCAGTAAATGAATTGAAGAACATAAAACAATAAAATTGCAGGAAAACAAGATAAATAAATGTGGCTCTCTTGAGAGTATTGAGGGTGTTCTGCATGTGGTGCCACATTAAGCTTATATAGGGGTGGGGAACCTTAGGGTTCCTCATGCCCATTGACGCTCCACCTGATTTGTTTCCTTGGGTGGTTCTTCGTCCTGATTTGTTTCCTTTTGGTGGTGCCTCATCCTGATTCGTTTCCTTTGATGACGCCCACGGTGATACCTTCCTTGCACGTTGCCCTTCACCGATCTGCTTTCCTTGCGAGGTGTCTTACCCTACTGACTTGGGCTCAGGGTTCCTCTTCCTCAGTCTCTTTTACCGGATATATCTTTACGGACTGGGCCGAGCAATTTAGCAATTTGGGTCGGAAAGTGATGGGCCTCAACATCTATTTTATTGGGTTAGCAGTAACTGAATCATTCGTATAGTAATTACTATTTAATGAGTAACCTTGATCAATTTTTTTAACATAGTTATATAAGAAAAAAATATAGTCAAGTGATGTATTGTTAGATAACATATACTACCTCCGTCCCACTAATTCTGTATTATTTTTCTTTTTGGTTCGTCCCACTACAATTGTCACATTTCCGTTTTAGGAAATAATTATATACATTAATTACCAAACTCACTACCATCATATACATTAATAAATAAATATATAAAAATTTCAAACACACAACTATCACATCACACATATATAAATCAATTAAAAATTCAAATACATTACAATCACATCACATAAATTTCTAATTTATCACAACTTTAAACACTAATCTACCGCTACATTAAATACTAACTATCCCCACATAAAATACCGTACCCAAAATAAATGAGACACTATTAGTGGGACGGAGGGAGTATATTTTGAATTGCATGAAATGATGTAGATTTCTTTTTTTTTTTGCTTAACAGACTATAGAGACTAGGAAATAGATGGTGGGAGCTCATGTCACACAATTACAAAGTAAAATAGGGGAGTGATAGAGGGTCTGGTGAGATTTGAACCCTCAACGTAAAGGTTGAGAATAAGGGAGCTTGACCTCTTGAGTCAAATCCCAATCCCAAATGATGCTGATATTAAAAAAGAGAGGTATGAATTATTGAATTACTCATTAGAGTTCAAGTAGAATTCAAGTACTCATATTTAACTTGTCTTGTTTGACTTCTGCACACAATCCAATGCATTTTTTCAATAGTTAATATCTCAAAATACGTACAATGAAAAATTATGTAAAATTTATTATAAAACTACATGATCATACGATTCTATCAAGACCCAAATCGATTATTTTTTTCCAAATATATACTTACAAGAACATTGAGTCAAAGCTGAACAATGAACAGTGCCAAAAAGTCAAACATGACATGTTATCTGGGACGGAGGGAGTATTAATTAATGGTAACATGTGAAGAAAAAGGAACTAACAGCTCGAATGCACAAAACACAATATATTTACACAATTATTCACTTCAGAACCATCATGTATCAGGACCAAAATCGCCTCCGGTTGCATGTTTTTTCCTTCCATAATGTCAATCAAAGTGGTTGCTTTTAGGGCTCACCTCAATTCCTTCAACAATAAGGCCCCTTTTCCAGTACTGGTCCTTGTGTTCGAATATCGCAATGTCAATGTCAAATATATCTTCTTCGGCCACAAAAAACTCTCCGAGCTCAATTTCCAACCACCCATCTTTTCTCTTACGTGGAAGTTGCGACTTCCTTATCTGTTTCCTCCCCGAACTCCATTCTTCGTCATCGTATGGTGGGAATATGTAAACAGTGCTAACTTTCCCTTCATCGTCAGTTGTCTTTCTGATCGCTGCCATTGAAGGAATATGAAGCATGATAGGATAGGTGTTGAAATGATAAACAAGATGTGCTGCATATTTTGTGTTGGGCGATAGCCATCCCGAATATATCGTTGTGCGTATATCAAGCCAAGAAACTTTTACAAGTTCAGCAACGGTTCCGAATCTGCTCGCATCAAACAACACAATAATTAAATACATTAATTCCAGAAGACGCATATAGGCTAAACTCAAAGGGGCGTTCATTTTGAGTCATGTGATTGAATCAATTCAATCACAATCAATTAAAGGCTATAATCAAATGAAATAAAGGCTATTTATTAGATTGGATAAATTTATCTATTTATTTATTTATCCAACATATATATATATATATATATATTCATCCGATCCAAACACAGGCAATGCAAAATGTATTATTGTACCTGGATTCAGGGGTGATAAACCAATTCCAGTGTTCGGGAGCGTCGCCCCATGTAATTCGCAGCTCTTGGGCACAAACCATGTAGCATTTCTTTCCACTTGATTTGCTCAATCTGAAAAACTGTTGAAATATTCTTTTGATATTATTTCAATTGTTTTAGATTTGCAGACCTATTGATGAGTAAGAGAATGATTCCCTAAGACTACTAGAGAGAAAAGAAAAAGCGTAGTATAGGAGTATATTAGTATTACCAATCTGCCGCTGTCGAGAAGCAGGCCGACCTCGCAAAGCAGGAAGTAGAGCTCCTTCTTGGATGAAAACGCCAGTACTGTAGAATTAGCCGCCGCGGAAATCTTTTCTTCATAATCCGGCGGAAGAAAGCGCTCCCAGACTGTGTCGGATTCCGAGGCGGCTTTGAATTCATGGGATACAGCCGCCGTCCGACACGCGTCTTTCGGAGATGTTAAAGATATGATCTTTGCTACACAGCCCTCGGGTAATTTAGAAATGGGCGCCATCACATGACTTATACTATTTGCCTACTCCTACTACAACTTTGAACCAAACTGCAGCTTGCTAAAGTAGTACAGAGCTTCCACCTAGACCTGGCAATATGGGTAAACAGGTCGTGTATGTTATACGTGTCAAGTACCTGTTTACCTGTTTGATCTGTATCTGTACACGACCTGTTTTTAGAATTTACCCGTATTTCAAAACCTGTATACGACCTGTTTCAAAAACGGATCACATGCGTGTCGACCTGTATACACGTGAATTTGAACATGTGGACACGCGTGTCGAATTTACCTGTGACATGTTTACCTGTATTTTACCTGTTTACTTCTATTCTACTAAATTATATCAAATTACTTTTTAAACTTTTAAAATAAAATATAAAATATTACATTCCCATAATTCAAATCTTAAAATTCCTAATAGACTCAGCAATTCATCTTCAAACATTCAAATACAAAAGTTCAAACTTAAAAAAAAAATCCAATGTTCAAATCCAATATTAAACATAAAGTTTACCTTGTGCGTATTTTATTTAAATTTAATTATATTGTACTTAAATATATACAGGTAAAATACAGATATGTGTCTGATTCAGATAACAGGTGACCTGTATAAAAAAAAATGTCAATTCGGGTAAAAAACAGGTCAATTCGGGTAAAACAGATAAACCTGCATTTGACCCAAATTGTATTCGTGTACTAAACGGGTCGACCTGTTTTGACCCGTATCTGTTTTTTGAAGACCCGTACATGTAAAACACAGGTCGTGTACGTGTCGTGTCTACGTGTATTTACCCATATTGCCGGGTCTACTTCCACCCTTCTCCTCCCAATATGAACATTTAATTTGTGTGCCTCTCTCTAGTCTGGTCAATTTATGATTAGCTGTAAACTCGTAATACGCGTTAATAGATTGAAATAATCACTACTCACTCTTACTAGTAGAATCAAATCAATACAAATATACAAAGACTCTGACCAGTCAAATTAGTAGTGCTGGTTCTTTTTTTTTTTTTTTTGTTTTTTTCGTTGACTCCACACATCCACATGATATACTTCCTCCGTCTCGGTATAATTGTTACGTTTGATTTTTTGACACTATTTACTATTTAAGTTTGATTCAAATTTTTATCATAGTTCGTAAGAAAAAACATAGTCAATTGAGATCTTGTTAGATTCGTCTAATCTTGTAGTTTTAGACAATCAAATTTTTATAATTTTTTATTGTACACAATTTAAGTTATTAACCATTAAAAATGAGTATGGGCATACGTGTCAAGTGGATCCGTAACAAAAATAATGAGACTGAGGTAGTACAATACAAGGCCAAAACGAAAACCAAAAAGATGTTTTAAAAAGTACAAAAAGGGCCACACAGCTTACGCATCCCTACAAAGATGTTTTTGTTATAATGCATACCTACCATAATTTATAGCAGGATTGATATCTTAACTGGTGTCGGTAGATACTTATATATATTGTTTACAATTTTATTATAATGGACACATCTTTTGTAATTTATTTACTCATTTTGCATTTTTCCCCTCTACTGCTATCTCTCTCCCTACTCCTCATTGTTCAGTTGTATTTGCTCATCCTTTTCCTCTATCCAATTTGTTTTTTTCTTCTCAACTCATAATATTATACTCCCTCCGTCCCACCAATCTTGTCTTGTTTGACTTTTTTACACTGTTCATTGTTTAACTTTGACTCAATATTATTGCAAGTATATACTTAAAAAAAATAATCGAGTTGGGTCTTGTTAGAATCGTATCATCATGTAGTTTTAGAATATGTATTTTACATAATTTTTCATTATACATATTTTAAGATATTAATGGTTGAAAACGTGCATTGGATTGTGTGCAAAAGTCAAACAAGACAAGTTAAGTGGGACGGAGAGAGTATTAGTCCTCACATGTATATATGCTCATATATATAATCAATATTATATAACATGTTATCAGCACGACCACTGTTGGAGTTTGCCATTTCTATCGACGTTCTGTTTGATTTTTCCTGAAATTCTAGTTCATATCGGAGCACTGCTGAAATTTTCTTTGGGTAATATATTGTTACTATTTTCAATATCAAATATGGCTAATCTAACAAAACATGGAAAAATCCGAACATAATTATTTATCCTGGAGAATGGATGTTGAAATACATCTTGAATCAATGGGTCTAGAAAAGACCTTATGAAAGAAAAATACGGCCACAGGCCAAGACCGTGCAACGCTATGATTTTTCTCCGACATCATTTTGATCAAGGATTAAAATAAAAATATTTGACGATGAAAAATCCATGTGATCTATGTGAGAATCTGAAAAAACGATATGATCATTTAGAATTGATCAATCTCCCTAATGCCAGATATGAGTGGTAACAATTGAGGTTGCAGGACTATAAGTCCATAAATGATTATAAGTCAGTCATGTTCCGAATAACTGCAGAACTAAAATTATGTGGCGAAAAATAACTAAAAGTGATATGTTAGAAAAGACATACTCTACTTTTCATGCCACAAATTTACTGTTATCGCAGCAGTACAGAGAAAAGGGTTTCACAGAATACTCCCAGCTTATTATTTGTTTACAGCTGGCTGAAAAGAATAATTATTTATTAATGAGAATAATTATTTGTTTACATTTATTTTTTCGCCACATAATTTCAGTCTGGACTCGTGATTTCTCATTAATAAATAATTATTCTTTTCAGCCAGCAATAAACAAGTAATAAGTTAAGAGTATTCTGTGAAACCCTTTTCTCTGTAGTGCTTTGATAACAGTAAATTTGTGGCATGAAAAGTAGAGTATGTCTTTTCTAACATATCGCTTTCAGTTATTTTTTCGCCACATAATTTTAATTCTCCAGTTATTCAGAAAATGACTAAATTATAATAATTTATGAACTTATAGTTCTGCAACCTCAATTGTTGCCACTCATATCTGGCATTAGCGAGATTGATCAATTTTAAATGATCATATCATTTTTTAAAATTCTCCCACAAATCACATGGATCTTTCACCGTCAAAATATTCTAGTTTTAATCATTCATCAAGATGATGTCGGAGAAAAATTATAGCTTTTGCACGGTCTTAGCCTGTGGCCATATTTTCTTTCATAATGGTCTTTTCTAGACCCATTGATTCAAGATGTATTCCAAGATTCATTCTCCAGGATAAATAACTATTCTCGGATCTTGCCAGTGTCATAAAATCATGTTTTGTTAGATTAGACATAATTGATATTGATAATAGTAGCAATATATTACCCAAAGAAAATTTCGGTAGTACTCCAGTATGAACTAAAATTTCAACAAAAATCAAACAGAATGTCGATAGATATGGCAAACTCCAACAACGGTCATGCTGATAACGTGTTATATAATATTGAATATAAATATGAGCATATATATGTGGGGACTGATACTCCCTCTGTCCTAGCTAAGATGTCTTGTTTGACTTCTGTACACAATCCAATGCACATTTTTAATCGTTCATATCTCAAAATATATACAAGCGAAAATTACGTAAAATATATATTCTAAAACTATACAATTGGACGAATCTAACAAGACCGAACTCGACTATTTTCTTCAAATATATAGTTACAATAATGTTGAGTCAAAGTTGATAATGAACGGTGTCAAAAGTCAAACAAGACATCTGGGACGGAATGAGTATAATATTATGAGTTGGGAAGAAAAAAGCAAATTGGATAGAGGATAAGGACAAACAAATATGTGTGTCCAACTGAACAATGAGTAGGGAGAGAGATAGCAGTAGAGAGGAAAAATGCAGAATGAGTGAATGAATTGCAAAATATGTGTGTCCATTACAATAAAATTATAAACAATATATATAAGTATCTACCGACAGCAGCAGGTAAGACATCAATTATAATTCTATTATTATGGTAGGAATGCATTATAACAAAAACATCTTTGTAGGGTGTTGCCCATTTTGTAGTATCATGTGAGTGAGTGTGTGGGGTCAACATAAAAGACAGCACTACTAATTTGACTGGTCAGAGTCTTTGTATTGATTTGATTCCACTAGTAAGAGTGAGTAGTGATTACTTAATGTGGACGGGTGTGGCACAATCACATTATTATTATTGCAATCAATTAACGCGTAATACGAGTTTACAGCTAATCAGAAATAGACTGGAGCTGGACTAGAGAGCGTTGACAATTAGCTGTTAAATTGATTATATTTTTTTTTCTAAAAGTTAATATTCTAAAATTAGATACTTAACTAGCATACCCTTCCGCGCATTGCGCGGTAAGTAAAATTTATATATATATTTTTAAAATAACATAAGATTTTAAAAGTTCAAATATTGTACGTAGTACATATAATTTGGTTCATGCGGGGTTTGAGACTTAATCAAGTGGTAACTCCCCCAACTCCCAACCTATAGGTTGGATGTTCGAATCCCCATCCAACTCTCTATCTCTTCCCTTTGTTCCCTTTGTAATTGTGTGGCATGAGCTCCCACCACCCTTTCCAGGCCTTCAATGGTTTCTTCAAAAAAAATTTGGTTCATGCTAATTTTCTTACCACATTATTGAGAAAAAATGTGATAAAATGGTTTAGCAACTTTGTCAATTATGTTATTTTCCTAATATTGTTGTTTTATTGATTTAGTGGGTGTCTGTTTGTGCGTTTTGGGCCTTATTATCTGATTATTGCGTTTGCAAGATGCAAATAATCAGTTAATTTTGTTTGTGTACTAACTTTCAATAATCTATTATTTGCATTTTGAGGAAATGAAAATGCTAATTTTTCTTGCAGCTCCATTTTGGTGCTGCAAGAAAATTGCGTTTAGCATTTTGAGGAAATGAAAATGCTATTTTCTTGCAGCTCCATTTTGGTGCTGCAAGAAAATTGTGTTTAGCCAAAAGTAGATTTTACCATATTCTTGCCTTTTGAGGTAATGAAAAATGCAAATCCAAATATTTTTTAATGAATATCTGATTATTGCGATTTGAAACAACATAAGCTCATCTAAACACTTAATTTTCTACGACGCATTTTGTTACAGCAATTATCTGATTATCCATTTTCTAAACGCTGCAGCACTTTCTAAAACGCACATCCAAACATCCTTTTAGCCAAAGGCATGCCTCGTTTCGTGCATAAAAGCAAGCTTCTCTTCCAATAGAAGATCCTCTGATTCAGAGTTGCACACCATTCTTAGTTGGGTTGTGACCTCATCTATGTACTCCTTTATCAGCTTTGGCACATGAAGTCTCCATTTGTGAAGCTCCGAATTGCTCATATTACCCAAATTCCTCACCAAGTCTGCCCTCATATAAAACATGATGTCCCTTAGAGAACCATTTGTATTGAATTGTTTTTTGCTCGGGTATGCAGTTTGATGTCGAATTCAAAGCATATGGCTGAAGTGTTGATGTAAGGACTGGACTATGTACTGTATTGGCGGAAGCTTTCAATAAATATATTATTCTCAAAAAAAAAAATCATCTTAGCCCATAATCAATTTGATTTTACATTATTTAATTTAAAGTAATACATTTGATACGAATTATGTAATATATTTGATTTATATTTTTAAATTTATAATTTCCTATATATAATTTTAACTCCATTTTATATTTTATATGTTAATTTATTATTATATATTACACTAATAATTCTACTGGACTACTTGACCAATGGCCTGCCTCCCGCACCTAGCGAGAGACGTCTTTAACCGATATTCAGTTCATCATGTACTTTGCGAGGGTAAAATGGTCGTTGATTGTCTAGCAAAATGTGGTGCATCTTTAGAAGAAGAATTCTACACTACTTGGACATTCCCCCAGATTTCACGCACAGGGTGTTAGCGGCGGATTCTTCTGGCGTATGGTTCCCAAGAGCCTAAGTGTTAGCTCATTTTTTCTTTCTACTTTTTGGACACCTCTTTTTGTTGCTCTTTTTTCCCTTTATTTTCTTTTCAATTTGTTACTTGGCGTCAGCTTCCCAGAAAATAATAATAATCTTATAACATTGTTCACATAAATATGGAGTGACTAATGCAAATCTAATCTTGAATATATAATTATCATATTATATTCTACTATACTTCCTCCGTTTCATTTTAAGTGTTACACTTTTCTTTTTTGGGTGTTTCATAATAAATTTTACATTACCATATATAGAATGCTTTTAAAGGAATACACTAAAGTACTTTTGTTCCTTGCATTGAATCGCATGCCATTTTCTTATGTTACACTTATTTTGAAATGAAGTGAGTATTATATTATATGTAAGGATGAAAACGGTACGGATATGATCGGATAGTATCGTATACGAATATATATTATCCCACATTTTTTCTCAGATTCGGATTGAATATAGATATGCCGGATACAAATACATGTCGGATACAGATTCAATTGGATACAGATTATCGGATAATTTTTAATCTTTTTTGAAAATGTGATATTAAAATTATCGAATAATTTATATTTTGTTATAATTATTGATAATTTTTAATTGATAAATAATAATATGTTAATATATTCGTATATCCATATTTAAAATCTGGATAATATCATATCAATTTTCGGATACGGTCAGATATTTTCGGATACGAATACGAATGCATATATTAAATTAGAGATTCAAATTCGGATGCGAATATTGAAATATCTGGCTGGATAGTCGGATACAGATTCAGATTCGAATATAATCGGATACGGCATCGGATCAGTCTAATATTTACCGTACCCCTTTCACCCCTAATTATAAGTATATATATTATACAACTATATAGTACTATATTTATTCAATTAGACGAAGTTAAATGATGTTGTATATCATAGTAAATCTTTTTAATTTATGTAGTATTATTATACCTTTTATATTAATTAGTAAATCTTTTTAAAAATATAGGATCGATATCTACTTTATATATATATATCAACCATTCAAAATTAGATTGAGATCTTCTAAAATAATAACAAATCACTATGCTAAATAAAAAGTTGGGAAAAAATAAACATCTAATTTAAATCATTCCCTATCCAATTTATTAGATTATTCCCAATTTTCTTGAATTCAATTAAATAATGATTGTTTTCTACTTTATAGTGAACTTAAATAAATTTAAAAAATATATAAAAATTTTAAAAATGTATACAAAAGGAAAGATGTCAAAAAGGAAATAATCTATTAACAAAAGAGAAAAAATACATAAATTAAAAAGTAAAGTGGAAACATCTCCAAATTTATTCTCTTCAGTTTTTTTTTTCAAATTTCGAATAAAGACAAAAAAAACAAACAATAACAAAATCAACATAAAATAGATTCATGATATACAAAAATTTTGAGTAGTATACAAAGGAGAATCATAAAAATAATTTGTAGAGTATGACTTCATTGCAATCTTGAATTACAACATGTAATCCTGTAAAAGTCATTGGAAAACCATTACAAACATATATTTAACAGTACGTAAGAGAAAACAAAAAAAAACCCACTAATATTCACGTTCGTGTAAAAAAAAATATCTTACATGAATAGCAAGACGAAGAATATATTGCTATCCGAGAAAAATTAACCTGAAACAAAAGAAATATTAGGAGAACACTGGCGTGGGAAACATTGTAATACATGAGAAGAAAAAACCAAAAAACATTGTTTAAATATAAAATCAATGTTGAGAAGATAAAACAAAGAATGAAGAAATAAAATGTGAGGTGAGAATTTCAAGACAACCATGATCAGGGGCGGATCTACATAGAGGAATGTGGTAGCACGGGATACCACTCAAATTGATAAAATTGTTATTTTAAGTTTAAAAAAAATTTAGATTTAGCCTGATTTGACTTTGTGCAACCACTGAATTTTTGTGGTGATACCACAATAATCAATTAAAACCTAGTTTTTTTCAATAGTTCTTGTATTTTAACTATCATCTTTAATTTCAACATAATTTCCACCACTTTTGTGATACCACTCAAAATAATTCCTGGATCCGCCGCTGACCATGATATTAGATAAATAAATGGAATATTTATAAAGAAATATGAGGAGGTTTTGTGGAGATATATATGTGAATATTTATAGAGAAATAGGTACGGATATGATTGGACTATATTGTTTATATTTATAGATTGATAATAGATAATAGATATATTAAAGAATTTATAGATATGAATATATAATATAATATATATATATATATATATATGTGGTCTTTATCCGAATGAATTTTATATTGTCAAATCTTATATGAATTAATATTGGATATTAATAAAATTTATGGATATTTCAATATAGAATATTAAAAGGGTTAAACATTATTGGATGAATTATAGTATGTGATTGTTGAAAGAAGGGGGTGGGGAAGTGGGGAGAAACTTGACTATATTATTTATATATATATATATAGATATATAGATATAGATTATATATAATTTATAATAATTAATATTTTTTTTCCTCCAGATGAGGTCACGGACGTGTTGGAGAAAGATGCACTGGACACTGTTTACCATCGTTCCTAAATTGGTTTTGCTTCGAGATTAATTGTTTTTTGTATTTTTATTTTTTTTTTTCTTTGCTTACATTCTCAGGCTGTATCACCAGAAAAATATTAAGGCTTCATTTGGTAAATAAATAGAGTTTAGAGTTTGGTTTCAGAGATTAGAGTTTAGCTTCAAAGATTAGAGTTCCCAAGACCACAATTTGTGGAGAAAATCAGCGATTCCAAATCTTGTATTTCCGGAAAAACAAACAGATATGAATTTCTTAGAGTTGGGAATGAGCTTTTAGCGTTTGGACCGCTTATTCCAAACGGGGCCTAAATAATAAATCGTGTGTTATATTAACTCATAACCATTAGAACAAGATGAGGTAGTACTCCCTCCCTTCTTGAAATAATGTAACGTTTGGAAATTGGATACTGTTCACACATGCACTTTGACTTAAAGTTTTATCATAGTTATACAAGTTAAAATATAGTCAAGTTGGATCTTGTTAGATTCGTCGTCGAGTAGTTTTTAAATATCAAACTTTTAGAATTTTTACTTATACCGAACTTGAGTTATTAATAGTTTAAAATGTGCATTGGACTGCGTGCACTGTAGTCCGTTTCAATTTTTAGAAAACGGAGGGAGTATTAAACAATGGGTGGGGGCTCATCTTTTCATACCCACGTACAGATTCTAGATCTAAATCTATCCAATTAGTCGAGGAAACATGGGTTGAGTCTTGAGTCTTTCTATTCTGGTTATGTTCCTTCCCCCTTCAATTCCGCATACCCTACCAAAAAAAAAAAAAAAAACTTTTCATTCTTGAAGAGAACTTCAATGCCATGGCTTACAATCTCGAATCCCTGATCCAAACTCTGAACCAAATCGTTTACCCTGTCAACCATCACCACCCGAATTGGGTTCTTGATGACCGCAAAAAACCAATTATTGAATCCCTCTTACAAAAGACTCGTCTCTTGAAAGAGTGTTTAGATCACAACTCTCTCTCAGAAACTGGAAATGATTTTTCTAGTTTGGGAAGTCGAATAAGAGATGCCGTTTATCATACACAAAATATAATTGAATCCCACCTCACAGATTTGCTTCTTTCAAAAAACAAAGGTGACAGCATCTTCATCTCCCCTCCTAATTCGCTCCAAAAAATAGAAGATCGGGAATTTGAGCCTATCTTCGACAAGCTGAGCACGCTTATGGACAGCAGTCCTCCACCACCACAGCCTCTCCCATCACCACGAAATTTAAATCCAAAGAACATTGTCGTGGGCCTAAGCCAAAACATGAGGCAGTTGAAGGAGGAGCACATCATGGGGGGAGAACGCGAACTTAAGGTCATCCCAATCGTAGGCATGGGGGGAATCGGTAAGACCACACTTGCCCGAACTCTGTATAATGATCCGGAAGTTGTTAGAAAGTTTGATATTCGCTTATGGGCAGTAGCATCCCAAAACTATAATGACAGAGGATTTCTGTTGGCTCTTGTCAAGTCTCATTATACAACATTATCAGCTTTATTGCTTGGAGAGGATAATTCACAACTAATTACGCGTCTGCATAAAGTTTTGTATGGTCGGAGATATCTGATTGTGTTGGACGATATTTGGGGCTATGAAGCTTGGTATTGCCTGCAATTGTTTGCTAAAGATGAAAAGATTGGAAGTCGGATCCTGGTGACAACCAGGGATCAAACCTTGGTTAAGAATTTCCCAGGCCATGTTAACTATCACCAAATGAAGTTTCTAAATGAGACCGATAGTTGGGATCTCCTTTCCAGAAGCGTTTCTCCAGAAGGCAAATACCCCGCGGAATTGGAGGAAGCTGGGAAAATCATCGCCAACAAATGTAAAGGACTTCCCCTAACAATTCATGTCGTGGGTGGAGTCCTCTCGTGTAAAGAAAGGACTCGGGAAGCGTGGATGAAAGTGGCAGAGGATGTCTCATCTTTTGCCGAAAATGATGAGCATCACTTCAATATTTTATCTCTGAGTTACAGATATCTCCCCGATTATTTGAAACCCCTGTTCCTTTATCTTGGCGCTTTCCCAGAAGATTGGGAGATTCAATCCACCACAGTCATCAAGTTATGGATAGCTGAGGGGCTTCTGCAACTGCAACCAATGTCCAACGCCAGTACTTTTGAGGAGACGGCAAAAGTTTACATAAAGGAACTCGTGGAGAGGAACTTGTTGATGGCTCGTAAGCTAGATGTTACAGGGATAGTGAAAAGCTACAGTATGCACGATTTAATAAGGGATTTGTGCATAAAAAAAGCTCATGAGGAAAACTTTCTTCATGTTGGCAGCACTGGTGGCTCTGTGAAGAAGTTGAATCCGAACAACACTCCACGACTACGTCTGAGCGCTGTTTATGGTTCCTATGATCAGCTGACACGAATTATCAATGGTGCAGCTCGATTCAGCCCTGTCATCCCTTCTCTTCTAATCTTTGGCAATCGTGATTATGATAGAGAAATGTCGTGGGTGCAAATGTGTGAACTGCGGTTACTAAGAGTGCTCGACATGTTGGCAGTGACACTCCCGACAGTGCCGAAAGCGGTGGAGAAATTATTCCACTTGAGGTACCTTGCAGCCAGACTTGGTTCATACTCAAATCTAACTTCTTCACTATCCAATCTATGTGAATTGCAAACCCTAATTTTCTATCAAGACCAAATTGGGGGATTGCCTGGTGATGAAGTGCAAGGGTTCTTTGATTTGCCACAATTGAGACATATCAAATTCAAGAGAAGATTTCCCCTCTTTGTTCTTCAAGAAGGGGAAGATGTTACTCTTCATGAACATCTACAGACGCTCTGGTCTGTAGCCATTGATGATAGTTTCTCAAAGATTCTAGCAGCAGTTCCAAACCTGAAGAAGCTTGGAATTTTTAAGCACAACCGTACTTCAGTTTCTTCTCCCATAGATTTGACCTGCTTAAGCAAACTTGAAACACTGAAATGCTCCAGTGGATCAGAGTGGTCACCTGGTGTCGTGCCGCCCCTCATATTCCCGGATTCCCTGCAAAAATTGGTCATTCACAGGTGTGGAATTCCTACCCGCGGGTGTCTAAACGCAATTGGGAGCTTGCCCAATTTACAAGAGCTTAAACTGCGCTACAGTTCTTTCCCAGACTCCTACACCTGGGAGCCAACTGAAGGAGAATTCCCGGAATTGAGGGTGTTGTATCTCGAACAGGTCCGCCTGGAAAAGTGGATAGCTGATGAAACGCACTACCCAAAACTCAAGCGCGTACTTATTATTGATTGCTCTTTCCTTGAAGAAATCCCACAAGAAGTAGGTACCATTGATACACTAGAAAGCATTGAAGTGCGGGGAGCAACCAGCAGGTCTGTGTTGGAATCAGCATTGAAAATAGAACAGGAACGAGATGATTTTGGCAACGCTACACCGCAAGTACTCACCGAGTCCGCACGTATCGACGGGTAAGTAATTGTCTTTCTTTGAACCAACACAATGAATCAATATTAATTTGGGAATCACACAAAGCCATCAAAGTCCCTCCTTCTATGCATATGATATGACAGTACTAATATTTTATGTTTGAGGATAGACAGTAATATCTCTCTATATTTATATATGTTTGAGGATAGACAGGAATAACTCTTAACAATTAGTACTACAAACTAACATAGTACAACGTTTTTTGTTGTTTTTTTCCCCAGTTTCAAACTTGTTCTGTTGGGATGATTTGGCTGCGGGTGTCCCACTGTATAAATTTACAGTGTCTAACAACCATATGGATTACATCGCAGAGAGAGCTTGGGGTTGGTGAATGGGTGATACCCTGGCCTGAATTGTGAAACCAGGGGTTTGCTTTCATTTCCATTTGCATTTAGTTTGGTGATATATGCGTATGGGTCTTGCTATACTCTTTTCCCAGCTTTATTTTACTTGTGGCTTCTTGTGGATATTACTTCACATCTTACATTTCCCTGTTTCTTGTTATATTATAAGCAAATTTGGATGCTTGTTATGTTGGAACTTAAAATTATACTTCCTCCTTTTTTATTATTTGCTACATTGCAAATTTTAGTATTATTTATTGGACTGCTTTTTCTTCAAATTTTATCATAGTTATACACAAGTTAAAATATAGCCAACTGAGATCTTATTAGATTCATCTCGTCTTGTAATTTTTAAAATTTTTACTTGTACCAAATTTAAGTTATTAATTTTAAATAGGCGTTGGAATGCACGCTGGGTACATAGCAAAGCTTAAAAAACAGGTGAAGTAAATCTCTAAGAGCGATGACTAGAGAATAAATTTTTTATTTTTACCTATAGTGCGCCGCTACTTTTAAATTTTTTTTTTCTGTTATTTTATTTTACTATTTGTATGTTTTTTTATTTAAATTTTAGCATTAATAATGAAATAACTAATTAAATGTGTGTAGTTGCATTATTAAGTAATTTTTCAGTTCAAAAATTTTACTGGGAATTATTCGTAGCAAATTTATAAATATAAATATTTACTTAATTATATAAATATATAATTGTTTATTATTATTATTAAGTAAATTTTTTAGGTTCAAATTTTGTATAGATGTTATAATTTGTGTAGTATGGGTCATTACCATCCTTTTCTAGGTAGCCTATACAGGCTGTTTAGCAATAAAAAATAAAAAATTGTATAGGTGTTCTTCAAAGTAGATTCAAAAATTGTAACAAAACTTTTAAATATCTAGTTCAACATATGTGCCCAAATAAAAAAATAATGGTAAAAATATAAAAATGACTTATTCTAATGTCTTAAAAAATTATTATATTTTAATTAATTCATAAAACATTTAGTTTTACGTAGAAATAATATTTATGTAAGTTCAAGGATAACATTGATAAAATATAGCATAAAAAATCTAAAATTAAAATTATCGTGGAATGTGTTGTTTTCGGTTTTTTTTTTTTTTTTTTATAACAAGGATCGGATCGGATGCCGTAGGCAAATAGGCAAAATACAAAAACTATCTAAGGGGGAGGGGAGAAGGAGAGAAAATATAATCAAACACAATTAAACTCGAGGAAAACTATTAAGATTTGCGTGTTTTCAATTGAATGCATCTTCCTAAAGTTAGTACTAATATTAAAATTCAATTGAATACATCTTCCTAAAGTTAGTTGTTCGCTCATCATGATATTTGGCCCATCAAACGAAAGATTCTGGATCTGCCAATGTCGACTAGGGTGTAAGGATTTTGTGTTATATCTACCCTGCTCAACCTGACCCAAAACCTAAAATTAACATGTTTTTTAAGTGAACTTTTGTATGGGTTGTCAATTTTCTACACAACTCAAAAACACAAAACCGACTCACACGAAAAGTTTCAGGTTTGGATTTAATTATTTTGGTTTCTCTGTCGACTCAGGTCGTGTGCGGATTTATACTGTTTGTGTTATACCCATGCTCGTTCACAATCATCGGCAGCAAGCAAAGATACTCTAATACTATCGTGAAATGAGAAAGCGTAGTATAGGAGTATATTAGTATTACCAATCTGCCGCTGTCGAGAAGCAGGCCGACCTCACAAAGCAGGAAGTAGAGCTCCTTCTTGGAGGAAAAGGCCGGTGTGGAATTAGGCGCGGAAATCTTCCTTTCCTTCATAATCCGGCGGAAGAAACCGATATGACAGCTTTGAATTCATGGGATATATACAGCCATCATCCGACACGCGTCGATCTTTCGGAGATGTTAACGATATGATAGATCTTTGCTAATGTAATATAGGCTCTCGATGTTCGATCCTACTCAGACTCCTCCGAATATGAAAAAGAAAGAAAAAAATACGATTGTTTGTACTCTGTAGTCAATGTCTGGTCTATTTATGAGGGGTTGTAACTGGAAATACGCGTTAATTAATTGCAAGATTAAGTTTAGTGGACGCCACCGTCACATGAAAGTAATCACGACTCATTCCGTCTCACTATTGGGACTTTATTTTATTGAAGAAATGGGTGACAGTACCCACTCTCACGAAAAGTAGTAGTAGTACATTTCTTCTCTACCCTAAGAATATAAAACTCTTTTCTTTGGATAACTATGACACACAAGTCGAGACTATTTTAATGTATTCTTATAGTATTTAATTTAATAATGAGAATAAATATTTATAAATTAGCTCTCACGAATTGGTCTAAGGTAGGGATACGTAAGTAAATGCTATAACTAGCGTGATTTTGAATCTTAATAATAGCTATTTAAGCATGACTCGACTTGTTTATAAGAATTCTTGAGGTTGAGTTCGAGTTGAATAAACAACCGCGGGATGATTTGATCACACCATAACCATAACCGCATCCGATTTTATATCGTCGTAGATTTTTTCTCTCCCTTGCCTTTCTTCTACTTCTCTAAAATTCCAACAGTGTTTGAACTCCATATTGAACAAACAATCTAACAGTTACAGATCACGACCTATTTGGGACTAACAATTACCAATTCAAAAAGTCACTGAAATACTTTTAAGTCAATCAAAGTAGTTTTATAAGTTGCACCAACTAAGTTCTTTTTTTTAAAAAAAAAAAAAAAATTTAATCAACGATGAATAGCAAGATGTTGAAAAGGCAGGTACCAGAGTCTAGCTTGACTAGTCCAACAGTTTTTCGATGCACAGTCGCGGTTTTCAGTATTAAGATTAAAATTTCAGACTGGAAATCTCAAATCTTCTTGGGAAAGTATTGTTTGTGTATCGGACATGTCTATTTTAAGTTCTTAATTTAAAATTAAAGGAAAGAGAAGTCCCCCCCTCATAGAACGAGGCAGATGTCGGCATAATAGGTGTGGTGGGCTCATCTGCTGCCCTCCTTCTATTTAATAAAAACTACACTTAAATGTGATATAATTAGTGTTTTTAATTAGTTGATAAATTTTGAATAGAATTGTAGCGAATGGGTTTTGGTCCGGAGTCCGCATCTCCGGAGTGTTCTGGAGGTGAGTCAATTGTGCTATTAGATTGGTCTTGCGGATATGGCAGTTTTTTTGATTATTTAGTTTCCTTTTTTATTTATAAATAATTGATTGTTTTGTGGGGAGGTTACATTTTGTAATATCCGGCAATCGTGGGAATATTTTGGAATGAATATCTTTCTTACACGTGTCATGGGCCAATAATGTTGTCCGAAATTATATAGATTTTGCGTATTTTTTTAATTTTTTAGAAGATTGTGTGGGGCTTTTGTTGTCTCATTATCCATTGACTCGATATCATTCAATTTTTAATTGTATAACACCTTGGTCATTGAGGGGATCATTTCATTTCGCACTTCCGAGAACACGCGAGAGGCGGATTTGGAGGGTTTACAACACAACCACATCCGACGCACGCCGGAAGTTCGATTGGGCGTTCCAGCGGACGACCCCAGTTCGTTGCCTCCCTCATTATCGATATGGAACCACACGAGAATCCAACTGAGTGAGTACTTTATCCGCTCCGTTTTGTAATTTTGATGCCGAGTCTTTTATTTTTTCTTTGTTTGGGTATCCGGTTAGGGATTCGCGGCGTTGTTCTCCCCCAGTTCACGAATTGGGGATTATTTTATGCTTCTATATTAAGTTGTTGGTGTTTTCTTAATTTGGGATTTTTGATTTCGAAGTGGTTGTCTGGTGTAGGCTTGTAATGCTTCTGTGCATTATGATATATGCTTAGAATTGTTTGTTCTTGGTCTGAGTTCGAAGTGTTCTCCTCCAATATTGATGTTGTTGCTTGTAATTTGATGTTCCCGTTGGTGCCCCACTGTTATTGTTACTGAGCAACCTTTTTCAGTGGTTCGTGTTGAGTTATTTAGGATATTCAAATCATTTTGTTTGTACAGTGGTCATTGGATTTAGGTTTTCGAGTAATTCCTGTTTATGAATGCATTCCAGTTGTGAGTGTTGTTTTTGTGTTTATGCCGCAGGATGGAAATCTTAATGGAACGTGCTAGGGCCACACAGTTGGCGTGTGTGCCTAAGCTCGTTTTCGATGTTAATCAAAAGCTGGCCGAGGACCATTCCGACGGGAGATGGGATTATATTAACGCTTCTTGCTTTGGAGGGATGTTGAGGATAAGAGGAAATCATGTCCCTGTTGTCCCTATGGTTCACCTCATGGAGTCTTGGGACCACGACGCAAAATGCTTTCGGTTTACAGACGGTCGTGTGTTGGAGTTGACCCCAGAGCGAATTGCTGCAGTTTACGCACTCCCACACGGCCACGGGAAAGATATCATTACGTTGGACAGGATCACTGAGGACGACCCATTCTGCATGCAGTTTAGAGATAAATTCAAGCTATGTGAGGAGGGGAAAACAAATGTCGATTGGGAGCGACTGTCTGAACTCGTCAATTCCCGTGACTGGGCGACACAAATGAACCTGATTGAGTACTGGCGTTTGTATGTCTTATACTGCATAGGTGCCGTGCTCTCACCGCTGCCTAATCGTCGACTGAAGCTGGGTTTGGTATGTTTGCTACGTAGCCGAAAGATTGCTCGAGAATTTAACTGGGCGTTTTATGTTCAAGACTCCATATTTCGAATGATTGCCCCACCTCAAACTGATGTAAATGTGAAGAACAGGTTACGAAAACGGTTGGGCAGCGACTTCCATTGCTTGATGGTATGATGTGGTTTACATAGGTTTCATTATACGTACACGTTAATTATTACCAGTGCTTATTTTGTTTAAATTCACTGTAGCATGTTTTTTTCGACTTCATTGAGTGCAAGTCAGGGGGGTCATACACATGCTGTCTGAAGAGGTCCATCACGATGGATGACGTTTTCAAGTATGTGGGACACGCGCTGCCTAAGGACACGGAGCAAACCCCATGTCCGGAAGTGCACACAGCAACCCCGGATCAGGTAGTGTACATAATAAGAGTCAATGTTCTTTTCCCTCACCACAGCACAACACTGCATCGAACATATCATCCGTGCTGCTTTCAAAGATCACATACATTAATACGAAATAGCACTCCTACGCAGTCAAACAGTCCACAGCTATTAATCTCACCATTCATGCATTCCAGGAATGCATTAAGCAACCACGAAAAGCTCCCTTGAGTTTCATCCAACAGCAGCGCCGCACCAAACACGCAGCTCCGTCTATGTTCGTTGAAGCCAACAATTAACGCTGCATACATAATAGTTCAAAATTCACTGATTATACACACGAATATCACATACAAAAAAATCATTCAAATATTTAAAAACCAATTGCAAATCTATTTAATTCAGTTAAGTATACCAAGTGGCCTTGCATTCTTGTTTGTGTTAAATGTGGTGTCCATAGCCACCGCATCCCCAAACAGCTTGTAATCGTCCCGCATCCTCGAATCCGACCAGAAAACGCCGCCTATTTCTTTATCATTGTCCACCTGAAGGCTATAGTAGAACTCCCGATCAGCACTCTTCCTAATCTTGAAATACTGGAGTAATGCATGACTGTCACCCTTTCTCACTTCCATGCTACGCTTACGGTTCAACATGTTTTTCAAATCGGATTTCAAGAAGCCAACTTTCTCGGTCCCCCCAGCCATTGCTCTAATCAGTGCATATGAATCTCCGACTGACAATCCAGCCTTATAATTGAGATTGGCTATTGCCTCATGATGATGTAAAATCTTACGGTTCGACCACAACACATGCACCGTTGTTCTATCCTGCATCTGGTGGTTATGCACATCATTGAACCTGGTAACTACATAGACCTTTCGCTTCATATCATATTTAAATCCAATCATTGCAAGGCAACCAACTCGTGTCTCGTCCAATATACGTATTTTGCTTTGGGTTGATTCTCCCCGGAACGATTCCCTTGTCGGATCTTTATTCGCTGGATTAACCTTACTGTTAACCTTGTACCCCTGCTTGCTACAGCGGTATAGCATCCACCTGACCAGGGTTCTATCTTTCGCTAAGCATCTCTCGTATTCTTTGCGCACCGAAAACCCACGGCCATGTGCAAAGTTGCAATATGCACTATAGGCATCCCTAACAGTTTTGAACTCTAGACCTTCAAAGTCACTTATATCTGGAAAATAATGAGAACAGATAATGATTCAGTTCCTTCAAAACACGCATTACCATCGTCCACATTCAACCAGAATTGTCTGCAAAACATTGAACAGAAATAATGATCCATTATCAAAAAACTATTACCTGATAGCACCAGTGTTACTCGCCTAGCGGATGCTTCGTCCGGATCCGCATTAGTTGCTGCGCATGTCTCGGCCACCGAATCACTAACCAAACCCGCATCACCACCATTTTCAGCCACTCCATTTCGTGTTATCGAGTCGTCGACGATATGCAAAAAATCATCACCCTCTGAATCATTTCCGCAATCTGATAGTGTCGTATCACCTTCAGCGAATTCGTCCGGCAAAAAATTGAGGTCTATCATCCTCAAAGCAGCCGGACTTTCGAGACAGCGTCTAAATCGAATTTGGATCCCGTCCGGCAAGAGGAATGACCAGTATAGCATTTTCCCATTATTCACAAAAGGGAAGTTTCTACTCATTCCACTCATTACTCCCACTAATTAGGGCAATGATTGATACAGCTTCCATTTTTATTAAATGCGTCTGAATGGAAGGGCACTACCAAATACAGACACGTAGCACAAGGTCACCATAGAGGGAACACGTCCGCATATGGGTAATGATTATCATCCGCATAGTAACTATATTGGAATTGTAGTAGTGATAAATTTTGTAACTCATTTTAGATGAAACGTACTCTCGAAGGTTTTGGATGACGAAACTTACTCTCGAGTCTTGAAGGCTAACATTATGCCCCTTTTGGTAGTGACAAAATTTTAGCTCATTTTCGATGAAGCTTACTCCAAAAGATTTTGGATGAAACTTAATCTTGGAAGGCTAATAAATGCCCCCACACCCCCAGCATTAAGGCACATATCTCAATCCATTTGTTTAATAGTAGTAGTTAATATTTTAAAAGGTGTACAACTAAAACTTATACTCCGTATATGATTTATCCAAGTATATAATAAAATGGAGTTTAATCTTTCATCGAACCCCATACCTCACTAGATTGTATTTTTTTCATTATATACTTGTATAAATCAAAGTTGAATAATAAATAATGTCGAAATGTCATATTTATCATTGTAAGTTGGAAACCGGGCCGGGACAGATGGAGCATTATGTTTCTCGCGTTATACAAAACCATATTTGTTTCTTAAATTTGATAAATTGGATTTTATTGTAAGTTGTAAAGTTGCTTTTCAATAAAGGGTGGCGAAGTAAAATATGTGATACTACAAAGCAAGTGCAAGGAAATATGTGGCCGTAGAATGGGTGTAAATTGTAATGCTGTTCAAATTTGTTGAAAAATAGCAACTTTCGGATACTCGACTCTATATCATCTCAAATTGTGCATTTTGTAAGGCACAACAAAGCTCAAAAACCTTCCTTGGGCCTTACCTCAACTCCTTCCACAACAAGCCCTCTTTTCCAATTAAGTTGCTGTATTTCACACAGTTTAAATTCGACGTCGAACCTGTGGCTTTTAGGCACAAAAAACTCACCCAATTCGACTTCCATCCAGCCATCTTGTCGTGTTTGAGCAACGACGACTCCTAGAGGTCGTGGCCTTCTCCCTCTGTGCGTTATGGCCGCCCTTCGCTCATCTTCACTTAGTGGGACCATTGACGCAGTTCTGACATTATTAGTCCCTCCAGCTTCTGTTGCGCCTTCCCCTATACATCTGACCGACACCATTACGGGAAGATCAAGCCCGAAATGATCATCCAAGAGTTTGAACACAATATATGCCGCATAGTTTGTGTTAGCCGAAAACCATTCAGAAGGAAATCGGCCCGAGATATGGAGCCAGCAAACACTCAAAAGTTCCACAACTTCACCAAATCTGCACGCACCAAAAAATATTCAATACTTTTATGCGAACATAATATAACGTTTTTTGAGAACACATTGAACCCTATTACATTATATATATATATATATATATATATATATATTTTTTAAAAAAAAAAAATGAAAAGTACGGATTGTTGCCAAAAGCTGAATGGATTGCTAAGGTCCTGAAATGGACTATTTAGGGAGCGTTGAATGTGTGATCATTATTTCTTTACTTATTATTGTGTTCATTGCCACAACGAATCAGTTGGGTAACAAAACATGCCATAAATAGTCAATAAATGTAATAATCACAATTACATCTGTCTACAGAATCAAGACATGAACCAAACCCGGACCCTGAAGTGTCTAATGGAGTGCTATAACTCGGATTGGTTTGGGAGTCGAATCATCTCCTACTGAACTATGAATGAGTGTCTTAATGTGGTGAGTGTATTTATACAGTCCAGACACCTTTAAATACCAATCGCACACCTCATCAGTAATAATTCTTCTACCCAAAGCAAGCTATCCAAACCCCTGTAATTCTACCCATTAGTAATAGTGGCGTATCCACTCTTGTGCAAGGTGGGTCAATTGACCCACCAAAAAAATAAAAAATAGTTTTTTTTTTTTTTTTTAAAAAAAAACAGCCTATACAGGCTAAAATAGAGTGGTGAAAGCCCAAGCTGCGCAAATTACAAATGAATGAAGGGGAGGGATAGAGGGCTGGATGGGAATCGACCCCCCAACCTATAGGTTGGGAGGTCGGGGGTACTTGATCACGTAGTACGTCCCCATCCCAAAAAAGGGATAGTGCACTAAGATAAGTCCTCATCCCCAAAAAATGAAAAATAGTTTGACATTAGTACTAATATTGTTTTGGTGAAACAGGTTATCCCCATGCCACATTAGACCCAAGACTAATCACTCGAGAATCTGCAAGGGCAATTAAGGGTGCCTCTCCCAAAGCAGTTTTTTTTTTACATATAATGAGAAATAGATTGTAATTTTAGGACACGTATTGAGTAATTTGGGTGTACGAGATTAATAGTATATTGATTGTTTTTTTTTTAATTATCAATATGTGTATATATAAGACAAAATAACATAAGATATATGGGTATATATACTTTAAAAGATTCACAACTCTATGAACATTTTAGTATTTTCAATATGGATTTTAATTTTTTTTTAAAAAAAAACTCACAAGGTATTCAATCCGTGTTATAAAAAATCTTTGCAAATTTTTAGGTATTCAATATAAATTTTAAAAAGTTTTAAAAAATCTTTAGATATTCAATAGTCTACTAACTTCAAGACTCCATCAATGGATTATGTAATTATATAAAGTCAGCCAACTCTACATAGAGTTAAATGATTTTCTAAATTCATCGACTTTTAAAAGTCCAAAAAAATGTAACAAAGTTTTGATTGAATACAAGATGCTAAGGTTAGTTGATTACTCTTCATAATATTCGACCCACTACATAAAAAATCCTGGATCCGCCACTGATTAGTAATATGATTGCGAATGAATAGTGAGGTTGATTGAATACAAAAACCTCTCCAAGCTATTCATTAGTCATTACACCCCTAATTAAATGAAATAACTAACATATTTAGATTTGGTAAGAAGCTAAGTACCTTGAGTCAGGCGAAGATGTCCAATTCCAATACGCCGGGGTGCTGCCCCATGTAATGTCGAACAGTCTCGCACAGATCATGTAACACTTCTTTCCACTTGATTTGCTCAATCTGAAATTCTGTTCATTCAACAATCCAAAAATTAAACTCAAAAACACTGTATATATAGCACTGTATTTATTTATTGTTAGAGATTTGAGACAAGGGGGTGAATGTGTTTTGGAATTACCAATTTGCCCCCATCAAGAAACAGACCGGTGGGTTCACAGAGCAGGAAATAGAGCTCTTTCTTGGAGGAGTACAGCACCGGAGAAGTTGAATCGGCGATCTTTTCCATGTAATCCGACGGCAGGAAGCGTTCCCAGACGATGTCGGAATCAGCGGCGGATTTGAATCCCAAGGAAACGGCGGCGGCCCTGGCGGCGTCTTTTGGGGAAGTCAACGAGATGATATTCGCTATGCATCCTTCGGGTAATGAAGAAAAGGGAGACATTGCAGAAGCAGAAGCAGAAGCAGAACCCCTCATCTGTTTCTCCCATCTCTGGTTATTACATTATTGTACATTTATTTATACTAATACAGTATTTTTCACTTGTCTTATTATTATAGGACGATAATAATGACAAGATTGTCGACAGTGTGTTGTAGGATCATTGGTGAAGAAACTTTGTTTATAACGTCCAAAAGCTAAGGCTGAACTAGCTAGATCCCAATTATTATTTCATTGTTTTTATCTTTACAATAAAATTATAGTAGTACTCACTTCGTCTCATGAATTGTGGCTCGTATTCCTTTTTGGGCTGTCCCACGAATTGTGGCCACTTTCTCTTTTTAGATAAATTTAATTAATATAAATATAATTAGAATCTTAATGGTTTCTAAATCACATTAAAAGAAATCACTTTTACTATTCTGCACAACTCCCAATACACTTTTATTTTTCTATACAAATTCCCTTGCATTTCTTTAATTCTTAATATTTTAAAATTGGTATAAATAAAAATTATATAAAATATACTATATTCTAAATCTAGACGCCTAGATGATTCTAACAAGACCACACTTGAATATTTTTCTCTAATTAAATCATTACAATAATATTTTGTCAAAGTTAAACAATAAAGAAAGTCAAAATTCATTAAAATTTTAAATACAAATACCCAAATCACTTTAACCACTAAACCTCATCACACCCCACCACATAAATTACCGTGTTCAAAAGAAACGAGCCACAGTTGGGAGAGAGTACTATACTAAATCCAACTACTACTAACAGTGACAAGCACGCCGCACGCGGTAGTTGTAGTTAAAATGCATGTGTAATTTCTGACTGAATTTTAATAGTACTACTAGTATATCACTATTATTGTAAGTGTGTTTTACAATGAAATACTAATAAAATAGGGGTGAGTAGATGAGAATGATCATCATCTTCAAGTCGTCATCCGTACAATACCCATAATTAATACTCCATCTATTTTCTAAAAATTACAACGGACACATAGTGCACGCAGTTCAATGCAAATTTTAAATCATTAATAACTCAAGTTCGGTACAAGTAAAAATTCTAAATGTTCGATATTTAAAAACTAAACGACGAGAGGAACAGTAGCCAAAACACAAATGTTGCAACAATTGAAAAACGGAGGAGGGACAGTAGCCACTTGGCTATATTTTAACTTGTATAACTATGATAAAACTTTAAGTTAAACTGTGTGGATGAACAGTAGCCAAAACACAAATGTTGCAACAATTGAAAAACGGAGGGAGTATTTTGATTATCTGATTTTCATAATTGAGTGTCTAGCTAGCCAGTTTGCTGATAAATCAAAATGAAATTGATAGGTGAAGATCGAAGACATTGGAGGAGACATGTTTGCACCATTGGCATCACGAAAGAATATAGTAATATGCATTAATTATCTCTTAGTGGTGAACTTGGAGTACAAATTAATTAAGGATTGTTTACGGCTTCCAATTTTGACTCTTACTAACTTTTTCGAAAACATGTTTTTATTGACTATGATGGTGCAGGTACTAATTAAGGCACAAGTGGTTATATTGAGACGTGAAGTCTTGGTGTTTACAACGTGGGCATCACGAAAGAATACATAAGTACTATGTGTTAGGTATTTAATAGTGTATGAGCAGTATAAAAACACTTAGCACATATAAAGCACTTCTTCAACACATACAAAAAGTCATTAAGAGTCATTAAGCTGATTCAGGTCACAAATAAAATCATACATATACTCCCTCAATTTTTATATAGATAAAACAGTTGCATAGTTTTACTATTCATTGAGTAATTTTGACTCAATTTATTAACACAATTATATAAGATAAAATATAATCAAGTGAGATCTTGTTGGATTCGTCTAATCGCGCAATTTTTTAGAATATCAAATTTTTATAATTTTTATTTTTATACAATTTAAGATATTAAGCATTAAAATGTATTTTGAATTGCGTAAAATGTTACAACATTTTGAAAATGAATGGAGTAGTATAATGTGTGTGTTTGGGAGTTAGCAGATGGCAGATAACAGATTCATTGATGACTTCTCTCTTTACTTATATGAAAGTGCTATAAATCGAGTTTTCATGCAATCATTATATATTTATAATAATTAATAATTCAAATTTTGTATAAATAAAAATTATTAAAAAATATATATATATTCTAAAACTATATGATTAGAATCTAACCAAAAAAAAACTATGTGATTCGACGGATCCAATAATATCTTATTTAATTATATTTTTTAATATAATTGTTATAAAAAAGGGTAAAAGTTAAACTCTACAAAATAAAACAAAAAAGTCAACTCACTCAAAAATAGAGGATGTATATATACTTCCTCCATCTCGTTATGTTTTTTTTTATTGAACTATTTTTCACGTAGTTCAATACACATTTTAAACTATTAATTATTCGAGTTCGTTACAAGTAAAATTCTAAAAGTACAATATTTAAAAACAACACGACGAGACGAATCTAATAAGATTTCACTTTGCTATATTTTAACTTTTATAACTATGATAAAAAAAATTATGTGAAAGTCTATGCATGAATAGTAATACATTACCAAACGTAACAATATAACGAGACGGAAGTAGTACATGAAACGGACGCATGTCACTGGCCATCATTAGCTCATGAAATTTATTTGTTAAAGGTAAAAATAAATACTAGTACTACCAATTTATGAAACCAGAATCAAACTGTTTCATGAATTTATCACATTTCTAATTTGACCACCAATTACCTTAATAAAAAGTGGCTAAGTAGTATTTTCATTTTTTGAACAGTGACAAAAGGCATCACCAACGGAGAAATCTAGAAAATCTACAAGGGAAGGGAAGCAGAAAACAAAAAACAACAAAAACTAAAAACGATGGAACCAAACACCAGCCATGTCAATCGACAATCAGCAGATGCTCACAGACATTATCAGAATGAAATGCTCATGTCTTGAAAAAAAAAAAAAAAAAACCGAACGGGCACCCCATTTAGCCAACAAGTCAGTGACTGAATTGCCATCACACAGAACATGATACTAACAGATCTCCGAGGTCTAAGTCATGATATCCGAAATGTTCATGAGTATGGACTAGAGAGTATGGTCCAGATGCACGACGCGAAGTGCCTCAAGATAGTCCGAATAGCAACAAGCATTTTCAAACCTTAAGTGCCGAAGCTTGAGCCCATTCCAAATACCATGAATTTCCGCTACCAGGTTGGTGGCGGTTCCCCCAAGGTTCCCCAAGAAGCGTGCACCCAATGACATGTGGAGTATGTATTCAGGAGCAGACCTACAAATAGAGCAGAGGGGGGTTGGAGCCAACCCACGGCAGCATCTAAGGACCACACATGAAGTTTTGAATCTTCCAACATTAAGGATTGGGAATTTGATCCCCACAAGAAATCATGTGATGGATTTACTTGGGAATTAGCTTTTGAATAAGAATTTTCAAATAACTACGAGGATATCAGGGAACAGTACCAGTAAGACAGTCTCACTTAAAAGCCACGGGCTTATCTGCTTGATAATTTTATTCCATCTTCATTAGATATAAATAGGAAGGCACCTACTTGTACATCACAGACTTGGAAGCAAATTCCATTGGCATTGGATTATTCTTGCAAGACCACAAGTTTAAAATCCTGCACATGGATTGCCGGAACCTGCAGCTATGACACCCATTCCGCCATCCACTTTGACCCCAATGTTTTTGCCACCACTATGTACATTGACAGCCGCTTTGTCTCCGTTGAATTGTTCCACAAGTTCATCAATTTTTCTGAACTGAAATGGCCACCTTGAGTACGTAGGTCAAACCTATTATCCTCAGGTGAGTAGCTCTGCAAAAGAAACCTAAACTTAGGTACAATACTTCGCCTCCTCTTGAAGTACTGATATGTACACATGCATACGATTATACAGCAAAATAGGTAGATTGCATACCTCAGCATGATACGATGGTGTTAGAACAGTCATCTTGTGTCTGTTGATGGAATAGTACTTGAAGAAATATTTAACTTTTTCAGCAATCTCAGCCGTAGATAATTTCGTTCCCCATTTGTAACAGAGATTCTACAACGGAAAGCAAAAGGAAACAGATATATTAAATAAAATATTTAAGCATGTAAGAATACTCATTTCAAGACGCAGAATTCAAGAAACCTTGCATTTTGTGTAAAAAGGAATACTACACAAAAGGCTTTTAAAATAGACAGATTCATACATTTCAGCCATGTCCTGCAGCCCTATTGAGATTGCCAGTATTTTTGTTCTTATACTAGACATCGAATACAAGATGACCTGACTATTAAGACTATTCCTCAATAACGTTGGGTTCTCAGCCCTCGTAAAATACTTCTACTGCAGAAGTTTCCCAGCAGCAGTTACTAACTAAACAGAACTAATGGTTTCAGTGCTAGGAGTAAATAAGCAGATTCACTAAGTGCATAAATTGAGAGTATGGTTTCCATATACAAATAACCATTAGTAAGGTATTTTCTATTGTTGTAGCATGATATTGAGGCAATGGAATAGTACTAAAGTTCGAGCAATTAGCAAATAAACACACACCGTAAACATAGAAACAGGTCCACAACGGAAAATCTTGCGCATCCTTCCATAGACAGAGAGTTCTTCATAAGTCATTCCCATATCCACTTCATCCAGCTGTTTCAGATGATGTAGGTCGTCAGCTTGAAATATCATATTCTGGTATTTACTTAATCATTTATAGTTTGTAAGTGTGATGAGATAAATAGATGTTTCAATTTTCAAAGATGAAATCCGAACTGAAATAGCTGAAAAACAATAACATGGACCACAGAAAAGAACCCAAAAAAGGAATTATAAGTATTAAGTAGTAATTTAAAGAATACAAAACAATAATAAATTATCTTTCTAAAACAAATTTGAAGGGTAAAGGAAATAAGAACCAAATTAATATTCCTAAGCCTAACAGAAATCAAACATAAATACCTGGCTGTAATTGGATCGTATCGGCTCCAATTCAGCGGTAGGGGGAGCAGCTTCAATCTCTGCTAAAGATGAATAACCAAGATGGACAGCAGCCCATTTCAAAAATCTTCTCAGGTCCTGCTTGCTGATGCTTCCAATTGGATTTATATCAGCAGAACTGCAATCATACTGATTAGTAAACTTGTGATTAAAAAGCCGCTGGAAACAACAATTACCATTCAACCAATCTTCCGTACCGAGAAGTAATGGTTTGGACTTTGGAGCTTGAATTAGGAGGATGCATTAAATAGGCAGGGTAGCAAATGAACCAAAAACTATATCCCTTGCCAAGAAGCTTTTTTTCAAGCATAAAAATAACTGTAGTACCTTAGTTAAATAGCCACGCAATCCTTCATCCACATTGGAGCTTCCTAAGACAAGGTAAAAACCTGGTTTGCTGTGAACCCATGGCAAGAGTGATGCAAGCATAAATGCTAAGACCATTCTTACTCGAGCCTGTATATTTTGCAACCCCAAATTTTCAATGTTTGAACCCCCATCCACCTGGGAAATGAAAAGACACAAGAAAGAAATTAATAATTGAAGTATAGAGATATCGTACAGAGCATCATAGATGTGACAGTATGTATCCACTCCCATACAAATAAGTTAACGTTCACCCGTCGGGTTTTTGACCTTGTAACGTGGTCTTTTCCCAGTAAGTGTCTGAAACAGAGAGAGCAGGGCAGAAACCACAACATCTATGGAGACATCAAGATTCCATGACCCAATTTCTTCTGCAAGTACCTTTGCCCTTGTTCTTGTGGCATCAGAACTATAAGAAAATGCAACATGTTGATGATGTAAGAAATAATTGGTTAAAAGTAAAGGCCACCTTTCAGTCTGGGTCAAGCATGCAGGAGGACCAAACAAACCAAGATGGACATTCACAAAAATAAAAAGTATCAAAAGACAAAGAAATCAGAAGAAATTCTCAAAAGCCATACAAAGGGTCTAATCAGCCACAAATAATTATCATACTTTTCAACCAAATGTTACTTCCTCCAACAAATGTTTTATTAGGAGTTTAAAAATATTTCAAAAACTAATTGTCCAAGCAATCATTACACTATTATCTCTATCCTTTTTCAATTTCAATAAAATTATTACACTATGATCTCATCTTTTCTCAACTTCAAAACATTCATTCAACTAACATAGTAATACCCTTTTCTCAAGTTTCTGATACATGCACAATACCACATATATGTTGAAACTTGAATATGGAGTATTCTACAAGTTTCAGATTTGCACATGAGTGAGATGTTCTGGAGTGACTTTGTTATCAGAACCACACAAATTCCAGTTGCACTGCAGATCTGTTTTAGCTTGTCCAATGTTTTATGTAGAATTTAGATGGCTAGGGAACTCATTTCATGTTTAAATTACAGAAATATGCTTTAGTCCAAAAGGGCATCATTCCTCATGTGTAGATATATAAGAATTGAAGATAGGTGGCATCCGTCAACAACAGGGAAAACAATTGCACATACAGAATGGTTTGGGCATGTATTCACAGACAGATGATTCTGATTACCATACTTTAGCTGAATCAGCTAGTAAAAGTAGAAGAAATAAATCAAAGAATAAGGTCTTAGATGAACCTAAGTACTCCCTTCGTCCCACCTCAAACGAAACATTTGGGTGGTGACACGGTATTTTACGCAGAAAGGACTAAGGATTCTATAGTAGTGTTTTGTAGTGGGTTAGTATTTATTGATGGTAGTGGGTTTAAAATTTAAAATTTGTAATTTTTGCCATTTATAGAAATGTTTCATTTTAGATGGGACAACCGAAAAAGGAAAAGGTTTCATTTCATATGGGACGGAGGGAGAAATATATTTCTTCATACCACATCAGAATTTCACAGCAGAATACTATTAAATTGCTGATCTCTAAGAGTGAATCTTATCTCTATTTTGTAAGGGTTCATAATGGTTCACAAAAAAGAACATGTGTTCCATACCTTCTCACCTATTTTCAGATCCCATGAAAACTGTGTAGAATGTTCGCCTTGCAAATTCTTTGCTGTCTGTTGGAAATTGTCCATCAGTGTAATGGCCAATTCTTATTGCATCAGCTTTGACTTGTTCATTACCGTTGGATATTTCTGGTACAATAGTTGATAGAGAAATCAATGCATTTACCATGAAAAATATTAAAGTAAAAATATGCATAACCAGATAACAGCACCATAAACAGTTCAGTTTTAAGTTGTCAATTGTCGGTTTGGAATTGTTGGAGTTAGAAAATGCAGGAAAATTGAAGACAGATATGAGGGTAAAATAATTCATTGGAAAGTTAAAACAAAGAGTTTTTAACTTACCAAGGAAACATGAAAATTGCATTAGTCAATACAAGCCTTACTCTTGTGGACCCGCCCAATAAGCTAACTAAGAGTGACCCCATTTCTATGTTTCAAAAAGAACATGACTGATGATTGATGAACTTCTAAAAAAGTGGCGTTATGGGGTTCTTATTACAGATATCAGAATTGAAATAAAAAATAAAGGGAAAAAACCCCACTTAACAAAGCCAAACATGTAACATGTGTTAACTTAGATTCTTTCCTTGCTCTTTATTGCTTCAAAACTTCAGGTCCTTCAATCAGATAACTATGTTTTCTGGAAACATTCTGGATGATAAGGAGTACTTGAATATCCATTGTTATTAGAATCAATTTGAGTCTCACTCTCACATCACAAGCACCAAGCAAAGGATACTAAAACAAAGCAAATCACACAACTCTGTGGGAGATGAACTAATAGAGGATAAGGGAATCACCTTTTACTACAAGCTGGCACATGCAACCAACTATGGCAGCAACAGATGAGCTATCTGCTCCACCTGAAAGTGGAAGTAAAAAACCAGAAGCACCACTTCTTCGCAAATAATCCCACAACCAGCAGCCTGGCCCAAAAGCTATTTCCTCTTCAGGAGAATGATATTGAACCTGACAAGGATGAATAAGTTCCATTCTAAGAAAAGAATAAAAGCTACAATTAAAAAGATATGTAGAAGATAACAATGGAAGCCTGAGCACAATTAGAAAAGTTCAAATTGAGACTGGAAAATACAAATAACACCACAAAATTAGCTCAGAAGTCAGAATTAATAGGCAGTAATGCTGTATAGTGATGGTAGTTAATCAATACCTAATATAGAGATTCCTTACTTTAATAGACAATAAAGTATTCCTTACATAATATTAGCCAACTAGTAACAAAGAAGCATTATGAGCTTTACAGCAGAGGGCTATCACCACCAAAAGCAAATCAAGAGACATTTGAAAATATATATATATATATATATCAGAGACCAATTATCAAATTCTTAATGGTGTTGAAACTCATCCACATTTTAATAATTATCTAGGATATCATAAATCCCTTATGCAAGTCGCAAGCATGATGCCATTAAGCCATCTATTTTTGGCATCCCAAGCTAAGCCACAGAGGAGTCCATGGTAAAGGTGATTGCATTACAATTACTGTCAAAGGTTATGCAGAAGTTCACAGCTGGACATGGATGTCAAACACACTGTAATTGTTGCCTAATCCAAGGGATCATGAAAGTTTGGGATATTCTCACATTTTCAAACAAGAATCTTGATTACGAGGTTTTCTAGAGATACTAAAACCTAGTTAATTTTTCCATGGAAATACCGCCAAACAGATCAGCGATCAAATTCATCCTGAGTTCTTAATAAGAAATTTTATTCGATACTTCCTAAATGAAGTGATCAAAACAAAAAGGAAAATTCTTTGAAATCACCTCATTGCCTCACCTTAAGTGGACTTGAAAGTGACACATGGAGATTGAAGGACTCACAGAGTTTGTAAGCCACTGGCACAGAGGAAACTTTTTGCTTGCAACTGGCTTGTTCCTGAAAGCAACTAATAGATCCTCTAAGACTGGCTACCTGCAATCATATTATAGAAAAATTGAAATGCAGCATATAAAATTTTAATAAAACATCCAGAAATCACTACATTCGGTTTATATATTGCTTGTTTTCTTAAGAAGCTGCATAGTATACAAAATATCTGCTTGGGATATCTGCTCTATAAACATGTAGATACTGGAAACACATGTCCTATATCATAAATCCTTGCCCATTGCTTTTAGCAGTTAAGTAACATTTGCAATTAAAGGACACTTAAGTGTTTCAGAGAAATAGAGGAAACAACAAAAAATCCTTGGATGTATCAACATTGTCCAAGTCAAGATAGAATTCTGCTGTAACAGAGTTACAAATACAACACATCACTAACAAGTTTTTTGTCAAGTCCCCAAAGAATAGCTAAGATAGGACATACCGCATCCAGATCTACTTGCGCAACCACCAATTCAACATCATTAAGAGAAAACTGTGAGCCTTGCGCAACTAAATCTCCATTAATAACAACACTAGTGCATCCATCTGCATACAAACAGCTCTAGAATATGACATCCTCCAAATAATATCACTGTTTGGCTGGCAGGGGCAAGCGAACTTTAAATCAAGATTCCATATTCCACTATCTAATACTCCCTATTAACTGGCATAAAATGTTGTCCATGGTCCAAATAGTCCAGTTTAACAATAAATCATTTAATTTGGAAATAGACCTAGTAGATTTGTGAGTTTTCATTCCACTTTTATCAAAATATTGCATAAAGCAGTAAAGAAACAAAATATACCGACGTTTAAAGATTTACATAATCTGGGATTTATGCTTTTCATTGCAAGTGAATCACCTCGACTAACATTAGACTATTAGAGACATTAATTTTCCCTTAAAACAGTATAGAATGTATCCTGGAAACAACCGCAATCCAGAAGAATGGCAAAAACAACTCACACCATCCTACCCACCATAATACAAGCGTCCACCATCACATCCTTGGTGATTGCCATACATGTAAACTCCTCCACGTGTATGCGTTGCACCTATTAAAGCACGGAGGCGAAGATCAAGTTTCCGCAATTGATGGTGACTTCCACTTGCATTCATAAATACTTCAATGCCATTCAATGCAAGCTCAGCATGCGGGGGCATTGGACTAAAGAGCTCCTCACACACTTCAGTTGCAACAGCACTGAGAAAAAATTAAATTTTGTAATTAACAGTTACCCCAGGGCTCTGCTAGAGCCGTTCAATCAAAGCTTGGACCACATACCGCTAGGCCACCATGGTACAAATTCTGCAACTAAATTTAAGCACTAAACAAGTTGAGGCTTGAGATTATTAAAATTAAAAATACAAAAAAAAATAAAAAATAAAAAATAAAAAAACACTGTAGAAGTAGAAGCAATGTACTTACGAGTATAAAATTAAGCTTTACTTGGCTCATTAAGCTTTGAACAATCAAATGATCCAGCCAAGCTTCAGTTCGAAATGAGCCAAGTCGAGCTCGAACTCGATATTTACTTCTTGGACTAAAAATTATGAGTTCGAAAGTGAGCCCAAGCTCATTTTATGAACACCTTAAACGAAATTTAATACTTCTTTATTGAAACATACTTAAATGTCAATAATTAAATCTGATTTTGAAAATTGAAATATCAAACCTTCAATATGATGTACTAAAAATCTAAAATGTTTTTAAACTCGGCTCCTTTATCAAATAAAAGAGTTGAACTCGAGCCGATCCCAAGCCCGCTCACTTATCTTTGAATATATCATTATATATACATGTGAAGGGCAGGGCAAATGACACATAAAAGTACTTTTTTGCCCTTCTAACTATAAAGAGTTTTTAATTAATTATAAGAAATGACCATTTTACCCTTCAGCAAGTGAAGTGACCTTTTTACCTTTGAAAGTATTAAGGGTTTTTAATTGGCTACAAAAAATCACCATTTTACCCTTGAAAGTATTAATGGTTTTCACTTTACTACGTAAAATCACCATTTTCCCCTTAAAGTTGTGTTCTTTTACTACAAATACCACTTATTATTATTTTAAGTTGTTTTTCTATTTACTTCAAATATCATTAATGGGTCCCGTTCCCTTTTTTATTTATTTCAAATATCTTTAATTTTGCATTTGACAATACTAAGATTTGCATAAAAAGAGCCATACAAGTTTTTTTTTTATTTACTTCAATTTTTTTCTTACATTAAACTAATATTTGAAAATACAAATATCATTTTTTCCCCTTAGATTTTAGTATCGTTAAGGATATCAGATGTAGTTAATTATATATGAGACAATTGAAGCAATTATACCATTATGATATTATCGTCACCATCTAAAAAAAAAATCTTACGACCGAGGGGCGTAGCGGCTAACGAGGACTAGTATATATATATATATATATATATATATATATGTATACTAGAATTCGCGGAGCGCGCGCGACGCCGCGCGGGGCGAAGGCGAATTTAAAGCGGGATTTGGAATGTGATACATTATTGCATATAAATAGTATGGAGTTTGGTAGATGAAGAGAGATTGTGTTAGAAAAAGAGAATTATTTTAAGCAAGATGATCATGAATGAACTATTTGAAAACAATGAATGATGATAACGCAATTCCATTTGACATGCATTTGTTTGGTAGTAATAGTATATTGTCAGTTGTAGCAAGACAGACGAATTATATTAAGATGTCTTCATCACTCAATAGTATATTGTTAGTTGTAGCAATAGTATATTGTTAGTTGCAGGATTGTTGAAGTATGATTATTATTAAGATGTCCTCATCACTCAATTCTACAAGTTTCACACATTGCTTAATTATATTACTATATTTGGATAAATGGGAAATATTCAACTACTTTGTCCATCTTAAAGGGGAATACAACACCTAAGGTGCATGAAGAATTTGTGTATTATTATCAATCACAAGACCTGAGATGTTAAAGATTACAGACGGACAATTGGTATCTGGGGTAAAAGGGGGCTCACTGTCCTCAATATAAGATGGTTACACATTCCCCAATCACTTTTACAATGGGAATGTATGTACCATGTGCGAAGTAGAGAGGAGAGTGTAGAGAGATGCCATCGTTCAATTGAAATAACGCTTTCAGAGTGATAGTGTTATTATTTACACGCCTGCACAGGCAATAATCAAAATGGATGAGGATGACAGACATAAATAATCATACCCACCGCTGCAACTTCGAAGCACAAACTATTACATTAATAATTGCAACAACATCCATAGGCAAATATCATCATTATTCACCAACATCTACTTGCCTCACTTCACCTTCTTCATCTCTCTGACTCTACAAAGCAAAGAAAGAGCATGGTAAAATGGATGAGGATCACAGCCCCAACAATTTTAAAGAGGGCACAGGGTCATATGTCATGTTTTTCAATAAGGAACAATTTTTTTTTTTTGAGAAGATAAATTGAATTTTTATTCCAGCAAAACAAAATTTAGCCAATTACAAATTCTCACTCAAGATCCAAATGCAACCAAGAATCACTACCACCAACTCCAAAGACCGAATACAACCAGACTTGAAACACCAATGCCTGAAAAGTTCAAATGCATCCAAAATCACACCAACAACTCAAAGGTTGATAGACCAAATGCATTCAATAAGGAACAAATTAGAAGGCTAACTTAAGGGCATGATTGTCATGATATCTTACAGAGTAAAATTCATATGGAGCCCTGCAAAAAAAGGAAATGGAATTCCTACTTTGTCAATAACTACTAATAAGATCAGCATCACTGGCATTCAGGAAGCAGCGAAGAAAGCTAAAATTCTTTCTCACTTGAGAGCTATATTTATAGGATCTCTTGGAGGAACAGGAAGCTGCTGCAAGAAACTCTAACAACAACAATGGATTCTGGGTTCTACAGGTACTCTCCTCCTCAGTCCTTGTTTTTCATTTACTCAAAGTTCATGGGAAAAGCATGATTTAATAAAAACTAAGAAGCCAATGCAAGATAAGTCGAACAAGACAAGACTTCCAAATATAATCTATGCAAAAAGAAGCTGTGGCAAAGATCAAATCTAAACACATGGAAATCTGTCTCTGGTCCTTAATAAATATATAAACAAATAACTAGGATTTATTTATTTATTTGCAATATGTGCAAAGTTAAAAAGGCTCCCAATGGACACACTTACTGAAAAGCAGCATATAAGATCCGATAGTTGAGCATCAAATGGAAATAATCTGCCACAGGTGAATGATCTCAATCTCCATCTACAGAAGATAGCATATAAAATGGATGAGGACAAGGGCAAAGGGAAGGATTAGATGTTGAATTGTGGTCGGATGGATCAAATGACATTACCTGTTAAAACACAAACTACCAAATCAATCAACATATAGATATCAAATAAATCATTATGTGAAACATTATCCCTGAGAAAAAAGCAGGAAATTTAACCCTTCAATAATGTAGATATAACCATATTCAATCAATCTTAATAACATGTCAATTAACTTGTAAACCTTACTATTTTCTTCTTCGTGACCATTGCAATGATTGACTGAAGCATTAGAAACAGACAATTATAAGGTCTGGCAATATTTCCCATTTCTTGAAGTTCTGTAACTGAAGTTCCTGTGTACAACATGGAAGAAGAAATTTATATATGGCATTAGCAGCATAATACAAATTGAAATGGATGATGGTACGCTGACATAAAAAATGTACTGCAGCAGGCCAACGCTTACAACTTTGGCAGCTTCTGCATCACCCTACAATGGCTTCTTCAATTAGCTCATTCACTGGCTGACCTGAAGAAAAGTGTGGTGAATTAAAATATGTGAACATTGTACTGGAAAAAATAAGATAAATTGTATGAAGCAAAAACACAGTCCTAAAGCTGAACAATGGCTTTATAGTAGGAGCATAACACATGTCCCCACTGGAGGAAGTCAGGAAAAACCTAGATCTAATTCTAATGCTGTGCAAGGAACCTGTTCCATGTTGTGCTGAAGACAAAAACGACTGAATCTTTTCAAGCAACAATTAAACAAATAATTTGCATAATTCAAGAACATCGAAGCAGGAGAAACATATGAGCAAACAAAACCTTCAAATGATCGTCCCCATTGCAACAGTTCACAAAAGAGCCAGGAATAAACAATTGACGGTCAGCCATTATTTTCTATTAATGCATATATGTTATTAGCAACGCAATAAAAATTGAAATGAATGACATGAAGGTTTAGTTAAAAAAATAGCATACTTTTGTTAGAACTTCACCAGTTTTTCCTTTTCTTCCTCTTCTATTTTAAAAATAGAAAGAACCTGAGGAGATGCGAATCACCCAAAAGAGAAAAACCATTATACCTTTTGAACCGATAGGTAAACCAGGAATTCCTAGAATTCAAGAACATGCATGCAAGGAAAATACTTGAGCAATGGCAGACGAGAGGATCCCATCGACCATTATAAGGCATGGCCATCATTACAACCATGGAAAGCTTGCCAGCATTGCCAGAAAGGTTGCCCAATTCTGGAATATGAAGTTGGCAGCATTGCCAGAAAGGTCGCCCAATTCTGGAATATGAAAGATTTTTTTGGTCCAGAGTTTCCCAAAAAATTCTGAAATGCAGGTAAAGTATAAGACAAACATTATAATCATCTAAAAGAGAAGGGAAAGATATCAATAAATATTAGGTGATAATGTCAGACGAACTGGGTTACCTGCAATAAGATAGATATCAAGAACTATTAGTTTTGCAGACCTGCTGCCTGTAAAAGTTCTTGGTAAACAATATTACGGGTCCATTCCACACAAAGATTTCCTTCTGCGATGATTTGATCAGGGGGGCGAATTGTTATGTATAAAGTATCAAATGACCGCGCACAAGACAAAGCTACATATAATTGGCCATGCATGAAAACATGTTCTTTAATGAATACACCCACATGTTGTAGTGTTTGTCCATGTGATTTATTTATAGTCATAGCGAAGCACAATTTAACTGGAAATTGAATTCGAGTGAATTCAATAGATGTTTTATTCGTTTCTTTTGGTATAAGGGGTATTCTAGGTATGAAACACGTTGTGCCAGAACATGGGCCAGTAATGATCTCAGCTTCAAGTAGATTATTTGACATATGCTTACAGATAAGCCTGGTTCCATTTGATAGGCCGTTTGATGGAGATAGATTTCGCAACAACATTACCGGGACACCCTTTTTTAATGTGAGGATATGTGGCGGCAATCCATTAGGAGTTATCGTACAAAGCAAATCTTCATAATGAGCTTGTTGAGTTGGATCTTTAGTTTTATTCCTTGAAATAGATGTCATTACTTCACCAGGAATTTGATTTAAAATAATAGCATTAATGTGGTCAACAACCTCGTTTGTAGTTATAAGAATAGATCGTGATACAAAAGCCTCTTTAGAAGGGAATTGGAGTATATGTGAAGGATATATTTTTTCAACTAATGTAGAAATGTTATCATCTAGAAATGGAATTAAATTATTCTTGGGAATCTGGACTTCACCATTAGTCGAGTTTATGCATGTATTGTTTCCAATACCATCCAGAAATGTTGCAAAAGCAGGGTCATTTTGCGCCCGCATATTTTTTTTTAGATGAAATTTTTGTGCAGCTCGAAACGAGTTTGATGAGACAACGCTGGCCTCAATGTAAATCTCTTTCGTAGCATTTGGTACGACTAGGGTGATCTGTCTAAAATCACCACCAAATATAATAACTTTTCCACCGAATGGCTCTGCGATATCAGTGATATCTCTTAAAAGTATTGTCCAATGCCTCAATAAGCTCCTTTCGTGACATCGAAATTTCATCCCAAATAATCAATGCAATTTCTCTCAAATGTGCTGCTAGATTTGATTGTTTTGATATGCTACATGATTTATGTTCAAGTATATCTAATGGTAATTTAAATTTTGAATGTGTTGTTTGGCCGTTTGGTAGTAAAGAAGCTGCAACGCCAGAAGAGGCTACAACAGCTGAAATTAGATTAGATCTATGAGCATAACCGAGAATTGTATTATATAAATATGTTTTCCCGGTGCCAGCTGGGCCATCAATGAAACATACAAAAGGCAATTGGTTTTGTAATTTATCTGCAACAATTTGGAAAATTTCATATTGATCTGCATTCAATGTATCTGGTAATGGTAGGGTATCATATAACGAAGAATGTGAAAAAGAAGTTGGTTCAAAAATATTCTCATGTGTATTTGATATTGGATCATTATTTACTATAATACCAAAGTCTGCTAAAGTATTTCCAGTTGCAGAAAGATGTCTATTAACATTGATAGCAGCATGTACTTCGATATATGCGTCAGTATAATTAGCATTAGTATTAGATGATATAGTAGTAGTGCAAAATTCATAGAACTGTTTCCATAGATTTTGAGGTTCAGAAGGACTACAAAACATCAAGAGTGTTGCAAAGAGTTGAGAGAATGAATTTGGAAGCTGGAATTGTGAAGCTTCAATTAAGCAATCAATGATTGCTGTGTCACTTTCCAGTAGACCCAAGACCACACATGCAGCTCTAAAACTTTCACATCGCACACCATTAACAGTTGCAATGTCATCAAATGATTTTGGTGCACGACGGTTTTGTAAAAAGGATTCGGAGATAATATCTTTCATTTTCATTTGGTCGTGCAGTGACAATACGGCCTACTACAATTCCTTGCTTTCTTTTATACCATTCTTTCTCTCTTGAATTCCAAACGAAGTGTTCTGGAAAATCCCTGTATAAAAGGTTTTTGTCTTTGGCAAAACTATCAACATTATTCATGCGGAAAAATTCTGTAAGCATGGTACGGTGTGCCTGACTGTTTTCTACTATACTTTCAACAGAAGCAGTCGTACAGAAACTTGTGTATTGGTAATTTGGCAAGTGCAGCTGAAGTGAAATAACAGGAGGCCACATTTCATTCATGAGAAATCCAAAAATACGCCAGGCTGCCTCAGGAGGGGCAACTCAAAGACCTGTTTGGAATGCCGTGATTTCATCAATTTGTTCAGATTCTTGAGACCCACGAACAGAAAAAGCAATACAATCATGACCTTTGTACACATATTTATACAAATATTTGACTAATTTAATTGAAGAACTAATTTCAACGTTTATGTGGCAATCAAATTTTGACAACAAGTATGGGTTATAAGGCACAATCCATCTATTGTCCAATAATCGATTGCGTGAAAACACAACCAACCCATCATTGCGTCTACGATATAAAGGATATCCATTTGAAGCATGTGTTGTAAGATCATTAAATTCTTTAGGGTAATGATTTTTACATTTTCCATCACGCATACAAACATTGGATGGATTGTCTGTTCCACAGGGGCCATGAAGCATATGTTTTGTAACTAATTCATGTAGATATTTTTGTGTAGCAGGATTCGGAAGTTCAGTAGAAATAAAATCATCATATTGTGAAGGATCTTCCATTTTATCTTCAGGTTGCATGATTAATAATATGTGAGCATGCGGCAAGCCTCTTTTCTGGAATTCAACGACATACGAGTAGGCACAGACGTGACCCAATACATGCTCTTTGAATAGTTCATTTTGAAGCTCCTGAAGTTTCATACGAAAAATACGGGAAGTGTGGTCAGGGCGGTTAGTGCAATTTTCATTTTCTGCAAGGTGTTGTGTAATTTCAGGCCATTGAGGGTTACATGTCACTGTAATAAAGAAGTCTGGTTTCCCAAACTTTTGAACAAGGGCCATGGAATCCATATAACGGCGGTGCATGTCACGAGGACCACCAATGAAAGAAGATGGCAGCACAATTGGTTTCCCAATTTGATTAAGATCATCTATCCCCTGCAGATTAAAAGCATCCTGAATTCCTTGCATCGTCTCAATTCTTTGGATTTTTTTATTTTGTTCTAATCTGTAAAAGTCAAGGCGCTGCGCTTCAATTTTGATATATTGGTCAACAATATATTGCTGGAGTAACCGGCCAGTGTGTAGCAGAATGTCTGGAGCTGATGGGCGGATCTGCAGCCTGTACGAGTAATACTCACGAATTGAGACATGGCTTTTATCCATGCGCCTTTGTCTTTTTTCACAGGATGGAGGGAAGTCCGAGGCAATGGTATTAAAGCAAGAATACAAATCAGTGAAAGATAATAAATTTAGGAAGTTTAAAGAGCATACGTTTTTCCCGGGTGTCAACTAATGGTTCATGTAGACTTGTGAAAAGATTTTCAGCTGTTGCAACTGTGGGAGGTGCAGGGGCATTACGTTTTCGTTTAACGATGTCTGGCTGCCAGCCTGGCTGGCCATATGGATGGATGAAAGGGTATTGAACAGGATCATAGGCAAAAGAGTAATAGGACACTTTCTTAGGGGGGCCATTGAATGGGTAAACCTGTATATCCCGAGTTAAATCAGCATCAGTTGATTGTCCATCTTGCCATATAGCAGAAATTTCATCAACTGTTGGAAGGTTATAGACCCGTTTGTCCAATCGTGTAGCTGTTTTTAAGAATATTTTATATTCATCTAGACATGGAATTTGATGGAGTTGTCTAAAGAAGCTTGCATAAGGATTTGATTCTGTGATATTTATCAAGAGAGCAAGGAGATCTTTGTTGAAATTTGGATTGTCATCCATTCGTTTTGCTAGTTCAATTCCAGCATCATGAAAGTAAAGCTGGAGATTTTTCGGGGTATCCGAACAGGGGAATAACGAATTAATGAAGTGGTGCATCATTCCATTCACGCGGAATACACACATTTTGTTCATTTCGTTGCATATTGACATCATATTTGACACCCAAAGTTGAGAAAGAGAAAGAGTTATTATATGTACGTATATATGTGAGAAAATGGTCAGACAAAGCATGTCTTCGAAGGAAAAGGTCTTTCAGAATAGGATGGGGCAGTAATGAGTCCAAAGAGAATGTCCCAAATGCACAGCACAAACCCTTTGGCTCATCATTGAAAAGTAAAGCACCACATGCATTGCAAATGGTATGTGATGGAGGTGCCCAAGGCGAATCCAAAATTATTTTTCTACGTACCTGTGGGGGTTGTGAAGTATAAAGCCCACGAGCCCTTCGTGACTGCCTGGTTCTCGATTGTTCACAGCCGGGTTCACATGCAGCAACATGGTCCTGATAGCATAGATTTACAAATAGAGAAAATCATAAATAAAGCAGACTTAATCGGGAATGAGTACCATTCGTTGTATCATAAAGAATGCAAACTTTATAAACACTAGGCCACAATACATTATAAACAATAGACCATAAACAATACAAGGAGGGCCAAACAATTACGGTAAGCTGACAATGGGCAAAAAAATGCAACTTATTGCAGACATACCTGGGTTGTTGCACTATCTTCAGCTGGGCGAGTTGATAGTTCGGGCACTTGCATTGCAGGCCGTTTCAAGGCGCGTCGCCGGGATGCTCGAGTTGCACGATTGCTCACAGGCTGGCCAGAATTGCTGGATTGTTCAGGGGCCACTCCCTACAAGGAACGGTTGGTACAATAGAGATAAAATGGAGCATGTGTTTGAAGGAAAAGGGAAAAGGGGCAGGTACCTGTGTCCGCAGACGCTCCAAAAATGGCAGGACGGATCCGGCATTTTGTTCAACCATGCTAGGGAAAAAAGGGGAAAAACTCCAAGAGATTAGTGGGGAAGGGAAAAGGGACAGAGTTCTAGATATTAAACTTATGCATTGAATCTTCCAATTCGTTGACAACTTATGTGATTGTTTTCAATATTAAACTTAAAACTCATGCTTGATGTAGAGATTATCTATTTGCAAATAAATTTGTTCCAGAAGAACCAATTCCATTCAACATATTGTCATAATCAAAAGGCAAGTAAGTAGCAATAAGGGAAGCCGGCATATATGTGTCTGTAACAAACCACGTCCAGAATTCCCTTTTGCAACCAATCAAACCTACTGACAGTGAGAAATCACAAAGTTCACAATTTAAACAAGTGAGATGTTAATTTCTTCCCAACCACCAATTTGCCCATGGTATCCTCATGAAATGGCTAAGATAGTGAGAGAACTCTCATAGCCTATAATTTCAGGAAATCAAGAACTGGTTTTAGAAAATGGGCGTATCAAAATTCTGAGAACAGAGCAGCGCATTAATAGGAAGACACCACTCCCGTGTGCTTTTTATTTTGATAGAAAGTCTTCAATCTTCATCAACTCTAATATTATTTCTTTGGCCAAAAACCTTGTCACATATTAAATAATTACTACTAAAATTTCTAGGGAAAATCAATACTTAAGGCCTTATTCAATTTCTATCAGGAACTCAACTTTGTAAGGAGTAAATGAATGACATGTATAGTCTTGGCCACTAATCACATCTCATTGAAAGATTTTAAAATCTCACGAAGCTATGCATAACTACATATATGTAGGAAACACTTCCACACTCCAGAGGCTTGTCTCACATTGTGTTCAGATGACATCACTGGATATCACAAAAATATAAACAAATATTTCAACTCACCACAATACTGGTATCTAAATAAAAGGAAGTGTTACAATGGGCAATGACGATTCAAAAGAAAATTCTATTTTGATTGGATAAACAAAGTTTCTTTTTTTTTTTGACTTTACTGAAACTGTGGGTGCATTTGAATGTTATATTCAACTACGGCAAGACAAGAATACCTGGAAATCAGAAAGTTGCTCTTTAGACAATTTTGTAGCCAAAGTAGAGACGGCTACAGCATTATTGAGTTCCTGTAACTTCTGAACTGAAGCAAGTGCCCTGTTCTTACCCAAATCCTTTTCTCAGAACACAAAGTTACTGGACATATCTCACAATTCTACTGCACCTTCATCAGGCAAGGTCACCGATTTCACACCAGCTAGAATGAGGTTTTTAGCTGCAAGTGTTCATGAAATTCAATAAATCTAATCCATGCAATAAACTCTATTGATTCAACCATTGTAATAAACCAAAACCATTAAAGTCTCGGAACAAAATCCCTAAAAGAACAAGGACGGACCAAGAGAGCTGAGTAGAATAAAATCCAAATTGAAGGCAACTATTTGAAATTCTATAAAATCTAAGTGCCTAACATGGAGTGTTTATTCACTCAATCCAAAGCGAAAGACTTAGGTCATGTTTGATGCTTTGATGAAACAAAATGGGTCTGATTGAAATCTGAATGTGACATAACCTGAATTACTGTCAATGTAAAATGAAATATAGAATAAAAAAACTACATATCTAAAGGAAATTTTTATTCAATCATAATAGGTGAAAATCAAATAAGTTATTTGTGGAAGCTTAATGAATAAGAAGTTAGTTATTAAGTGGTTAGTTAGATTATCGAATATGTGCTAAATGCCTTAATCTAAACCAAAAAGTCAAGAAGTCAAGGTGATCTTTTAATCAACATGTTACAACCAATCACCCAGATTCACTAAAACGTCATAACTAACAATCTGGTGGCTTCACCAAACAATACATCAAACAATACCCATGGCCACAAATTTTAATTGAAAAACCAGTCTAATCCTGACCATCAAAATTCCCCATCCCATATAATTAAGTTCAGCCTTCCAGAAACACTTTGTATGTCATCAACAAAATCAAGCTCAAATTCAGAGAAACCAAATAGCAACTGTTCATTAGTAAAGTCAGGTAGTAACTGTTCAGTAGCAGAACACACCATGATGAAGAAGAAATAACAGTAGTAGATTATTAACTAAACATAGATACCATGCCTACAGCATTCAACAAATAAAATCTGCAGCACCAACAAAATTCAGTTCTGTTAGAAACAAAGTCATTATGAACATCAACAAAATTCAGCCCTGAAAGTCCTGAACATAAACAAAATGAACATATGAACATAAACAAAATTCTGAACCACCAATATGGACATAAAAAAATTTCAGCCCTGAAAGTCCATATGAGAACAAAGTCATTACAGTTCTGTGAGCTATATAACCACCGAAGACGAACAACAAGTGATTTTACTTTGAAATCAGTTAAGCACAAGAAACAATTTCAGAATTGTGATCACTAAGAATGGAACCATCTTTCAGAAATAGCAGCACCACTTTACTTCTTTCATTATGGAATTGAAGAACACAAAAAAAATTAAGAAAAAGGGGAATGGTCGAGGCGGCATAATGTTGAAAGTGGAGATTGGGTGACCGCCTATTTTGTATTTCCAAAGATGATTCAAAATCAAGAAAGAAAACGAAAGGCTAAAACAATTTTTTTTGGCAACGGGAAACCTCAGACGTTTCATTCAAAAGGGAACAACATTTACATCAGTTAAACCTCCCGATCATGAAATTAGCCAGAAATTCATAACAAAACACAAAGCAAATTATTCCCGAATTGTCAGCGAATAGTAAAATCTAAGCAAATTTAATCCCCATGGCAGACATGGGCTAATCGGTAATGAGCAAAACAACCAACAAGGAAGGAAGAAGCAACATGGGGAAATCGGTAATGGACCAAACAACTGTGAAAATATTACCACAACACAGCCGACGGAGCAGGGACAGAGGGCCGAGAAACGGCGCTGATGCTGAGGGGGTAGCGCGCACGGCGGGCGACAGCGGTGCGGGTGGCTTGATCGGAAACGACAGAGGTCGATGAGGGCAAAGATTGGCGTTAGGCGACGTCGGTTGGTCTTGCGCGTGGCCCAATCCGCTAGGGTTCGACAACCGTCGGACTCAGCAGCGCCTCCTTGGGATCCGGAACGATCTCGATCCGGAGAACTCGCCGGAGAAATTGCTGTTGTTGAAGGCGAATCCGAAGCCTGGTGAGAACTCGAAGTGAGAAGAGGGAGGCGTAGTATTTATGAAATATTATTTTATGGTGATTTTTTGCTCTCCGCAGGGGATTTGCTAGATGCCAGTTCGCTCGGGTTGGCTGTACCGGCGGCGCGACAGCTAGGACTCTGGGCGGACCACAGCGGCGGTCAACGCCTGAGCGGAGAGGGCGGTGTTCGGGTGGGCGGAGAAACCGTGCCGCTGAGACAGAGCCTAACGGGGGCGGCGCGATGCTGCGGGTGGGGGGCGGAGACGACTCGAACAGGGGCAGAGACGGAGCACGGCGAGGGCGAGGGCGAGGTTGAGCGAGTAGGGGGAGCGGAGGTGACAATTGATTTAGGAATGGCGAGACTGAATTGAACTGGAAGGAAGGGCTTTTGGGGTTGAATCAGAACCCTTTTGCGGAGGCAATGGCAGTAATGGCAGTAAGGTAATTTGGTTGAATTAGAATAGTAACTATTCATTAGAAAAGTCACATATATATATATATTAGATATATATTGCCTTAAAGCTTATTATAGCTATAAATAAATATCTAAGCTCCAGGAGTCAGGACTATATTTAGATCAGAAAAATTCTTTAATTTAAAGTCTATTTCATATTCCTCCACGAGGGCGATTGGGGCGTGGGCATAAGGGTCTTTATGATACAATTAGTAATTCCCTTCATTTTCAATTAGGGCTCGCTTTAGCTTCTTTAGGACCTAAGACAAGAATTATAGTTAAAATAAGTAAATATAAGGAGTGTTTTAAGGCATGATGGTGAAAAGATAAAATCAAATTCAAAAGATATAAGAGCATACGTGTCCATAAATTGAACATATGACATATCCATAGCCAAAGGGCACGGTTTTCTGAGACAGAGCCTCTGCAATATCACTTGGAAGAAGAAAGTCTTCAAGATTATCTCTTTGTTTCCATGCAGTAAACCATCTAAGCTCTCTATAGTTTCCATCATTTGCAAGACACATCTTTGGGCGTATCATCACTATTTTCCTATTCAGGCACAGTACTTGGCAATTGTAATGTTCCGAACCTTTGATTACGGGCATACCAAAACTGCAAAAGTATGCCATCCGTCCAATCACCGAGCAACAAATCTTTTAAGCAGTCCCACCTATGATTTTAATCCTTCAGTGTGAAAACAACAAGCCAACAAAACATTCATGTATTCATCTACACACACAGATGTCATTTTGAAGCTAAGTAATTAGCTTTTCCAAATTCCAACACCATCTAAACTTTCTTCAACCCCCAAGGAAGGAGAAATAAAAGACCATTTTGGCCTATCTAAAGGAGGTAACAAACAACATATGAATCATCATTTCCCTTCCAAGACAAGAAAAGCAAGCAACATTAAGACAGTAAGGAACAAACAATATCATCACAAATGATTTAACTTTTCTGACTTTAAATTGCACAATATAAAAGCACAAAAATTATTAACAACATACCTTACAAATTTGATCGCATTAGCATTTAACAGAAAAATAAAAACCCAGTTCTCTTTTGCAGACAAAAAAAGGCATTGTGCAAATGAGCCCAATTCTTCTAGCAGAAATATCTTCAATCCAAATTCAATCATTCCTAGCCATAGTTGAATTACCCACTCACTCAATCACAACAAAACAAATAACGAATAAGCCCATTCAAGTAGACATCCATAGAGATGTAGTGGGATTGCATGCTTACGCATGGTTGACGGTATCAAGCTCCAAGAAATGGTCCTCGCAGCCATATCCAGTAACTTCTAGCTCAGGGCCTAGGCGAATAACAGCGCCGGCCTCTTTAGCTCTAGATATTGACTCCTTAATATGCTTTATATTGCAGTCAAAATCCATTGCCCATTGATTCAAGTTGCAGGTGGCAACTTTGAGGAGTCTCATCCTGGCAATTACTGAAATCATGTTTGGAAGGGAAAAGGTAATGCTAGCAAGAAATGGGACTGAGAGAAGTCGGGTGAACTAGGAGAACGAATAGGAGAAAGTGGAGAAGAGACACCAAATGCAAATTTATTGGATAAATTTGCCAACACAAGAAGAACAAACAACTAAAATAGAAGCAAAAAAATGTAATCACGGGATACTAATGTTGGGTGTCCCAACGGTCAACTGGGAGGATTCCCTGGTTTATATGCCATTGTCAATTGGTTAATTTGTTGTGAGTTGAAACCTCCCATCCATATCCATAGTTTAACAACTAATGAAGTAAACAACAATCAAAATCCCCAAAGTAACAAATTAATACTAACTGCAGTGAAAAACGACACGTAATTGAAGGGTGAAATCGAAACCAGATGCTTGCCGAAATTATAAATGCAGAATACAAATTGTGAAGAACAGAATTCATTAACACATTTCATTGAATCAGAATTGAATTCCCATCTCAAATCACAAAACTAAAATTCTCAACTTAACACCATTTGACAATTTAGTGCGAATGGTACTAGCCTACCTAGCACCGACGATTACAGATTCGACTCCTTGCTCGAATCGATAAAGAAAATAGAAAATCAGAAACGAAAAAATAAAAAATGCAAATCAACACATTGAGAAACAGCAACTCAATTCCAAAATCAACTCTAAACCTAATCTAATCCACGAAAAAAAAAAAAAAAAAAAAAAACACTACTTTACCCGAAATTGCTCTCGTATTTATTTGCTCACTGGATGACTGAAAAATGTGACGTTTCCTCTGAGGTTGTGTGTGTTCTCTTCTTCCTCGAGCGAGCCGGCACCCAATTCTATAGCATTAACGTGGCTTTTGCGGCGTATGCCTAACGAGTCATTCGACATATGCAGACACCTGCCTTTTAAATTTTGGCCAAGGCAAAGAAAGTGGGACAGGAAAACCAAGGCTGTGTATTTGGTTTCGTGCTTTGTAGTAAAGACGTGAAAGACTGAAAGAACGAAGGAAAAAAGATTAGGGTCAAGCAAAATCATCCAAAATTAAATTCCAACCTAAGACTATACCCAACCACCCAATCATCCGACCATCTCATTATTTTATTAATTTCTCTCTCATACAACTCATCAATATTCAACCCAACCCAACGATTCAAATTTTACATATTTTATCAATAACCACCCAACCATCCAACCACAACACTATATATAATTATTTTAAAATTTAAAATAAATTCAATATATTAAAATTGATATATTATGTATTTAATAAAAATATAGCAAAAGTGGGAAGGTCATTGTTGGATGGATGGTTGGGGTGGCCGACCATGGAATCATCAAGACCACCTTTCATTAATTTTTTTTTTCAATTTTAATAGTAATGTGGCAGTTGGGTCTCTTGTGGGAAGGTCATTGTTGGAGATAGTCTAAACATTATTAATTTCTTTTTTAAACATAAATATTTTGTTTTTAACTATTGTTATTAATATAGTTGGTTGCCATGTGATATTCTTAGATATTTTGTGAAATTAAAAGAGTTTATTTTAAACTATTTTTTATTAATGTAGTTGGTTGTTGTGTATTATTTCTCAAATTATTTGTCGTTTTCAATTATTTTTTTGCTATTTTGAATTTTTGGTATAATTTTTAATTTATGCATTGCTATTTTGATTTTGATCATCTGCAAGGCCTTAGTGTGTTTAGTAAGATTGACTTGAGATCAGGATACTATCAAATTAGAGTGGTGGAGTCGGATATACCTAAGACAACATTCAGGATTCCCCAACGATGTTCATGAATCTAATGCATAGGGTACTTGGTCTCCTTCTGGATATGTGTGTGGCGGTGTTCATACGCGGCATCCTAGTCTATTCACCAACTCAGGAGGCATATGAAGGACACCTAAGAACTATTCTACTAAATGTGTTCTGAGACTATGTGAAGTCTTCCAAGTGTGAATTCTGATATCATCACCAAATTGTTGAAAAAGGATGTCGGGTTTAAGTGGATTGGTAAGTGTGAGCAGGCCTTCAAGTTACCGAAGAAGAAGGTGACTGGGGCACCTGTGTTTGTGCTAACCTAATGAGTTAGGAAAGTATGAAGTGTATATAGACGCTCACACCAAGGATTTGGTTGTGCTGATGCAACACGGTAAAAAGACTGTAATACAATAGTAACATATAGAACACGGGAAGTCACTATGGTTGGTACTACTTATGACCATGTTATTAATGTTTTCTTTTTTCTTTTCTTTTAGAAAACAATTTTGCTGAAAAATCTTTTTTTTTTTCTTTGAAGCATATATAAGCCATGCTACAAAAATTTTATCCAAACAAGAGGTCCATCTCAACGATTAATTTGATTTATGATAAATGACTATAAATAATTTCAGCCAAGCTAAATGTTGCATTTTCAGCAGCATAACCCAATCAACAAATCATCCACTGGACCCATTTTCATTTCCCACCCCAATTAATAATAACTCATTTTCCGGTAATAATAATAGTAATAATATCCTGGATACCAAAGCTTCTCTTCATTCCACAGTGAAACCTCCACCACCAGTACTATTGTAAAATTACCAATCTTTGATTTCCACATTCTTTGTTCCCTTTCGGTAGTTTGTCTGCATACAATAATGCATGTATGCACTCGTTCTTTCTCGAATCATGATGTAATAATCAAGTCTTGTCAGGACATATATTTGAAGAGTTATCTCCACTTCTGTAATCTGTGGATGCCATTAATTCACATCCGCAGAAATACTGCTATTTTTCATCACCTCTAGTATTTCCCCTATTTTCTATATATGTCCGGCCAGCCCTGTTAAAATTTAAAAAATAAAACCAATCAGCATTCAAAAGGAAGAATTAAATAAAGGAAGAAAAGGATTCGTCATCATCAATTCAGCTAGGGGTATGATCAAGAAGATAATACGTCTGGTTTTGGCCATAGCGGCCTTATTCTGGAGTATTTTCTTCGATGCAGTAATGTTTTTCGGGACGCCGTTGAGGAAGTTATGGGGTCGTGTGCAGCTCAAGTTCATGAAATGGGAGAGCAGTGGAGTTGATCTCAAGTATGTTCTTTCGGACAGGATATACGACTCTTACAAGGGTTAATATTGTTTTTTTTTTTTTTTAAAAAAAAATTATCCAGTACGTGTTTCCAAAGGTTTGGAGTGTTAACTGCATATTGTATTATTGTGTAGCTCTTATCATATCATATATACATATATACAGTAATTGTTGTTGTACTCGGATTTCCATTGTGTTTGGCTTTTTGCACATATTGAAAGAAGTATACTTAATCATCTAAAATAATACAGTATCATGTTTATTCGGGATGGGGTGGCTTCACTTCTGGTCAATTAGTGTTGAGTTAAAACCTGAAATCTCGTAGTATTTAATATGGTATCAGTGTCGTGGGTGCCTATAATGAATATGTTTTCGATTCTGAATATGCGATTCATTTTGAGATAAGCGTTATGTCGAGGGAGTGTGTTCCGTCTCTCATATCTAAATTATTGTAAAATTCCCTCCTATTTATTTGGAGTAAAATTCCATCCTATTGTAAAATTCCCTCCTAAGTGCACTTCAGTAGCAACCCAGCTATTGATTTTAAGTTGGAAGTAGGGGTGGAAATAGGCTACGCCGGACTAGGCTTAGGCTTGAACGGCCATGCGTCGATTTTTCAAGGCCCACGCATGGCCTAATTACCTATGATAGGCCTATATAAAAGACTCATTAAGTCTATCTCAAAATTAAGTTAAAATTCTTTTATGTATGTCCGGATGTAATCATAAGGTTGGAATACATGAATTTGTACACTTGGACAAGTGGTCATCCACAACCATTTATATATGAGAAAAAACTTATAAATATTTTAAAAACCTATATAAATTAAAATTATTTTTTTGGTAAACATTGACACCTATGTGTCGGCAAAGGTGTGTGGGCTATTTAAAATCAAATTAATAATTACTTCTACATAAAATAATAATAATACTAATACCACATATTCCTATACAACAAACATAAACAAATATTCACCAAAAAAAACAAACATAAACAAACTAATAATAATAAATAGGCCGACCTGGTAGGCTTCATAGGCTTTTTTATGCCTGGGCTAAGCCTATTTAGCAGGCTCTCAAAATAGCCTGACCCTAACCTGTTTATAAAAAAAATAGCATGACCTGGCCTTCGATAGTCGATGCCATAGGCCCCTGTTGAGTTGCCTGACTTATTTGACATACTGATGTGGCGATGTCTGTCTTGTTAAAATTATTACTATTTGATGAATTCAATAATGGGTTGTAGAGGGGATGATGACTTAGCCCAAGTGGTTAAGTCATTGACTTGGCATGGGCTCCCACCATGCACCTCTTTCCTAGCTTGTATAGGTTGTAGAGAATTTGTCACCTTTTAATAATTTTTTTTTTTGTGAAAAAAAATAATGATTTTCTATATTTATTGAAGACATTCAGGTTCCTAAATTATGAATACGAAATTTTAACACAAAAAGAATTCTACATATCATCAAAATTGGAACGTAAGTACTTAGCCTAGCTATGAATATGCACCATCGGCCCCTTGTCCAATCCTCACCAGTCAATTATACACAAAGTTCAAATATAGATTTTATCCAAACATAAAAAGAGAGAGTACATGTATAAGCTCAAATCCAAACTCAATCCTCACATGTCAATCCGGTTTCTGTAATGGCATAACAATTGCCAGCAGGTGTAGGCAGCGCTAAAATGATGTGTAGCCCTTTGTAAAGTGATGTATAAGCCTTATAAAGTGATGTATAGACGTTAGTTTGTTTTTTATTAGTTTTTGGTTCATAACCACCATCCATCACTTTTTTATACTCACACATCATTTCATATACACATACCCATCACTTTTGAATGTGCCTGCACCTACAGGCTGCCAGCACCCAAATGATTTTCCTCACCAGTAAATACTATAAATAAGTGTTTAAGATAAAAGTACACGACTAAACTGGGAATAAATTTGGAACAAGTCTCAAACTTGTTAACTGGGATATAATTCTACTAAAAGACATCAAATGAATTCATCCCAAGTGAAAAAGTTTCATAGTAATTAATTTCAAAATCATTTCGATTTTGAGGTATCGTCATTTTGCTGCTGTGCCGAGGTGCAAGCTGAGATGTCGTAAGGTTGCAACACCATCGGAGGCATTCGCAAGGAAGCTTGTGAAAAATTCCCTTGTGGTGATTGAAGGATACCTGGGAGGATTATCCTCCTCTGATAAAAGATCCTCGATTGGCCCATAAACCCTCTGCGATGAATTTTTTAATGCGGAGAAAAAACTCGCCATGGATATTCTCGGACCAACACTGTTTGCCAGAACCCTATGTTCCACGCTCTTGAATTTGTCGTTTGATATTATCTGATCGCATGTACAGTTTGCAAAACATTATTCTTTAAAATAAATCATCTTTCCAGTTTATTTTATATGGCTAGATCAACAACTATTTTAGGAAAAAATCCAATACGTTGTTCCAATAATACGCAAATGGAATTACTAATTCTTGAACACATTTTTCTTAATTTTATCTTCGTGTTTGGATTTTTCCTGTTTTTTGGGCTTTTATACTTGTGATTCCGACTCTATTTTTTTTTTTTAAAAAATAACTTTGTTGGAAAAATGTGTTCTTTTATTTTAAGCAAAAATTTAAAATCTTCACCAAAACTAAAAATCCAACCGAACAGAATATTAGACCACTTATATATAAACTTCTCACATCAGCAAATCTCGTAATCACCATACGTGTCTTACTGTCTTAAATTGCTAATTAGACAACTTATATATAAATTTGTCACATCAGCATATCTCGTAATCGCCGTGTTTTAAACTGCAGCTAATTACAGAAGTTATATACTTCCTCCGTTCCTAAATAAATGCAACATACCCACATTTCACGCAATCTAATGCACATTTTTAATCCGTAATAACTCAAATTCCATACAAGTAAAAATTATGAAAATTTGATATTCTAAATCTATGCGATTAGACGAATCCAACAAGATCTCACTTGACTATATTTTATCTTATATAATTGTATTAAAAAGTCGAGTCAAAGCTCTTTAATGAACAGTGACAAAAGTCAAAACGTGCAAATAAAACAGAACGGGTAGTACATATTAACTTATCACATCCGCATACTTAAAAAATGGTACAATCTATATATTATAATGATGAAGTAATAATGAACTAAGGAAATTTATGGGATAGATTAGGCAATTCTCTTTCCTGAATTTATCCAAGAAAACAATTCAAAATCACAAGTTTAGGACCAATAGTTGAAGGTCTGGTTTGTAAGAAAAAACTTGCCTGGAGGATGTTGCCAATATTGACAACGAGGGCACCCGGAATGGGCTCAACATCCACCCACTGATTTTGATGCATAACCTGGAGCCCTCCCACATGGTCCTGGACAAGAATTGTCATAAAATTATTGTCCGAATGCTTACGTATTCCCAAGGTGCGTTCGGGCTCTGGGCACGGCGGATAGTAATGTCCTATCAGTATGAGCCCCTCATGGCAACCAATGTCTAATAGATGGTTTTGGTTGAGTCCTAACCCTTCCGACAGCAATCTGAACAATGATTCACCGAGTTCCCTCACTTGCTTTGAGTATTCTATCAGAATTTCTCTGCAGAATCATCGTTCGGAACATTTTGTCAAGAATTTATTTGAGCAAGAGGGGATCTGACATGTAAATATGAAATGAAGTGAAGAAAATTAACTAAAGAAGTATTAATTTATGTGACATGCATTCCCACTATTTTTTCTAACTGTATAGGCTGTTTAGAAAGAAAAAAAATGCCTAATATAACATCACAAAAAATTTAAATACATTATATTATTCTTAGTAATATAAAAATCAAAATACATCACATCCAATATATATTTATTCCACAATTCAACACCTAATGTGGACCATTTAACTAAAAAGTTATGATGCCTAATACCAAGATCCAAACAAAAAGCAATTGATTAAATAACTATAACTATTTATGTCTAGTGGCTAAAAATAACTACTCCATTTATATGGTACCAGACATATTTCTCTCTGTTTGTTTGAAATTGAAAGATATCATATCTCATACATCAAGATTAATAGTACTATAAATTAGACACATTTAAATATATCATACGAAACCATATAGAACCGCCACAAAATCCTGTGGGGCTGCTCTGCTGATCCGTGGTCGCTAAGTTGTTTAAATATTAATTATATAAATTAGTACATGATGTTGAAATTTGATTCAACATTCAGTATTTTTGCAAGTCAACAATGTTGCTGGCCTTATATGGGTACCGTTGTTAAAAGGATGGAGCACGAAGTTCTAATTCAAAATTAATTAGCAATAGATGAAGTGATCGTGTACCATATAAATGAATTTCTACGCCTACATATCTTATTTAAATGCAGGTTATATTACCTGCAGACAACATGCAAGTCCTCCGGAATGGGCGCGACGGGAGCCATGGAGCACGAGAACATGTCCCTCCATTCAGCTTCGGGCAACCTATACAAGTGAAAGTTACTGCAATAGGCGGCCAACCCTCCCGTATCCTCCCGCGTATAGTACTGCGCCTTAATGTCCACATCCTGCTCGTGGAACCTCCTCGTCCCTTCGATCACATCATCAAGAGCCTCGCGTGGAATCCCATGATTGATCACACGGAAGAACCCCCATGACTCGGAGGCATCCCTGATTTGTGCCACTATCTGTTTGTGCCTTATCGGATCATTCCCCACGCCATCAAGATCTATTGTCGGGACACTGATTTTGGCTGTGCTGTTAGGACAGCTGCCTAATAAGCTGTCGTCGGGTGGATGAAAGAACATCGGGGGCACCTGAGTGATTCCTCCATCGACGAGCCCTTTGACCCCTGCCTTGGTTTCATCGAAGCGGCGTAATTCGTTTATTCTAGTGGAGTACTTTGTTTGAGGTTCAACTTGTGTTGCCATTTTCGTGCCTCGTCGATCTCTTGAAGCTGTGATAAGGTTTTTCAGGAGAGATGAAATTGGTTACTTTTGGAATCAATTTTTACGTTAAGAGCATACGATGAGTACATCAAAGAAGTGTTAAGTGTCTCGATAGTTTCTTGACTAGATCATATAAGAGCTGGCTGAAAACGATGGCCATATAATATTATTATGGCGGCTGGAAAATGGTTGGACAATGTACAATGGAGTGGTTTTAATTAATTAAGCTATTTAGATATTGGCCCTGTTTGGGAATTAGCAGTTAGCAGTTAACTGATTCTGTGAGTAATAATTAGTTAAAATTAGTTGTTTGACAATTTCGAAATTAATTTTTTGCCTAGAATAAGCTAAAATTCAAAATGCTGCTATTTGTAGCGGTTTCAAAAATAGCTGATTAAACATTGTTTTAAGTTATTTGGTCTTTTTAAATAAGCTAATTTATCTTAAATTCTCTTACAAAATAACTGATTGGTTTAGCTGTTTTGCCAAATATGGCCACTATAATCTGCTCAACAAATCGCATGGCTATAAAAATTTGTAGACATGCTACTGCACGTGCGGACTCCTGTCATATTTATCTACTCTCTCATCACTACTGCACTCCCATTATATTTATCTACTCTGTCATCACTCCTGCACTTGCACACTCCCCTAATCTGTATGGTAACCACTTAAAATTTTTTATGGAAACAACATAGACTATGACATGGACACATGGGAATTGGTATTATAAGTATAAATTTAGAGTTGTTTTTTTTCTTTTAAAGCTAAAGGGATTTCTTAGCTTGTCTTTAATTGCAAGAATAACAGTTCAAAATATAGATGGGTTTACTGTCCATACATCTCCTAATGAGTTCAAATCTGAAGCCTTAATTACTTAAACGGGTAGAACCCTATAACCAATGAAGTCAATTGTTTTTTATAAATTTAGAGTTAAGGATTTGTATTTTATTCTGTTTGAAATTTATAATATATATAAATACCTATAATGCATCTATCTTTGGAGTTTGGACGAATATCTAATACTACTATGCAGCTAAAATCCTTCACCAAGTAAACCTCACTCATGACCAAACATCGGCTTTAATCCCTAACTTGTGTATCCGAGCATGATGAAAAAAAACCCAATTTTGAATCCTCACTTTCACTACATTTATTACACAGTGAGAGAAGGGCGTTTGAGAAAGTGGCAAATCACGAGGCAGAGAATAATGCCGTGAGGAACAGGGAAGGTATGGGGGATGTAAATTACAAAACCCATCCCTTTTAACCCATAATATCCTTTATAGTTTTGACTCTCTCTTCACAGCTTGCGAGGGCTCCATATCTTTTGCGGTGATTTGGTTTCTCGTACTCAGCCGACGAACAATAATTAATACCAAATATTTTTATTTTTCTGCAGATATTTTATAGTGACTCAACCTCATAAAATTAAAATAATATAGGCAGGATATGAGCCTCAATCCAGTGGCGGACCTAGGATTTTTTCGGAGGTAGGGCCGAAGTCTATTTTTTCTTAATCTTAAGTAAAAAAAAAAAATTAAAAAAAATTTGGTAAAAAAAATAATAGAATTTTTTTTTTTTTTTTAATTTGAGGTGGGGCCTTAATGTACATCCGCCCCTGCCTCAATCATACTCAATACCCAGCCTCATAAAAATACTTTGACAGGGATTTATGCATGTGTTGGCCATCATTACACTAACTTTTATATACTAATAAAGTTGTTGAATTATGTTAATACGTTTGTTAAATTACAGTAGCATATTTGTTAAATAAGTTTTTATACAAATTATGTCGTTATATAATTAAACATTTTAATACTATATAATTCTATGCTTAAATTACAATAAGAGAGATGTTATATCATATATGTGCAAAATACAAGGACTTGTCATTTTTCTATGGTTAAAAATTATGTTGAAAATGACACATTGCTTCATATCGATCCACTCACCCCCACTTTTATTGCAAACAGTTAACCCCTAGGCCCTAGCTAGCCTGATGTAAAGGACCGGCCACGTTTCAATTCATTGTGATGTACTAGTAGATTTTGAAGTAGCAATAATTGCCTTATCTTGTAACGTCGTCAACCTTACAATAAAAACATATATCCTTCCAATGACGACTTGGCTGCAACAAACGCCCATCACGTGAAATGGACCTTCCCAACTCCAATGGCGATTCCCAAACCCAATCCCACCATACTCCCCAAAATCGACAATCTCAGCTCAAAGCCTTCGACGACACCAATGCCGGCGTCAAAGGCTTGGCCGACGCCGGCGTCTCAACTCTCCCACCGATATTCTTGCATCCACCTCAGAACCTCAAAGACATCAGTGATCACAAGTCCAGTTCATCAGTTCACTTGGAGCTCCCCGTAATTGACCTCGATGGGATCGATGAGGATCCCGAAAAACACAAGAAGATCCTCGATAGGATCCTGGATGCATCGCGGACCTGGGGATTTTTCCAAGTGGTTAATCATGGGATACCGGTTACAACTCTGGAGGAGGCGCTGGATGGAGTTCGTAGGTTCCACGAGCAACAAGTGGAGATGAAGAAGCCGTATTACACCCGCGATTATACGAAGAAGATGTTGTACAATAGTAACTTTGATCTGTATAGTGCGCCCGCGGCTTGTTGGAGGGACTCGTTTAATTACATCGCGGCCCCTGATCCGCCGCAACCCGAGGAATTACCCGAAGCTTGCAGGTATGGAGGATCCAAAAATTCTTTTTAAGCGGTGTCCCAAATATAATAGAAGTTATATTTTATTTAAGAGTTGCCCTCCAAGCTATATATTTAAATTAAGGATAGTAGTTATAAAATAAAAATATAGAGGAAAACTTGGTTGAAATGAATTATTGTAGTGTCATTCACCTTATAAAAATTAAGTGGTGTCACAAAACTTAATTTAGTTGATTATAAAAAAAATATTCTATCTTGAAATAATAATTTTATCAATTTAAGTAGTGTCTTGCAGGGCCGGTCCTGAAGGGTGGCCGGAAGTACATTTGCCTAGGGCCCCGTTTAAAGGCGGCCTAAATATTAATTGTAATTTTTTGTTGCCATGATATTAATTTACATTTAGTTCTCTATGTTTTCCTCTTTTAATAGAGCAAAACTAACCACTAATTTCTCATTTAGTTTTTCCTTAACCAAAAATTACAACTTTTTTATGAACATAAGGAAAAATCATTTATATTCACAAACTTTTGCTATTTATTAAGAATATTTTAATTTTATATTTATTTCAATTCAATCGAAACATATAATCTTAAACAAAAGTCCGGCTCGAGCTTTTATGTATGAAAATTTTTTTTGGAACAACCTTTCAAAATGCCCACAAAGGGATTAGTGTTGGGCTCGATAAAGCCCGGATGTTCACCAAAAAGAAAAAAATTGGGGCCTATTATTTTATTTTGCCTAGGATCCTAGTATGTCAGTACCGCCCTGGTCTTGTGCCACCACTGATTATTATATACATCCGCCCTATAACGTTAAATTAATTAGCAATCAATAGAATAACTCATATCTCATACAGTATCACTTAACAAAGTAGACTATCTTGCGTTTTTTACATTCTATTGTTGATTTAAATTGTTTTGTTGTTTAAAATCAATATTCAACAACAAACCTTAAATATTTTAGTACGTAATATTTTAGCAATAGCCAGTAGCTAGGCGGCCAGGGTGTTCAAACTTCAAAGCACTGGCCATTCCCAAGAGTTACGTGCCTAACAATGTGTAATGGATGGTTTTGGTACTGTAGGGAAATTTTGTTAGAATACTCAAAATTAGTGATGAATCTTGGAATCACCATGTTGAAATTGATTTCGGAGGCTCTTGGGCTCAATAGAAATCACCTTGTGGACATCGATTGTGCACGAACACTGGCGTTATTCGGACACTATTACCCTGCTTGTCCGGAGCCAGATCGGACATTAGGGACGATGACACATTCCGACTACAGTTTCTTAACTATTCTTTTGCAAGACAACTTGGGAGGTCTCCAAGTGCTGCATCAGGATCATTGGGTCGATGTTGTTCCATTGTCAGGGGCATTAGTAGTCAACATCGGCGATCTTTTGCAGGCAAGTGATTTCTGTAATCATTATGTTAGAGATTGTTTGTTTGTTAGCCTTTGACCTGATGAACGATTCGGAATCTATTTTCTCTTTAAAACAATTTAGTTTTATTATTGGCTAACAAAAACCGGGCTTAAATCTTTTTTAAAAATTTTCTAGTTTATAAGAAACTAGGGTGAATAAATTTGAGTTTCAATTTTTCCAGCTGATATCGAATGGCGAGGTGAAGAGCGTCGAGCATCGTGTGCTGGCCAACCGTTGTGGCCCTAGGGTGTCTTTGGCAGCCTTCTTTGGAAGAGATACTTCCGGGGCGAGTTCAAGGGTGTATGGACCGATTGAAGAGCTTTTGTCCGAAGAGAATCGTCCAAAGTATCGCGCCACAACGCTTAAAGATTATACAACGTATTTCCGAAACAAGGGGTGTGATGGCCTATCTGCTTTGCGGAGTCTTGAGATTTGAATTTATGTGCAAATGTCCTAGCCGTAACTGTCTTGTCATAAAAATAAATCATGGTTTTAGTTCAGCAATGAACTTAAAGTCGCTTCAACTTTCGCCGCTGAAGTAACTTTCTTGTTGAATGTGAACAAAACATGGTAATAATAATTTGAATTTGTGAAATTGCTTCAATCTGTTGATTCAGAATCAGGAACTCCCACTGCTGCTGAAAATATAAGCTTTAAAGGATATGTTAGGTGGTGCTTTGAATACGGTAGATGGAACAATGGCATTTAATGTTGGTAGATGGTGTATAAAGAAATCAGTAGCCATCCCTACTTTACGCCTATAAAAACAGCTTCTTTCATAGCAAAGAAACACACCAAAACAAAGAGAGTAGCAACAGCATTAGCAAAGCAACCAATGTTTTCTTCTGTCTGCTGAATTTAGTTGGCAAAATTGGCCCAGAGAGTGTTAGGGTGTTTTGGTAGGCTTTCTTCTTTTGTGAGGAGTCTACATTTGTTGTGTGGGTTTTGTGGGTCCGGAAATTATTGTCCAAACCCTTTTGTAATATTCCCCTCATAGTAAAATTTGTTTCTCCTTTTGCCTGTGGATGTAGGCCGATTTGACCGAACCACGTAAATTTTCTCTGTCTGTTTATTATGCTCTATGGTATCAGAAACGCATCTCGGTTAAGCTACCCTTTTGTGAGCCTTGTTTGTGCCTCTTGTTAGCAAAATGTCGGCCATAAATATTAAGGTTGACAAGTTCACAGGGAGGAATAGTTTTAGTCTTTGGCAAATTAAAATGCGGGCTTTGTTAAAGTAACAAGGCCTGTGGGCTCCACTGAAGGAAAAGGTAGATCCAGATAATGCTGAGATGGTGAGCCTGGAGGAGAAGGCTCATTCAACCATCTTATTGTGCCTAGCAGATGATGTTATTACCGAAGTTGCGACGGAAACAAAGGCGTCTGGTTTGTGGTTAAAACTAGAAAGTCTTTACATGACTAAGTCTTTAACCAACAAGTTGCTATTAAAGCAACGTTTGTTCAGCCTACGGATGCAGGAAAGTACATCTCTTCGAGACCATCTCGATAGATTAAACACTATCTTGCTGGAGTTGCGTAATATTGATGTCATTATCGAGGACGAAGATGCTGCATTGATATTATTAGTATCTTTACCACTATCATTTGAAAATTTTGTACAGTCATTTATAGTTGGTAAAGATACTGTCAGTTTAGAAGATGTACGTGCTGCTCTGCATAGTAGGGAATTACGCCATAAGGCATCTTCGACTAATGTAGATGATCAGGCTGCTGGGCTTGTTGTTAGCAGTGGTAAGGACATGGAAAATCTGTAAAACAAAAGAAGAAAAAGTCTTTTGTTAAAGGTCCCAAGCCAGGTGATGTCTGCAATTATTGTAAAGAGAAAGGACATTGGAAGACCCAGTGTCCCAAGATGATGAAGAAGCAACAACACGGAACGCAACAGGAGTCTGTCTCTGTTGCGGTCGTTCTGTTGCGGTCAACGGCGATACAGATCCAGAGGATCATTTGGCTTTGGTCACAAGCGTGCAACCATCGCAAGATGATGTATGGGTTCTTGATTCTGGAGCATCATACCACATGTGTCCTAACAAAGAGTGGTTTTCGAGCTACGAACCAGTCGATGGAGGAAATATTTTTATGGCAAATGATTCTGTCTGTAAGACAGTTGGGATTGGTTCTATCAAGCTTAGAACACATGCCGGTGAAATTGCAACTCTGCACGATGTCAGACATGTTCCAAAGCTGAAGAAGAATCTAATATCCTTAAGAGTCCTTGACAATAAGGGTTTCAGATACGAAATGGAGCATGGAGAACTCTACATCATGAAGGGATCGTCCGTGGTTTTGAAGGGAGTCTTGCATGGATCTCTGTATGTTGTGCAGGGATCCACTGTAATAGATTCTGTAGCTGCTGTCGCTGATTCTTCTGATATGTCCAGGCTATGGCATATTAGACTTGGACATATGAGTCAGAGGGGAATGCAGATCCTGTCAAGTCGTGGTCTTCTTGAAGGTCACAAGTTAGCTGAGTTCGGGTTCTGTGAGCACTGCACATTTGATAAACTACATCATACCAAATTTGGAAAGGCAACTCACAGAACGAAGTCGACGTTGGATTACATTCATTCTGACTGTTGCGGTCCTTCACGAGTTGAGTCGCTTGGGGGCAGCAAATATTTTTTATCCATTATCGATGATTATTCAAGGATGACTTGGGTAATCATGATGAAGGAAAAGGGCGAAGCTTTCTTGAGATTCAAGCAATGGAAGGCGTTGGTAGAGAACCAGACCAAGAAGAAGATTAAAAGGCTTCGAACTGATAATGGTCTGGAATTCTGTTCGAGGGAATTCAATGAGTCTGCAAGAACAGTGGAATTGCACGACATCACACAGTCAGGAACACTCCACAGCAAAATGGAGTGGCAGAGCGTATGAATCAGACGCTTTTGGAGAGGGCACGCTGCATGCTCTCAAATTCTGGATTGCCAAGGAGCTTTTGGGCAGAGGCAGTTAACACTGCTTGCTTTCTGATCAATCGGGGACCTCATACTGGAATTGATTGTCGGATTCCTTATGAGGTTTGGTCGGGTAATTCCTATGATTACTCGAATTTGAAATCTTTTGGATGTGCGGCTTATTATCACGTAAGCGAGGGAAAACTGGAGCCCAGAGCAAAGAAGAGCGTTTTCGTAGGGTATGGAGATGGAATCAAAGGATTCAGAATTTGGTCACCTTCTGAGAAAAGAGTTATCTTGAGCAGAAGTGTGGTGTTTGACGAGAATTCTATCCTCAATCTGCCTACGAAGGTGGTGAATGTCTCAGAAAATTCGGGTGCTGACAGTAAGGTGGAGCTTCAACTTTCACCTGATGATTCAGATGAACAACGAGGGGTTGAGCAAGAGCAAGAAGTGTATTTGGATTCCAATCAATCAACCGAATTTGAGCCACCTGAAACCAACCTACCATCGAGTTCAGCTGATGTGCAAAAGCAAGGAATTGCTTATGATCGTGCTAGAAGGGTGGGTGTCCAACCTCCTAGCAGATATCAAGATTTTGTCTGCTATGCTCTACAAACAGCTGAAGATTTGAATTATTCTGAGCCCTCCACTTACAAAGAAGCCGTATCATATGGCGAGTCTGTACAGTGGCTTGCTGCAATGGGAGATGAAATGGAGTCGTTACATAAGAACGACACTTGGGAGTTAGTCAAACAACCACCTGAAAGGAAGATCGTTACTTGCAAATGGATCTTCAAAAGGAAGGAAGGTGTCTCACCAGCTGAGGGCGTACGATATAAAGCCCGACTAGTTGCTAGAGGATTTACTCAGAGGGAAGGAGTTGATTACAACGAGATTTTCGCACATGTGGTCAGACACACTTCCATTTGTGTCCTGTTGGCTATGGTAGCGCATCAGGATCTGGAGCTCGAACAACTAGATGTGAAGATAGCCTTTCTTCATGGGGAATTGGAGGAGGAGATCTATATGTCTCAGCCTGAAGGTTTTCTTGTACCAGGAAAAGAAAACCATGTTTGCAAATTGAAGAGACCATTATATGGTCTGAAGCAATCTCCGAGACGGTGGTATAAAAGATTTGATAGCTATATGGTTGGGCTTGGCTACAACAGAAGTCCATATGATTGTTGTGTTTATCACAAGAAGTTGGAAGATGGTTCGATCATCTATTTGCTTCTGTATGTAGATGACATGTTCATTGCTGCACGGAACAAGGCCGATATTCATAAATTGAAGGGTCTACTGAGTGCAGAGTTCGACATGAAGGATTTGGGTGCAGCGCAGAAAATTCTGGGGATGGAGATCTTTCGAGATAGAGATCAGAAGAAGCTTTTCTTGTCGCAGAAAAGCTACATCCAGAAGGTTCTGTCAAAGTTTGGAATGTCTTCGGCGAAACCTTTGAATACTCCATGTGCTACTAGTACACAACTCTCAGCTACCTTTACACCTAAATCTGAAGCTGAGAAGGAGTATATGGCAAAGGTTCCATATTCTAGTGCAGTGGGCAGTTTGATGTATGCCATGGTGTGCACTAGACCTGATTTGGCACAGGCAGTTAGCGTGGTTAGCCGATTCATGGCGAACCCGGGAAAAGAGGATTGGCTTGCGGTGAAGCGAATCTTTCGCTATTTGAGAGGTACATCTGATGTTGGTCTCATCTATGGAGGCGACTTGCAGTGTTCAGTGGTTGGGTATTCTGATTCTGATTATGCTGGAGATGTGGATAGCAGGAGATCAATGACTGGTTATGTTTTCACTCTTGGAGGTTCTGTCGTCAGCTGGAAAGCAACTTTGCAGGCTACAGTGACACTGTCTACTATGGAGGCAGAATATGATAATGGCCAAAATTGACCATTATTTTCAATCTATTTCCGTGTCTAAACATGGGCATTTGATCGCATTCTGGTCTTATTTAAATAAGAAAGCAGTCGAATTTGACAGATATATGCAAGTTTGTATAAATTATAAGCTAGTATTGAAAAATACAAAAATATTGTTATTTTTATTAAATTTGTATTAAAAAAATCCAAAAACATGATAAAAATATTAAAAATTCCACACTTTATTAACTATGGTTCGGTGGTATCTATTCGGTGGAACTCGAGTCCATTAAACGGAACACAACCAAATAATCAAGTGGAATAAATATCTATATTTATTTTATCTTTATATTTAGATATATATTTATATTTGTATTTTTCTCTTATTGATTAAAAATAATCAGTTCACTACTCAATTTTAATCAGTCCACTACTCAATTTTATTGCAGGTGTTCTGGCCCAAGAGATTTAACAACACAATTCAGTTTGAACCGGCCCAATACACTTGTCTCGGCCCAAACCACCCAAAGCCCACAATTACCAAAACCTAACCCTAACCCTAATCCCCCTTCCCGTCGCCGGCGCCGCTTCCGTCGCCGGCCATCCCTCCGGCCATCACCATCTTCAATCCCATTACCGGCAGCCCGAGCACCCCCAAAGTAATTCTGGCGAGCTCTCCACCCCGTCGCCGGCGACTCCATTTTTCGACCAAGGAAGAATAAAACCCCTGCCACCACCTGTTCACCACCGCCGGCAACATCATCATCATCCACCATCGCCACCAGATCTGCATCGCCGACCACCTTGAAGAAGAAAACCCTCGAAATCATTCCCGGCCTAGCTTCTGCCTTCAACCTCCGATCGACGAGCACCGCGACTCTAGTCCAGATCTCCCGTCGCTCTCACCACCTCCGGCGAAGCCCTCTGCTTCCGCCACCATCCCTTCTCCGACGACTCCAGCCGCACCACCACCTCTGCCGCCGCTCCATTTCACAGCTCCGACTTCGCCCACGCTTCCATTTCCAACAGCCGACCGCCACCCTCATCACAATCAGCTTCCGCAGCCTCCGACGCCCGCTGCCGTCGCCGCCTCCATGACCGCGCCGTGTGCTGCTGCTCCGTCCAGTCGTCGCCTGCAAGATTGAGGGGGAGAGCAAAACTGGAAACGAAAATGGAATGAAGAAATGAAAGAAGAAAGAAAATAAATGAAGAGAGAGGAAAAAAAGAAGAGGAAAAGAAAGAGAGGAGAGAAAAAATCCCATCCGGTCGCGATCCAATGCCTCGCGACCGGGTGCCTCGCGACTGAAAAATTGCTCCGCGACTGTGAGAGGGGTATCGCGACACGTGTTTAGGGACAGGGAAAATGGATAGGGACTGGGAGTATCAAGACACAACATCTGTGTCACGAAACAATGTTTCGCGACACGGGGATCGCGACCGCGACACAGACTGAATTGAGGACAGAGACAGAGTCACGTGACTTCCACCCCTTCCAAATTTCAAATTTCCCACATGCTCAATTAGTTAGAAGAACCCAGGACCTCAGCTCCCGCAGGCACAAAAACTTTGTCTTTTCTCCCTGGGACTTCAACTCCCGCCCCCTCATGCGCGCCCTCCAGGAGCTGAAAAGTGTGTCTTGAACCAAAAATTGTTTCGCGACACACATAATTGTTTAGCGACTGTGTGGGCCTTGAATGGGCCTAGGGCCTATTACTACTCCTCTATAAATATATCCTCCCACCCCCCCTGAACAGTAACCTAGCTACACTTTAGTTTTTATTGTTCTTGGAGGCACCACTGTGCTCTCCAAAAATAGGTTAGAATAGGTAGTTTAATTTACTTTTATGCAATGTAGGGGTAGACTTTAGCTTAGCTTTAATTCATGTTTTGTAATAAATTAGTGTAGCTAGTGTTCACATTTTATTTCAGTTTATATTTTTGTATTTTTGGTTGAAAACACTTAATCAATGGGTGTTTTTAAACCATTTTTGGTTTTTGATAATTATATGAGAAAATGTTCCACAAAAATTTATTATGGATCACTTCCATAATATTAATTGCTTTATTTTTGCATTTTGGTCACTTGACCATTTTTATTATTTTTAGTTAGGTTTAATGCTTTATTAAATTTAATAAATGCATAAACACTTGTATTTATCCCTTGATAGATCTAGTGTGGGTTTTATTTTTAGTTTTGGTTTGTTAGCATAGTTGTTTTAGGATTACTCTCTATTTTTCTTCTTTTATATTCTGTTCATGTTCTGTCTAGTTCTAGGTAGTTTATTTTTGTACTTCATTTATTTTATTTTGTATCTCCAGCACTTTGGATCTAAAAAGGGATGTTATAAAGTGTTTGTGCATATTAAAAAAATTGCATTTCCTATATTGTATTGCACCACGTTGTAACCCCACGGGTTGCAACGTAATACCCCCAGATTGCAATATAAGGGGTTATGCTGCCAAAATTTTTATAAAATTTTATAAAACTCAGTCGCTAGGCATTCCTGTCGCGAGACCACGTCTCGCGACACACTTTTCAGTCTAGCGACATGGGACCAAACACTTGAAAAATTTTCAAAAATCCAATCGCCAGACCCACCTGTCGCGAGACCACGTCTCGCGACACACTCTTGGTCTCGCGACTGGGAGCCCAAAATACTTAGAATATTTTGTTAGACTATGCCAGTCGCTAGACTCCTGTCGCGGGACCATGTCTCGCGCCACAATTCAAGTCTAGCGACTAGGCCTCCATGACTTAGCAAAAATTCTAAAACTCCACCTGTCGCGAGACCCATGTCGCGAAGCCTAGGTTCGTGACACAATTTATGGTCTCGCGACTAGGTCCTCATCTCTTTTAATTTCCAAAAATTCTGACTTCCAACCCCCGTGTCGCAGACCCGTGTCGCCAGACCACGTCTCGCGACAAAATTCTTGTCTAGCGACACGGAAACCCTAAATTTCTAAAAATTCAATTTCTTTTATTTCCCACCTCTAATGTCGTGATCCTCCCGTCGTGAACCCACGGTTCACAACGCAATTTCTGTTTCACAACATGCATGGCACTCTCTTGCAAAATTTATATTCTCCATCTCATCTCATTAATTAATTGAACCTTTATATTAATATTTTGAGGTTGAAACCCGAAGATTTCAACCCATGATTGATTTAATATAAAGAACTTTGTTCAATTTCCATTAAAAGACTTTTCTACAAAAATTAAACTCTAATGATCTAAGTATATAATCCGGACTGTAATTAATTAATTAATTATGGAATGAGTGATTATTTAGACCATGATGAGTAATTATGGGATAATTTCCATACCCTTGCATGAGAAACCAATGTCTCTCATACAAGATGACCCAAAAATATTCTCTTAATTTATTTTGATCTTTCTCGTGTTGTGTGAAACGGCTAGTAAGAAATATATCAGACTAATGTTGGCAGGTATTCCCACACGGATAAACTAGCTCGTAGTCTGAATATTAATTACTGGTTGTTATTTTTGCGATAGTGGTCGGTGGAAGCCTTGGCGGTTCGTCCATCCGGGATTATAATAGCTGCTCAGCTAACTCCTATCCGGATACAATATTCTTTTCTTTATTTTAATTTCAAACCTGAATCTGGAGCTGTAGTAATGTCAGATGATATATGCCAATGTTATCTAATAATTATTGCAGTAATAGAACATATGGGTTTTTATCCAAATTCACAGATAGTGGAGTCTAAGATGACGGCGGCAACTGTCATTTAGGGCATTTCACTATCTAAAAATCATCACACCTGGAATAGTTAGGACCTGGATAGCAGATGTTTGCAGTCCGGATTATCCTGATTATTTTTGTCATCTTTTTAGCTAAAATAAATTCTTCTCATCTCCGGCCATTTCATCTCTGTGTATCAACTTCTGTCTAAACCCGCATTATATTTTGGGTTACTTTAATTTTACACTTCTTTATAAATTTATGCATGATAATATTATGTAAATATTGTGGTCAAATTATTTTGGGATCCTTCCCTTGGACATAGAAGTCTTGATTTAAATCAGATGTTTCACAATAAATCTCCAATAAAAATTCATTTATAAAATCTGGATCTAAGTAAGGGATAAATTCCACAGTTATGACTAACTCATATTCTATTGGGGGTTGATTTTGGGAAATTAGAAGCAGAGTCAGCGATTATGTCTTATCTAGACTGAAAGGATCTGTGTTTTAATTGAGAGTCTAGTACCTGTTTAGGGAATGATTTTCAAACATCAATTATTTTCCAAAATTGTTGTGTCTTGGGAATCTAGTCTTAACTATTACACCGAGATGGGATCCACTTGGATTCAAATACAGTGTGATGGATAATTCTAGAGGAACAACACTCAGGCCTTGGTTATTTTTTAAGATAGGGTTGAGTTCCTTTCAACTGCTATCCTCTTCTGCCAAAGCCTATTTTTGAGTCCTGAGTGAGTGCATCCGGAACGAACTAATTTATTAGTTCGTTTCATTAGTTTGTATCTCATAACCACCCGGAAGGAAGTGAACACTGCGAGCGTTTCACCGAGATCCGGGAATTCTTGATCCACATCCGGTCATCCTGACTGGGGGCTCTTCTTATACTACCAGGGTAACTCTTTTGATACCTCCGAGTGATAGGATTTTAAGTGTTTTCTTTACCGCTTCCTTTTAAATGCTTTCTTTAGAGGTCACTCGGATGTATTGAAAGTAGCGGAACTGCTTCTAGGTTTGAGAGTTATGGGATAGTTCAGTCTTGATTAGAATGTTTGGGTGTGACCGGGGGAATGATAGGAGTACTTGACACTTCAACTAATGATTTGTCAGGTTTTGCTTGTCCACCACAGATAAATAACATACCTCTGCGCATGGGCAGTTTTATATCTATGGTATCTTAGATTTTATTGTCTTAAGGCATGTAAATCCGTACTGTAAGTACATGTCTGTTAAAGGGAACATAGTACAGGAAGCATGAGAGTTAGCTATCTGAAAGGATTATCCCAAACAAAGATCTGTGTAACAAAATGGAAGTTTAATTGTGTTTCATCTGAATCTTGTCCAATTTTTATTATTTTCTTCATGTCCCTTCTGTCTCATTTTAAATCTGCTTTCTTAGATTAATTTAACCGCTTTCTTAGAATAATTTTATTGCTTTCTTAGATTAAATTTAATTCGCTTTTTAGAATAATTTTATCTGCTTTATTTTAATTGCTTTCATAGCTTAGTTTAAAATTCCGTCAAGTAGTTGATAATCAAACACAAACTTAAATCGAGTAACCGAGTGGAAAATCTTATAAAACGACGTGGGCCCTGCTTCCATCGCACATCCTCCAGTGAACGATCCGGTACTTACTATAAATACTGCAATTTTTGACTCCGTGCGCTTTCGGGGCACAGTTTCTTAACACGAGTAAATAAAAACGTGACAACCTATAAATATATCCCTAATCCCAACTCCGCCTTCATAAATCGATTTTCATTAAATAAAAGTAAAAAACCGGGATTATCTTATTTTCTTAAAAATACTCGTGTGGGAAATCTGTCAAAAGTTTCAGAATACATGGCGTTGACAGAGGCTGCCAAAGAGGGAATTTGGTTAAAAGGACTGGTTAACGATCTTGGTTTACATCAAGATCAATCAATTGTGTTTTGTGATAATCTCAGTGCAATATGTTTGGCTAAGGATCATGTTCATCATGAGAGAACCAAACACATTGATGTGAGATATCATTTTCTGAGATCAGAATCGAGGATCAAAGTGCAGAAGATTGCTACGGCAGATAATCCTGCTGATATGTTCACTAAACCTGTACCTCATAGCAAGTTTCGACATTGCTTGGACTTGCTAAATATTTTGAGCTATTGATTGCCTCTCTGAGGCATTTTGTTTTCCCATGGTGGGAAGTTTGGAGGCAAAAAAAGAGTTGGAGTACCGTTAGACACATATGTGTGCATGACTTGGGTACATTTGTTTTTGGGAAAGTTTGTGATCAAGGTGGAGCCTACTTATCATTTTGACTGTGCTTGAGACGCACCAAGGTGGAGATTTGTTAGGTGGTGCTTTGAATATGGTAGATGGAACAATGGCATTTAATGTTGGTAGATGGTGTATAAAGAAATCAGTAGCCATCCCTACTTTACGCTAAATACAGCTTCTTTCATAGCAAAGAAACACACCAAAACAAAGAGAGTAGCAACAAAGAGGCATTAGCAAAGCAGCCAATGTTTTCTTCTGTGTGCTGAATTTAGTGGGCAAAATTGGCCCAGAGAGTGTTAGGGTGTTTTGGTAGGCTTTCTTCTTTTGTGAGGAGTCTACATTTGTTGAGTGGGTTTTGTGGGTCTGGAAATTATTGTCCAAACCCTTTTGTAATATTCCCCTCATAGTGAAATTTGTTTCTCCTTTTGCCTGTGGATGTAGGCCGATTTGACCGAACCACGTAAATTCTCAGTGTCTGTTTATTTTGTTGCATTTGGCTAATTTGGGTACACTTCCGCAACATGATACCTTGAAACAGGTGACTTTGATAGAGGTTGAGGTTCACTACAAGTTTGGAATGCACAAGACATGTGTACCTATATGTTTTGTGGCTGAATTAATATTGTGTTGCTGATGTCGACTTTAGTTAGCAAAATGGGGGAGTCTGACCGTAGCCATATCCCTAATATGTATGTGCATTCGAAGTTTGTAATGAATTCCAAGTTTCAGCAATTAGCTGAATTTTGTAAGACCAGTCGTTGAAAATTTCTTATAATGTTGCTGAAATGTGTACAATCAAAATTTCTATAATAATAAAATTATTCTAATAATGAAAAGGCTAATTCCTCATGGGTCCAGTTAGGGTGCAATCAACAAATCCCACAGCACATCAAGGCAGCGATCTGAAGCGTCCATTTAAAATCCAAGGGTTGTAAATGAAAAAGGGTATAATTGTCATAACACAATAATAGTTCATTTTAAAAACAATGCATTTCAGCGATATGACAAGTATTTAGACATGTTATCATATCTAATATTTGGTAACTCTATATTTAGTATGTTATCATATTTATTATTTGGTAAATCATATTAAATATTTGGTAATCCATATCTAATATTTCAAATAATATCTTTTTATAATCAAAGATACGTATCAAATTTATTAATAGATCATTTCAGCGATCTTACCAAAAACAATTAAGTGATGCTATAAAATATATTTCAGGGACCACAAGTAGAGGAATTCAGCGACAGTATCTAGCATAATTCAGCGATGGTACCAAGAATAATTCAGCGACGCAACCTAGAATGATTCAGCGATACTATCAAAAACAATTATGTGATGCTACCAAAAATAATGAAGGGATGCTATCAAATATATTTCAGCGACCGTATCTAGCATAATTCAGCGATGATACCAAGAATAATTCAGCGACGCAACCTAGAATAATTCAGCGATGCTACCAAAAACAATTCTGTGATGCTATCAAAAATAATGAAGGGATGCTATCAAATATATTTCAGCGAGATCAAGTAGAGTAATTCAGCGATGGTACCAAGCAGAATTCAGCGACGCTACCAAGAATGATTCAGCGATGCTACCAAAAACATTTCTGTTATCATATCTAATATTTGGTAAATAATATCATATCTAATATTTGGTAAACCTATATTTAGTATGTTATCATATCTAATATTTGGTAAATAATATCATATCTAATCTAATATTTTCAAATAATCATCAACGAATGGTAACAAATATATTAATAGATAATTTCAATCATGCTACAAAAAAACAATTTAGTGATGCTATAAAAAATATTTAAGCGACACTATCCTAGAAGAGTTCAGCATTCAGCCACATTACACAGAAGAATTCAGCGACGCTACAAAGAAGAATTCAGCGAGGCTGTCAAGAAGAATTCAGCGAGGCTGTCAAGAAGAATTCAGCGAGGCTGTCAAGAAGAATTCAGCGAGGCTGTCAAGAAGAATTCAGCGATGCTATGAAGAACAATTCAGCGACTCAACTAGAATATTTCGGGTACGTTTTCATGAACAATTCAATGACTTTATTTAAAAATATTTCAGCGACGTATATCTATGTATAGCAGCATAATTAAGCAAATTGGAGGGTAGTATGAGATCAATCCTTGAAATGCAAAGAAGAAGAGAAGAAGAACGGAAGAAGAATGGAAGAATTAGCGTTCACAAACTAAATGTAGCAAATTTACTATTTTAACCTTTAAGTTAATCTCAACCATCAATTTATAAATTAAATCAATGGCTGCGATGTACCGCAGTACATCAAGTCAAAATGCTTAGTCGCACCCTAACGGAATTGAATTCCTCATATTATGCATGATAAATACCAAAATACTCTAGTAACTTACCTTTATAATTCAAGAATCGTCCAATATCTATTTGAATTTCTCAATCAACCTCTAACTACATAATGACGACTCATTCATTCTTCAAAATCACTAATGACGATTAATTCGAAATGTAAGAAGTACTCATTTGGTCTCATAATAATGTCATTTTGGTCACATAATATATACATAATGCCAATTTGGTCTGTATTGACATTAAAAGTATACGGACCAAAATCGCATTAGAGATATAAATTATGGGACCAAATCGGTATTACGTTTCACACTAATAGTCATTAGTGGGTTTGAAGACTGAATGGGTTGTCATTAGTATAGTTCAAGGTTGGCGCTGAGGCATGACCAGAGTGCTTTTGCCCGGGACCCAAGCTTAAAATAGGGCCCTATTTTAATTTTTTAAATACGTTGATTATTTTTATAAAATTAATGAATAGGTTGTATAAGTCTCATTTCTAAGACTCCACTTTCCAAAAACTCACATCTTTTCTTTTAACTAAACTTTTTTACCCGCTGCGCACAGTTGTTGAACTAATATGACGTTATAAATGTGAATATAGGTTTTTTTGGATTACATAAAATTCAAATTCTTTTGCTTAAATAGTGGTTGAATACATGGAATAAAAATTTAAAAGGAAAATACATGAGAGAATAAGATGAAGGAAAAAAATTCTAACCTACAACCAGGTGGACATAATATAAAATAAATTATTTTTACTATTAGAAACCTAAATATATAGAGTTTGCTTTCATATCTAAAATGATGAGAGCAAGTGGAAAATAAATGTACTTTAACTATTCAAAATTAGAAAAAATTATATTTTAATATTATTAAGGTTCTAAAAAATATTATTTTACTCCCTAATATGTTTTACAATTTGAATATCCCAAAAGTTTTTTTAAAGAATATTATTTATACTTTTTTTTAATCTTTTCATCATTTAAAACTTATATTTTATTAAGTAATGTATTTTAAATCTTTATTGTGATCAGTTTTTATGGACTAATCTTTAATTTTATAAAATAAATTCTAATTATAATTACGTTTTGATTATTTGTAAATTTATAAAATATTATTTTAGTCCATAATATTGTCCAATTTTTTTCCTTTTCATATTGATTATGAAAAAAGTTTGGTAGTTAATATTTTCATTTAATTTAATTTAATTTTTATTTTTTTAATTCATTATTATTATAACCCTTAAATTGTATAGTGTTTATATACTTCAATACCAAGTTTTTTTAGAAGGTATGCTTTTTGAGCACATTTTTATAATTATAAACTATTTTTCTATCTATGATAACTATATTTATTATTTAAGAAATTGTGATAAAATAAAAATTAGAAAAATAAAAAATCTGAAAAATAATGAAAATAAAATAAAAAATTCAATTAAAATAAAATAAAATAAAAATCTAAATATAATTAATAATGAAATTACTTTCTAAAATTAAAGATATTATAATAAATATAATTTGATTTATCATTCATATGTCATTTTATTTTATTAAATAGTATAATTTAATTTATTAGTTAATTATATTTTTTGTATTTAAGTTAAAAGGGAAAATTAATTACTAAATACACTGTTTTCAAGTTGTTACGCTAATGCGAAACTTTTCAAACATGAATGGGTGGAATGAAATTCTTTTCAAATTCTTAGGACCAAAATGCCATATTTTTAGAATTGATGAAGTCGAATTTGATATTTTAAAAGGTGGAATGGTAGAATTTTTAAACTAAATAAAATTTAGGTGTATTTTTTGTCAAAAAATTAAGGGCATAAAAGACCAAACTTGATAAGTTTAGGGTTATATTTTGGGAATAGTTTAAATAATAATTACTTAGTACTATTTATTTATATTTAACTGTTTACTTTATGCTATTTTTTGTGAAAAATAAAATGGTAAATGATGTTTGATTGAATTCACATGTTTTGTACCATGTTTGAACATGTAACATGATCACCTAATATTAGAGTTTTTTTGGTAAAAATATTGCTACAACCTAAACTATTTATTATTACCACAAATCTTTAAATCTTTAAATATTGTTTATACTAAAATACTTCTAATATTCTTTTACAGTATAAATTATTTATAAAAAATTGTATAACACTTCTAATTTTATATACATTTTTATTTTATATTCAAATAGATAAGAACTTTTGGATAAATATATATTTTTATTTTATATTGAATTGAAATAGAAAAAGATTACTGGATTAAGGATATTATGTCGAATAATTAAACTATGATGTGTTTTAGTCTTTTTTTTCCTTTTCTTTCTTTTCTTCTTTAAAAAGAACAGAAAATTATGTAGAATTTGTTTAGAATAATATAAAAAATTTTAGGTGATTAGTCACTTTATATTTTTTGGTTACAGCCATATAGGCAAGCTAAAGAAAAAAGAAAAAAAAGATACAATCAAAAGAAATAATAACTAGCTACGGACAGCTCAGATCCTCATATGCCGCCTCCCGTCAATGTCCCTCGCCAGAATCGATGACAAACCATCTGGGGGAAATGCCCATGTAGTGAAGAACTGTTCCAACGACGCCGCTCGCTTGGCCAAAAAATCCGCCGCCTGATTCCCCTCCCTCAAAATATGAAAAATGTCACACCTCTCAAGCCCCTCCCTCAACCTCCTGATTGCCTCAAGTATAGGCCATAAGGGATGGAACAGACTCGCCCCCCTCCTCACTGAGTTCACCGCCGATAATTACACTTTATATTAATAATTAATTTTAGGGTAAATTTAATGTTACAACATATTTTTGATGAAATGTTTTTATTTAAATATGGTTATTATATTACTTATACTGATATATGATTATATATTTTTTTAAATATTTTGTATTATGTATACAATCAAATAATCAAATAATATAATTTATTATATATAGTTGTAATCTTATATCTTTTTAAAATATATATGAAGATTTTCTCAAGATTTTTTATATTAATAGATAGATTTATTTTCTAAATATAGATTTGGATGATGTGTCTGTTGACATGGCATTACTGAACGATTACTCAGCAGCTATCAGTCTGTCTATGTTTTAATAAGGACCTTAATTTAAAAATAACATATAATGACTGATTAACCCCTTAAAATTAAGAAGGATGAATTAAATTTAATAAGAACAAAAGAGTCTGCACATGCCAAAAAGTATTCAAGAATTATTAGGTAGATAGATAGATTTAGCAATAATTGTTGTTTTCCCAATTATTTTCCTAAACCACCATTTTCTAATTCAATTAACTTTTTCAATTTCAAATTAGTGGATGGAAAGAAAAAAAAAATACTCTAAAAACATAGTTGTTGTCTATGAGAATTCCTCTACATAATAATTGGTTTAGGATTCTTGACAAATTATGACCTAAATTATTTTCTCAAATGTTGATCAAAAAGTATTTTTCAATCTTTCCTTTTTTTTTTGTATTTAGATGAGCCTATTAGTTTATCTTGTCCAAGAGCCACAACATATCAAGACTGGCCTTGTGTAGTTGGCAAAACAATTAACTATTTAGAAACAGCTCATTTGTGAGATAAAATAGCTTTTTTTAAAGAGATAAAATGACTTAAACCAGTGTCCAATCAGCTATTTTTTTAATTCGCTGCAAGGAGGAACATTTTTTATTTCAACTTATTTTTGGCAAAAACTTGGTCTATTGCCAACAAGGCCTTACCTAATTCATACACAGGCATGTGTACACACATGTACACAGCCATCATCACAGGAAGGTAATGGAAAATAAGAAGCTGCATAGACAAATAGAAGAACATGGACTGCAAATTATGAATCTACAAAATCCACAATATGGGAATGGGATTGTAGCATAACTAATTTCAATCCAAGAATCACATTATAAATTAATTAATGAAAGGGTCCAGTGAATTTAGGTGGCTAATATCATGTGGTATATGGACCAGTGGATGATGCGTGCCATGTGTACTGTGCCGGCACTGGCAGTCACACCCACTTCAATGAACTTTAAACAATAGTAGAAAAAATAAATTAGCTACCACGGTTGTAAATAAGAGGTACAGCAGTATCCAAAATGACAAAAAAGCGACGGAACAATAGGTATCCTTCGAAGCCGGCAACTGTGTAAAATTATTATGGTTTTAAATTTTCATTTTTAAGGTGTCCAATGGCGTGTCAGTTGGGTGGCCGGACGGGCCTAGGGGTGATATCAGTCGAGTCTCGAGTCCGAACAGTGTAATTCGAGCTTGTACAGTAACAAAATTTAAAATTCTACCCCGAATTTAACTAGGCTAGATAGTATGTAATTTGAATTTAAATGGGTAGTTTTACTTATTATGCTACAAAATATAAGTTTGTTAGGCTTTATAAAGCTTAATTATAGTACTATCTAATATTTTTTTATTTTTATGTTTTTAAAATTTAATAATTTAATCAAATTTTGATCGAGTATCGAGTCGAGTTTTCCTCATCCCTAGGCGGGCCAATATGTAAAACTATTACTTATTTTCTTTTTTCTTTTTCATTTTTTTAGGTGTTCGCCGGGTGAACCGATAAACCAATGTGTAGAATTATTATTTGCACATTTATTATTCAACCTTAATTGTTACTCCCTCCGTCCCATATTTATCTTCTTCGACACTGTAGATACGGAGTTTAAGAAAGTTGTATTTTATTATTTTCATGTGTACTTTTTGAGGGGTAAATTTGTCTCTTTTTGTCTTGTAGTGCAATTGTTAATAAATTAAGGATTGGTTTTTCTGTAAATATATGGACATGTAGGGACATTTTAGTAAAAAAAAATTCTCTTTTTGGGGTAGGAAGATAAATGTGGGACGTCCAAAAACGGAAAGTAAGAAGATAAATATGGGACGGAGGGAGTATTATTTTTTGAATAATTATTGCGATACCCAGTACATGCAATAATTGAGTATCCCAAAATTGTATTGAGCCCAAAATTAATTCATTGAGAATCCCGTAGGCATTGTAAGGTTGTCTTTCTTAAATTAGAATTTCGCATACACAAAGACTTGAATCTAAGACCTTTTGTAACACCTCGGACTTGATAACCCAGGCCGGGATATCACCGCCACACCTCCCTAGCAAGACACGGATTCTCCGAGCTTGCTAAAGAGATGCAAGGCTATAGGTATTGCAAAGAGTTTTAAAACAAGTCCGGAATTTATTTAAAAATAATAATAAGTCTCATCCACACATAATAGTGATAATAATAAGTCGCAGCGGAAATAATGTAAATGGAGCCGACATGGCCAAAACTCGGGTTATACAGGCCCGATAAGCAGTATCATAAAAACGACAATTTAAATGTTTAAACGTGTCCCCCATATGCACATGCTATGCATTTTCTCCGTACTCTGAAAGAAAAAGGAAAACAACAATTTTATTAGTATTATAAAATACTGAGTAAGTTTATCCTAACATAGCAATAAAGGGGATTAATTAAATAATTAAATTTTACTCCTATGCATGCATACAAAAATATTCCATTTACCAATTCAAAAATAAATAATTTAATTGTATACTTGAACATGCATTAAATTCACAAATAATAATTTAACATGTTATAAAATTTAAGACATAATTTAAATGCGAAATTTAAAGACAAGAATAAATAAATAAATACGAAAAAAGTATTAAGTCTTTTAATTTTCCCCGTTACGTCACCATTTCTCAATATTTAGTGTAGCCGGCCATCCGGCGGCCGCAGCCGTATCTGCCATACCCAAAACACTCCGGAGCCTCGGGAAACACATACGGATACTCCCGAGAGTGTAGGCCATGTATCTCAATGCCGTTTTGGCGTAGTATTTCAATAATATTCTCTCGTCCATTATAGGCCCGCAGAGAAAGGCTAGAGGGGCACCATGCAGAGCACTCTCCCTCCACCAAAGTATCTCATGTATCGTTTCGATTTAGTGTAACAGGATTTTTCAAAAGTATAGTTCTATCGTATTTCAAGTTTTCGATCGTTTGTTTCGAAATTTCAAAATCTCACGATTTAAAGGTTATTTGGCGTCACAGTTTACGCCTTTTTAGTTTAAAAATTCATTTCAAGTCCGGAAAATCTGAAATTTTCACAGTATATCAAAAACACCATAATGAACAACTTTCGTGTTTTAACGGTTTCGAAATAAGTTGAGGAGACATGTCAAAAATCGAGTTTATAGCACAACATATACACTGTCAGGTTTCAGTTTTACCACAGTTTAGAAAATTGATGTTTTGACATACCAAATGGACTCCAAAAATTCTGAAATTTTATACACACATACTAGACATGATTATCTACAACTTTCATTTAGATTGCAAAGATTAATTCAGAATAGAAAATATAGAAATATGCTCATCAAGTTCGGACATGTACACTGTCAGTTTTCGAAAAAGTTTTAACAAGGCAGTTTATGTTTGGAGCGATTTGGGGTAGTAAACGTTGATGAAAATCTCTGAAATTTTTACAAAACATAGTTTAATGTGTTAGGATCAAAAGTCTAGTTTTGAGTTTTTCGGTTTGACTTCTCGAAATAGGGTTTTTAATCGGATTTCAAAAATTGCGCATGTTGGGGTTTTTAAGTTCGATTTTTACGTTTCGTTACAAAGACACTAAATCGGACGCCCCTAAGCCACCCGTATTGATATGAAAGGCGTCAACTTACAGTGATAGGGTGTTTGGTCGTCCTAGGGTCGCTGGGCTTGTCCAAATTTGCTACGAACGGATCTCCTCAACGCCGAGCTTCCAACTTTGGCCACGATTTCCAATCGGAAGAAGAAATCCAATGTTAGATCGAGTTATCGGGTTCGAAAACTTAAACTAAAACCTATGAACGACTTACCGCAATCTGGAGCACTAAATATCTTGTATTCCACGCTGCCTCCGCCAATTTTCGTCGCCGGAAAGTGATTGGAAAGTTTGAAGTTGGTGATTTCGGGTGTTGGATGAACTTGGGAGAAATTGGGGAGTGTTTAGGGCTGCTAGGGTTTGGAAATTCGAAATAATGAGTCTCAAGACCCCTAGAGCCGATCATATACACCTTCCCTTCTTCGGGATCGAGTTTCCAAAGTCGGGGTTGGAGATATGGTAAGAAAATCGCTGAGATCGCTCTTGGGCAGCTGTCTGATGCTGTCCCGCGGGGTTGGCGCGCTGCCTTCAGGAACACCGCGCGGATACCGCGCGGCTAACGCCTGGACTTCAGTCCAGGCGGGTCGTGCGATCCGTCGAGCCTTTCCTCCTCTCTTTCGGACTTCTATCCCTCTATGTTCTCGGATTCCGATTTTCCGGGTCATTCTCGGATTACGATTCCCACCCTAAATTTATTCCGACTTAAATTGATTTCACGTTTGAAATCTTCAGTCCGTCGGTTTTGACTTCCGTGCATTTCCGACTTTACGGGTTCTCGGAAGCAAGACCTCTTTTCTCATCGGATTAAATTCTATTTTATATCCTAAAAATTACGGGTATTACACCTTTACTCAAGATGTCAAAGTTTCATACCACTCAGACCAATTGCGGATACTTTCATTGAATTTTTTTTACTGTTATACGGAGTATAAAACTTAAAAAATATAATGAAATAAAGTATTTTTAAATTCATCTAATATAGTGGAAGAATATCAAATTTTTTAATATATATATTTACTTCATCCCAACCAAAGTAGTTGGGCACTGAAATTAAGAAATATGGGTATGTATAACAATTAATGCAATTAGGTTAGGAAGCTGAATTCCAGATTCAGTTTGGTTCTGAAATGTTGGATTAACATGATATAATGCTAGTCAACATAACATAATTGTTGTAAAGATTATACCATATTCAATTAAATAGACATTATAGGAAGGAAATCAACTAATAACTAATTAATTGCTACTAACCATGAACATTTACAACATTCCATAAACATAAATTTATGAATTTTTCTGTTAGTAAATCTATTACTGGACCTAAATTCGGTAATCCACAACTTAATAATGATGATGTATTAGCGACCTTTCATGCTGAATCTAATACATCATGTTAGTCCTGATTGCAGCATGAAATATAATAAAAACAACATGGTTGAATACATAAGTATTTATGTACTGTAAGTATGGTTATCATATTATAATATACATGCATCATGTAAAATTTAGAATACATCATGTATAAATAGGAATACAACATGGTTGTTATAAAAGCGAATAAATCATTTTTCGAATCAAATATATCATGGTATATATGGAAAGTATCACCATGTACAATTACATGAATATTTTATTTAAGTTTTTTTTTGGCAACACAAAATGCATAATTTAGTTACTTTTATGAATATTTTAATTATATTTTTACATGATTTTTTTTTTTGCTTTTACATGAATATTTAAATTTTAATTACTTTTGTCCATACACAAAAACCATATTCCATAAAAAATAAAAATAAACCATTTACGTGGTTTTGGCAATATTGGTTGATTAGAATAATACCCATTGAAAATATTGATTTCTTAAAATAACATCCACTCAATTGGGAACACTTTGTGAAAATAATGTATGCAACCAAATTACAGCAATGCATTAAGTGCACAATAATCACTAATTAAATTTAATAATTAAAATTACTTTATTAAAGGAATGTATATCAATTAAATCAAAATCAATCCTTCAAAAATTATACCCAGCATGAAATCCCATAATTACAATATTTCAGTTCGGTTCTGATTCAGGACTCGAACCAGTTCCCAATTAATGTATGGGTATGTATAACAATTAATGTTATTGAACAGGGTAATTGTTTGAAAATCAAGTCAAATTAAGCATATTTTTCCTTGAGTTATTCTTCTTAGCTTAATTGGGAAGATCCATTTTTTATCCAATTAGATAAATATTTTTTTTTCCCACTTTTGGTTCATATGTCTCTTTTTTAACAAAAATATTCATATAGGGTTAATATGCGATTCTTAAAAATTTATTTATTTGTAAATGCCACAATCCAATTAAAATTTCATAACTAATTTAACTAAACCCATGTTAGGGGATGAGGATTTAGTCCAAGTGGTTTAGTCCATCGACTTCCAACGGAATGTTGGAGGTTCGATTCCCCACCGGCCCCCTTTCCCTCCCTTTTATTCGCCATTTGTAATTTGTGTGACATGGGCTCCCACCACTCCTTTCCTAGTCTGTATAGGTTGTTCCGGAAAAAAAAAACCCAAGTTATATATTTGTAGCAAATAAAATTGTTTGTGAATTTATTAGAAAAATAATATTTATTAAATTTATTTTTTTTAAAAAAAAACCAACTTTCATTAGTGCCTAATTTCTTAAATTGGCTTTTTGAAGCGCTTGATCTGAATTCCTGATGTACTAGTACTATCTAAGATCCATCCATCTATATATTAAAAGGTGTGATACAATACAAGGATGTACTAATCCAGCTGCAATTTCTCTTGTGGAAACTGGTGGAATTAAGAGTCGAGTTGAGAGAGAAGAGATGCATTCGAAATGATTCTGCTATTCCCAAAATGAATCTGATACAAAGTATATATACACTCCGGCTACTGGACTAAAACATATGTTAAAGAAATACATTGGCCCAAACAACAATTAGGCCCATTTACAAAACAATTAGGCCCAAACAAATGTTAACCAACGCCACCTTTGTTGCTTGTGTCTGCTGCATCAGTTTGAAGCAATCGATCAATCTTACCAGCTCTTGCTTCAATATCTCCCCCGCAAGCTGAAGCAGTCCACAGATTCAGCTTGGAACAAAACTGGTGAAAGAGCTTTGGAGTGAGGCCCTTCGTGAACATGTCGGCCAATTGCTGGGATGAGGGAACAAAAAGAGGATCCACAAGGTGTTGTTGAAAGTAGTCACGCACAAAATGGCAGCTGACATCAAGATGCTTCGACCTCTCATGATGAAGAGCATTTTTGACCAATTGAATAGCTGACATGTTATTACAGTACAGAGGAAAAGGAGATGGCAAAGGAAGTTGAAGTTCTTTAAACAAAGAACCAATCCACAAGAGTTCGGAAGCTGCAATACCAAGGCTTCGATACTCAGCTTCAGTGGTGCTTTTAGACACCACTTCCTGCTTCTTGGTTTTCTATGAAACTAGTGAATCACCAAGAAAAACACAGTAGCCAGAGAGAGAACGTCGATCAATGGGAGAATTTCCCCAATCAGCATCACAGAATGCCTTTAAATTCAATGAGAGACCAAAGGGATAGAAGAGACCAAGTTTGGGAGTGTTAGGCAGATACTGAAGAAGCTGAATAATACCATTCCAATGTTTGACTTTAGGATCATGCATGTGCTGGCTGAGCTGCTGCACACTAAAGCAAAGATCAGGTCTAGAGAATCCCAAATATAGAAGCTTTCCAACTAATTTCCTGTAGAGTTGAGGTTGATCAAATAGAGGACCTTCTGAATCAAGGTTCTGATGAGGAATACAGGGAACATGAGCTTTAGAAGATGGAGGGATGTCCACCTCAGATAAGATATCCAAAGTATACTTAGATTGACTGACTGCATAACTAGTAGAGGTTTTCATAATTTCAAGCCCAAGGAAATAGGTTGCATCCCCCAAGTCCTTGATGGTAAATTGTTGATGAAGTCTAGACTACACAGTAGAGATTTCAGTGGTGTCATCACCTGTGATCAAGATATCATCCACATACACCACTAAAATAACAATACCAAGGCTTGTGAACTTGAAGAAAATGCAAGGATCTGAGTAGGACATTTTGAAATCAGAACTGAGGAGAAAAGATTTAAGAGCAAGATACCACTGCCGAGGGGCTTGTTTGAGCCCATAAAGTGAGCGTTTTAGTTTGCACACCTGTCCAGAGGGAGCAGAGAGACCTTGGGGACAAGCCATATAGATTTCCTCATCCAAGGTACCATGTAGAAAAGCATTATTAATGTCCATTTGAGAAATGGACCATTGGTGGGAAGCTGCCACAGCAATAAAAAGTCGAACACTGTCTGCCTTTGCAACTGGAGCAAAAGACTCATGAAAATCCCTGCCATACTTTTGATGAAAACCCTTAGCTACAAGTCGAGCTTTATGTTTGTTTATTGATCCATCCGGATTATGTTTAACCCGGAACACCCATTTGCATCCAATGGGTTTCTTACCTGGTGGTAAAGCAACAACATCCCAGGTATCATTATTTTTCAGGGCATTGAGCTCAGCCTGTATAGCAGCATCCCAGTGAGAAATCCCATGAGCTTGCTCAAAAGTGTCTGGAACAAACTCAGGGTCTGCAAGAGAAGTGCAGACATAGTCCTTGTACCTCTCGGGTCTCTTAATCACTCTCTTTGGCCTTGGAGCAGGAACTGGAGGAGAAGAAGGCACATTTGTTCTTAAAGAATTGAAGGATGGATTGTTCATAGGAGATGAGCAACCAGAGGTAGAGTTGGGCATAGACAACTCTACTGGATGAGTAGTGCCATGCCTCTCAGTAGGAGAAGCAGGAGAAGAATTTGATAAGGTTTGGCTCACTGGTCTGAGAGAGACCAGAGGAGAGTGGAATGAATGCTGAGGAGCAGTGGGTTCTCCAGAGAAAAGTGTAATGTGAGGAGTAGTGGGCTCATCACTGAGTTGATAAAGATTGGTGTGAGTAGAGAGGCTTGAGAAGTAGGGATCAGAATTTGGAAGTGTAGCAGAAGTAGAGGAATGTTGGAAGGGAAATATGGAATCATAAAAAAGGACATCTCTGGAAATGACAACCTTTTTAGAATCTAGAATAAGAACTTTATGTCCTTTTTTAGCAGAAGCTACACCCAAATAGACACCTTTAGCACCCCTAGGATCAAGTTTCCCAGTAGAACCAGTGAGTTTTACATAGCATAGACATCCAAAAGTATGTAAGGAAGTGATGTCAGGTTTTGAACCAAACAAGATTTCACAAGAAGATTGCCACTTTAGAGTAGCAGTAGGCAGTCTATTTATAAGATAGGTGGCTGTAAGAATGGAATCCCCCCAGTAGGTTTTAGGGACAGAAGATGTAAGAAGTAAGCTTCTAGCAACAGTAAAAAGGTGTCTATGCTTTCGTTCTACCCGACCATTTTGTTGAGGGGTATAAACACATGATGTCTGATGAATAATTCCTAAGGAAGAGAAAAGCTCAGAACAATATTTGTTACAAAACTCAGAACCGTTATCAGTTCTAATGGTTTTGACACTCCCCCAAATTGAGTGTTAACATAGGCAAAGAATTTAGAAAGTAAGGATGAGGTTCCAGATTTGTGTTGCATTAAGTAAACCCATGTTGCTCTGGAGCAATCATCAACAATAGTAAGAAGAAACCTGTAACCACATCTATCTCCCAAAGAAAAAGGCCCCCAAAGATCACAGTGTATTAAATCAAAGCATTTAGAGGCATGAGATTGACTGAGTGGAAAAGGAAGTCTGTGGAATTTAGATTCAAGGCAAGTAGTACAGGGTACACTATTATTTTCATCACATGTAAAACCTAACTTGGACATTACAATAGATGAAGGATGTCCAAGTTTGTTATGCCAATCCAAGTATTTATCAGTATCTAAAGCAGCACCAAGAATATCAGAAGATAAAGAAGAATTTCTAACATATCTAACAGTGTAGAGTTTATTTAAAAGTGTACCCTTGATGATATTCCTTTTAGAGCTCAGGTCCTGCAAAATGCAAGAGGATGGATCAAAAATAGCTATGCAGTGAAGCTCCCTTGTCAACTGGCTGATGGAGAGAAGATTCAACATCACGCCAGGAACATAAAACACATTTGGCACAGTGAGTTCTTGACATAACAACACTGAACCAATATGTGAGGGAGTTTTAGGTGTGCCGTCTGGCAGAATTATAGACTGAGAAAGAGTAAATGGCTGAATATCAAACATCAATGAAAGGTCAGAACAAATGTGACAACTAGCTCCTGAGTCCATTAACCAAAAACCATTAAGATGAGAAAGAGCTAAGAGAGTACTACCTGCCAAATCAGAGACTCCTCCAACAAAACCAACTGGAGTGGACATAGCAGCTCCAACATGAGACTTGGTCAGTTCTTTAATGGTATCTTCAATAATCTTGGTGATACGGCCTTCAGTAATAGTAGACAGACCATTCTCAGAGGTAGAAGTAGTCACAGCTGCACCAACTACTGGTTTACCTTTCCTTTTCTCACCAAGCGCCTTATACCAATCAGGTATAACACCAGAAACCATAAAACAGTTTGCACGGCTATGGCCACTCTTTTTCAGTGGTCACAATAAGAATTTTTGTTGGCAAGCTGATAACACCTATCTTTAGTATGACCTGTCTTTTTACAGTAGGCACAGATAACAGGTTCTTTCTTATCATTAACACCACGTTCAGTAGATCCAATTCCTTTGTTGAAAGAAAATTTCTCAACACCAGCGAGAGTAAAGTGAGCACTGTTATCAGCAGTATTAGAACCAAGCATACCATTCTGAGTCTCACAGTTCAAAATCATGCTAAAAGCAACACTAACAGCTGGTAAAGGATCTGAGATAAGGATTTGATTACAAATATGAGAGTAGTCTTCGTTCAATCCCATTAAGAAGTGAACTAACAAATCTTCTTCATCAGAACATACCAGATCCTTAAGAGATTCAGCACATAAACTTTTGAATGGTTTTAAGGCTCGATATTCATTCCAGAGAGTTCTAAACAGACTGTAGTATTTAGTAACAGAATTCTCTCCTTGAGTGAGATTAACGATTTTCCTTTTTAATCGAAGTATTTGAGGACCGTTCACGTTAATGAAACATTCCTTCGATTTGACATAGAGAGCTTTCTCAACAGTTGCTCTCCACTTTCTCCAGTTAGTACCATCTAAGGGAGATGTAGTCAGAACCAGATGTGGCTGATCAGCCGAGGTAAGTTGCAGCTCCGGTGGAAGAACAACAGATTGTATCTCTGCAGATACAGCAGCAGTTTGACGGTTGGTAGTAGCATCAGATTCGTTGTCAGACGCCATGGATCGGAAAATTAAGCTGAATTAATCAAGGTTGAGAGAAAAATTTTGGATCAGAATTGAGCAGAAGGCTCTGATACCATGTGGAAACTGGTGGAATTAAGAGTCGAGTTGAGAGAGAAGAGATGCATTCGAAATGATTCTGTTATTCCCAAAATGAATCTGATACAAAGTATATACACTCCGACTACTGGACTAAAACATATGTTAAAGAAATACATTGGCTCAAACAACAATTAGGCCCATTTACAAAACAATTAGGCCCAAACAAATGTTAACCAACGCCACCTTTGCTGCTTGTGTCTGCTGCATCAGTTTGAAGCAATCGATCAATCTTACCAGCTCTTGCTTCAATATCTCTTAATAGAATTGCGGATACCACATCGCTATTCCATCCATGGCAACTTGTCACATGATGATGATGATGTGGATGCCCCTTCCACTCCCCTCCAACAAAATTCATATCGAACAAAATTCTGCCCACAGTGGTGCTTCCAACCAGCGACGACAGTTTCAACTCAAAACCTTCGACGACACAAAGATAGACGGGCGTCAAAGGTCTGATGGCCCACGCCGGCATTGCCGCCGCCCTACCGGACATATTCGTGCATCCGCCTCACCACCTCAAAGACATCGCAAAAACCAACACGAATCCTCGCCGCTTTGAGCTCCATGTAATAGACCTCAACAACGATTCGCATCAAGAGATCCTCGACGGGATCCTCAATGCATCGCGAAGTTGGGGATTTTTCCAGCTGGTTAATCACAGGATATCGATCAGCGCCCAGGAGGAAGCTTTGGACGGAGTACGTAGTAGGTTTCACGAGCTGGCCGCGGAGATGAAGAAGCCGTATTACACCCGTGATTTTTTCGAGGAATTTCACGTACAACAGTAACTTCGATATGTACAGTGCGCCCGCGGCTTGCTGGAGGGACACCTTTAATTATATCGCGGCTCCTGATCCACCCCTGATCCACCGCCGCCAGTCGCCGGAAGAACTGCCCCAGGCGTGCAGGTAATGAGTTCATACAAAATTCAAATTTTGTACCATTGTTCTTCAAATTCAAATTTAATAAGTGGAGCTATTCAAATTTCGAGATTCGACTTAGAAAAAAATTCAACTCGTGCTAAAAAAGTTTTAGTAATTGAGATGAATATTCAAGTTGCTTGATTAATAATCAAATCGAGTCGAATCGAATCGGTTCAAGCCTTAATAGAGTATTCTCATCCAGTATCAAGTGTCAGGCCGAAGTCAAGCTCAAGTTTGGCCTCCCCACCTTTTATGTTACTCTCTTCGTCCCACTTCAGACGTCCTGTTTGACTTTTTGGTACTGTTTATTGTTTAACTTTGACTCAATATTATTGCAAATAAATATTTGAAAAAAATAGTCGAGTTCGGTCTTGTTAGATTCGTCTAATCGTGTAGTTTTAGAATATATATTTCACATAATTTTTACTTATATATATTTTGAGATATGATCGATTAAAAAGTGCATTGGATTGTATGCAGAAATCAAACAAGATATCTTAAATGGGACGGAGGGAGTAATAGATTAGAATAGTATTTGATTAAGAAAGCATGGACATATAATATTTATTTAGGAATTATTTTTCCCTCTAAAATAGTGATTACGAGTGTATATTAATTTAAAATTTTAAACAAACAAAGTTGAAAGATTATTTTATATCATGTAGTAGTATTTTATATATAGCTCAATAAGTTTGGTAAATGTAGGGAAATTTTGGTGGAATTCTCAAAGGAAGTGATGAAAGTAGGAACTACTTTGTTCAAGTTGTTTTCCGAGGCTCTTACAAGATGACTTTGGAGGGCTCCAAGTGTCGCATAATGACGAGCATTGGGTCGATGTTGCTCCCATGTTAGGAGCCTTGATAGTCAACATTGGCGATCTTTGATGCACCATATATTGAAAAATTGTGGCATGACTATTGAAGAAAAAATATCCTCAACAGTTTTATATGAAGATAATGCAGCTTGTATAGCACAATTGAAGGGAGGGTATATTAAAGGAGATAGAACGAAACACATTTCACCAAAATTTTTCTTCACTCATGATTTACAGAAAAATGGTGAAATAGATGTGCAGCAAATCCGTTCAGCTGATAATCTTGCAGATTTATTTACCAAGGCACTACCAACAGCAACATTCGAAAAGTTGGTGAAAAGTATCAGGATGTGTCGACTAAAGAATCTCAATTGATGCTTTGATCAGGGGGAGAAGTAAATATACAAGAATCATGTACTCTTTTTTCTAACTTGGATTTTTTTTCCATAGGGTTTTTTCCAAGTAAGGTTTTAACGAGGCATATTCTTCGTATAGAAAACATACAAGGGGGAGTGTTATATATTGTATGTATTCATCTACCACCCACGTGATGCATGATTAGGTGGTAGTTGGCTCTTTCTTTCCCTATATATATTGATCAATTGTAATAAAATTATGTAATCTAACTACTCAGTCCTCCACTTCATTGTCTCTTGTTTTATTCGATCATTTCTAATTTGCTTTTCTTTCTTTCATCATATAGATACGCATAATCATACATATATAAATTACATATCACAACACGTTATCAGCACGAGCTACGAACGGAGCTCTGCCGGAATTTCTTTGAGGTAATACTTTGTATTTCAATAATTCTATTATGGCTAACTTGACAAAGCAGGATTTCAGACCACTGATGGTATCTGGAGATAATTATCTATCTTGGAAAATGGATGTTCAAATCCATTTGGAATCAATGGGTCTTGAAAAAATAATTGAAAAAGATAATCAGGCTTCAAGCCAAGACCGTGCGAAGGCTAGGATTTTCATCCGCCATCATCTTGATGAGGGATTGAAAACACAGTATTTAACGGTCAAAGACCCAAATGAACTCTGGGAGAATTTAGAAAAAAAATATGATCATTTAAGATCAATAAATCTCCCTCGAGCCCAGTATGACTGGTCACACTTACGATTTCAGGATTTTAAATCAGTAAATGATTACAATTCTGCTCTGTTTAATATCGTGTCACAATTAAGACTGTGTGGTGAGACAATTACTGATAAACAAATGCTAGAGAAGACATTCTCTACATTCCACCCCTCCAATTCGGTGTTACAGCAAACATACCGAGCACAGGGTTTCACTGAATATTCTGATCTGATTACGTTTTTGTTATTGGCTGAAAAGAATAATGATTTATTATTAAAAAATCATGAAATGAGACCAATTGGCAGTAGTCCATTGCCAGAGGCACATGTGACTGAATCTTCCAGCCGTGGTCGTGGCCGTAGTCGTGGTCGGGGTCAGAGACCTCGTGGTCGTGGGTATAACCGAGGTCGTGGGAAAAATCATTTCCGCAACAATGTTTACATTAGGCCCACGACAGACACACGTAATCAGAATCAGGGCAACACCAGAGGTGATGTCCAAAAACAAAATTATGAAGAAGCAAAATGCGATAGATGCGGCCTAAAAGGGCACTGGTACAAAAATTGTCGTACCAGAGATCATTGGGTGAAACTTTATCAAGATTCTCAGAGGGATAAAAGAAAAAGGGTGGTTGAAACAAACCATATTGACGGAATGAATTCTGAGGAGAATATGCCCAATATCCCAGAATTTCAAGTTGATGATTTATATAATGATTTGGTTTAATTGTTATGTTGTATTATTATTTTTATTACGCTTTGAACTTCTGTATCTGTCTTTACTTTTATATGTGTACTATCTTATTGTCTCTGTATTGTAATATTTCACTTATGTTAAATCTTGTTTTAATATTAATTATATCTTGTTTTAATTCCAGCAAAATGGGGAATTTTAAAAGTGATAATATATGTCTTATTGATAGTGCTTCAACGCACACGATACTAAAAGACATAAGGTATTTTTCCAATTTAAAAATGGGAGATACAAATATAAACACAATATGTGGTAGTGCAAATATTATACAAGGATGCACAGCCAAACTTATTTTCCCAAAGGGAACAAAATTAATTGTGAAAAATGCACTCCTATCTCCCAAGTCTCGAAGAAATTTATTAAGTTTTAAAGATATCCGAGAAAATGGGTATCATCTCGAGACATCGACTTCAGAGAATGTCGAATATTTATTAATTACAAATACCACACATGGTAAGAAATATATATTGGAAAAATTACCAGCTCTGTCTTCTGGATTGTATTTTTCAAAGATAAATACAATTGAAAATTATCACTTAGACCACAGGTCTAATATTCCCCAAATAAACCAGAGGTTTATTAATGGCCAGAGTCCCACTAATGAATATCATCCCAAAATAGGCCAGAGGTCTATTGGAAGCCATAGGCTTACTGATGAATATATGATATGGCATGATCGTCTAGGCCATCCCGGCTCTACAATGATGAGGCGAATTATTACAAATAGTCATGGCCATTCATTAAAGGGACAAAAATTGCTGCAACATAATGATTATATATGTGTTGCTTGCTCCCAAGGAAAATTAATTTCCAAACATTCACCAACAAAAGTGGGAACTGAAAGCCCTAGTTTTCTTGAAAGAATTCAGGGTGATATATGTGGACCTATATATCCACCATGTGGACCATTTAAATATTTTATGGTGCTAATTGATGCATCAACACGATGGTCCAATGTAACATTGCTATCATCTCGCAACCATGCGTTTGCAAAGTTACTTGCTCAAATTATTAAATTACGAGCACAGTTCCCTGATTATACAATAAAAAAAATATCCGATTGGATAATGCTGGTGAATATTCATCCTAGAGGTTTGATGAATACTGCATGTCAATTGGCATAACAGTTGAGCATCCTGTTGCTCATGTCCATACACAGAATGGACTTGCTGAATCGCTTATAAAGCGTTTACAATTAATTGCGAGACCATTATTAATGAAATCTGGATTGCCATTGACAGCTTGGGGACATGCAATATTACATGCAACAAAATTGGTACGGATAAGACCGACACATTATCATGAATACTCCCCTATACAATTAACATATGGGCATGAACCCAATATATCCCATCTCAGAATATTTGGTTGCGCAGTATATGTCCCGATTGCACCACCTCAGCGCACAAAGATGGGTCCCCAACGTAGATTGGGAATATATGTCGGGTATGAATCACCATCGATTATTCGATATCTCGAACCATTAACTGGTGATTTATTTACTGTGAAATTCAAAGATTGTCATTTTGACGAATCTCATTTCCCGACATTAGGGAGAGATAAAAATCAACCAAAGAAAGAAAAAGAAATCAACTGGAAAACACCGTTAGATTTCCTCGATCCTCGTACAAATGATTGTGAACTAGAAGTACATAATGTCCCAGAGGGACCAATTACAAGTGCTAAAGATGAATCTACTGCACGCTTGAAGCGTGGTAGGCCACCAGGTTCAAAAGATAAAAATCCTCGAAAGAAAAGAGGATCACAAATCATTGAAAGTGACAAAATTACAGAAAATATTCCAGAGGAAAAAGAAGCTCTTGAAGAGCAAGTAGCTCCAGATGAGCATGAAATTGAAAATAATGAAATATCAATCAATTTTGTCACAAGCAGAAATGTTTGGAACCGAGATACAATTATCATAGATAATGTATTCTCATACCACATAGCACTTGACATCATAAATGATGACGAGGATCATGAACCAAAATCGGTTGATGAATGTCGGAAAAGAAAAGATTGGCCAAAATGGAAAGATGCAATCCAATCTGAATTGGATTCCCTGGCTAGACGAAATGTGTTTGGACCGATTGTCAAAACACCAGAAAATATAAAGCCAGTCGGATATAGATGGGTTTTGTAAGAAAAAGAAATGACAAAAATGAAATTGTCAGATACAAAGCGAGATTAGTCGCCCAAGGGTTTTCACAGAGACCCGGATTTGATTATGATGAAACATATTCTCCCGTAATGGATGGAATAACATTTAGATATCTTATCAGTTTAGCAGTCCATCAAAATCTTGAAATGAGATTGATGGATGTTATTACTGCGTATCTATATGGAAATTTAGATACAGATATCTATATGAAGATCCCAGATGGATTAAAGATATCAGAGACATATGAATCAAATCCTAAGCATATGTATTCCATCAAATTACAAAAATCCCTATATGGATTGAAACAGTCCGGGCAAATGTGGTATAACCGACTCAGTGAGTCTTTGTTACAAGAGGGTTATACAAATGACCCGATCTGTCCATGTATTTTTATTAAGAAAAATGGACAAGGGTTTGTAATCATTGCAGTTTATGTTGATGATCTCAACTTGATTGGAACTCCAGAAGAGCTCCAAAAGGCTGTTGAATACCTAAAAAAGAGTTTGAAATCAAAAATTTTGGTAAAACCAAATCATGCCTTGGTTTGCAAATTGAATATTTAAATAATGGAACATTTGTCCATCAAACAGCTTATACTCAGAGAGTATTAAAGCGATTTTATATGGATAAAGCACATCCATTGAGTACTCCAATGGTCGTAAGGTCACTTGATATAAAAAAGGATCCGTTTAGACCACAAGAGGAAGGTGAACAAATTCTTGGACCAGAGGTCCCATATTTAAGTGCCATAGGTGCTTTAATGTATCTCGCAAACTGCACTAGACCAGATATATCATTTGCAGTAAATTTATTAGCGAGATTCAGTTCATCTCCTACAAGACGACATTGGAATGGAATTAAACATATATTTCACTATCTCCAAGGAACTATTGATCTTGGGTTATTTTACCCAAATGATTCTCGACATGAAATAATAGGCTTTGCTGATGCCGGATATTTATCAGATCCACATAAAGCCAAATCTCAAACTGGCTATGTTTTTACGTGTGGTGGTACTGCAATTTCATGGAGATCAATGAAGCAGACTTTGACTGCTACTTCCTCAAATCATGCTGAAATTTTAGCAATCCATGAAGCCAGTCGAGAATGTGTATGGTTGCGATCTTTGATGCACCATATATTGAAAAATTGTGGCATGACTATTGAAGAAAAAATATCCTCAACAGTTTTATATGAAGATAATGCAGCTTGTATAGCAGAATTGAAGGGAGGGTATATTAAAGGAGATAGAACGAAACACATTTCACCAAAATTTTTCTTCACTCATGATTTACAGAAAAATGGTGAAATAGATGTGCAGCAAATCCGTTCAGCTGATAATCTTGCAGATTTATTTACCAAGGCACTACCAACAGCAACATTCGAAAAGTTGGTGAAAAGTATCGGGATGTGTCGACTAAAGAATCTCAATTGATGCTTTGATCAGGGGGAGAAGTAAATATACAAGAATCATGTACTCTTTTTCCTAACTTGGATTTTTTTTCCATAGGGTTTTTTCCAAGTAAGGTTTTAACGAGGCATATTCTTCGTATAGAAAACATACAAGGGGGAGTGTTATATATTGTATGTATTCATCTACCACCCACGTGATGCATGATTAGGTGGTAGTTGGCTCTTTCTTTCCCTATATATATTGATCAATTGTAATAAAATTATGTAATCTAACTACTCAGTCCTCCACTTCATTGTCTCTTGTTTTATTCGATCATTTCTAATTTGCTTTTCTTTCTTTCATCATATAGATACGCATAATCATACATATATAAATTACATATCACAACAAGGCAAAGGTTATAGATGCACTTTTTGTGTGTTAGGGATGCATTTTCGAAGCTAAATTCATGGACTCCACACAACAAAGAGTGTGCCCAACATGTGTTTATGGGCATCAAATGCACATATAGAGACAAAGGGGCGAGTGGCGCGCTCGCTCAAGGGCCCTCAAATTTTAGGGACCCCATTTTTTAAGGAAAAATTAAATAATACTTCGATGTATTTTCCTGTTCAATTTTTTCGAATTTCAATTTGAGCTTTTTCTAATGTTTTTTTCCAAATCCCAACAACTCTGATACTTCATTTTCTTATTAAAATTTTATTTGCACAGTTCAATGCTCCAAGAAATACTTAATTGACTAGCTTTGATTACAATTATAAATGATATTTTAAATAAACATTCTTTTGAAAATTTAATGGATAAATTTACTTTAAAAAAACGAGGACAATATTTGACAAGATTTTTTAATAGTGTATTTGTTTTCAAAGATAAATTTGTTATAATACTCAACTTTTTATTTCTTATTAAACTTAAATTATTTAATATGATTATTTTTGTTATTTTAAATTTATTAATTAATTTATTTTTATCAATGTAAAGGCCCAACTAATAAATTTGCTCTGGGCCCCCAAAAAAATCGAGATGGCTCAGTACAGAGATGTCCAATAAACCGCCAACCATCGGTTCAACCGGTCGTTCGAATCGGCAGTTTTGCCGGTTCCAGTTGGAACCTGACCTACGGTTTGAAATTTTCCAAACCGTGAACTGCCGGTTACATTGTGGTTCATACATTTTTTTTATTATTATTATTTTAACATTTTATTTTATAATATTTTTTAAAAAAATTAAAAAGCCGGTTTATAAAGAGAAGGGATAGCTGGGTGGGGAATTCGCAAAATTTTGGTCACTTGGCCAAAGGAATTAATACTGTTTTAATACTAATAAAGTTCTCATTTCACATAAAATAGTGTATTAATTAAATTTTATCAATAAAAATAAAATAAAATCAATTAATTTCCAATCTCTTAATTAATTCCATTATCCATTGACATTAATTAATAAAAGAAAAAATTGACCTCAAACAGTAGGCACCGCACCGCACCAACCTAAATTTATCCTATTCATAATCATTAATTAACCCAAATATGATTACAGTGGCTAAATTAACACTAACGGGGCGTTTGGTTCGGGATCTGAGAAACTCATTGGGAATCTTGGGTAAGGAATGAAACATGTCCATGTTTGGTTCGGGCATGTTTCATGTGGGAATATCACATTCCCACCAAGGTGGGAATGTTGAGTGTTTTAGGTGGGAATCACATTCCCACCTGCCACCTCCACTTTACCTACTTTTATACTAATTTGACTTTTATACCCTCACTTTTTATACTTATTTTATTTTATAAATTTAGATATTTGTATTCTAAAAAATAATAAATATATGAAATTTAATTTTAAAAAATCAATTGAAAAAATTTTAAATATTAAACATATTTTTTAATATATATATATTCTCATATTTTGATATATATTTTCATATTTTCTAAAAATTTACTTTACATCTATATATAAAACAAAATAATAAGAATTTAGAGATATTAAATAAGTAATTATCATACAATAAATTACATATAAAAAATTTTCAATATTTTAAAAAATAAACCGGCTTAAATATTTCTATTGTATAGCAAAATGGCATATTTATAACATTCGTTTAATTGAAATTCAAGGACATTATGGTAAATTTATTAGAATGAGAAATCTTAGATTCCCAATCTAACCAAACGCAATAATCTTAAAATATTAAAAAATAAGATTCCCAGCAATCTCATATTCCCAGTAATCTTATATTCCCAGCAATCACATTCACACTGGTAATCTAAAATCCCTCCAACCAAACCCACGGTAAATAGTTAATCCCCAAATCTCAAATCACTCAATTAAATAGCCTCCCCGATGCCCACCTACCCACTCGCAATCGGCAATCCATCCCAAAATTTCAATTCTTTCCCTCCCTGCGTCAACCATTTAAACCACAGACCCATCAATCTCTGAAATCTAACTCTGAGAAACCAACCTAAGGTGGAACATGGGTTTCTTTTCTTTTCTTGGAAGGCTGCTCTTTGCTTCCGTCTTCATCCTTTCTGCATGGCAAATGTAATTCTGCAATCTCTTAATCACGTTATATGTTTCCTTTATTGTTTTCCGGTATTTTTGTTTAATCGGATCTGATTTTGTTTATTAGTCTGCTTGGTGGAAGTGTCGGGTCCTTTTTTTTGAAAAATGTTTCAGATCTAGCTCGTTGTTCAATTCGAAGCTCCTGATTTGAATTTGGAATGCGGATATGTTGTTAATTTGTCTTTGATGGTGTTTGATCTGTTAATGGATATGAATAATTGAAATTGAAATTCTCCCTTTTTTTATGCATCAAGGAGTGATTTTGTTCGGTGTTTTTTATTCTCTGTCCATTTGTTTGTGGACACCATGATTATAACCATGTTTCTAAAAATCAAATTTTGGGTGGCGTTTGTAGGGATTTTTCATAAGATTGACTATTCAGTTTGATCTTGTGTGTGCACTGCTGCTTTTTTTTTTTTTTTTAATTCTCTATTTTTAATTCATTCATGATCTTGTGGTTTTTCGCCTTAAGAAACACAGGAGGTACATATTGTTTGTCCTTTTGTTATTTTATACTTGAATATATTGGGGCAAATTATTAGAGAAATCTATGTTAGACTTTTCTTTCTTTAGGTATCTCTTCCCTTTATGAAACATGTTACTCTTGAAGCAAGTTCGTAGTGTTCTTTAATTTATTGCGGTGTGTTAAATTACTAGTACTTAGTATTTATGGGAAGATATGGGATCGGAGGTGAAGTTTGTTGAGGCATTGAATGAGAATTAAAAGGCCGGTGGATTAAGGCTCAAGCTGTAAGAATTTAAGATGCTGACATGTTGTAGGTGGCGGTGTAGCAGCACACGTGGAGTTCATGATGCTAGTACTTGATACGGGTTGCTTTTATTGGCGTTGAAAGAAGTTGATTTTCTTATTAATTAGTGTTCTTGCTATCAGCTATTTACGATCATAATTATGTTTGAAATGGCTGAACTTTATAATACTACATATGCATATGCAGGAACTAAGAATTACCAAAACTCTAGTGGAGTAAGTTTTGATGTTCTATGAGTAAAACTTTTGATAGCTTCTCATATCCAAATTAAGTGCAACGGTGGATCTGATACTTTGATTTGTCGTTTCTGGAAGGTGAACATTTTCGAAGATGTTATGACTTATGTGTGCAGCTATATATCTTGCCTAACTTGCTCTGTTTGCATGACTATAAAGCAATGTCATTTACTGATTAAGTTATCCCAGCTGTGGATAAACTTCACAGATGTCCTTTTAAGACTCACTAGTTTATGCAATTTATACCTGTAATTACTAAATTAATTTGTTGTAAAGAATGTTATTCGTTTGTAAAAAGTTGGCAATTAGCCAATTACATGCACTACTAAGATGAAATGTAAATTAGTCGATGGATGAATCTAAGCACCCATGATCCAACCCAAAACTTAAACTGTTTTCCTCGTTTCATTGCTCTTTCTTCAGGTTTAATGAATTTGGGGTGGACGGCGGGCCTGCAGCAAGACAATGGGCTCCAAAATTGGCTCTTATCAAGAAAAACATCGATAGACTAGTTGGAAAAAATAATCTACGCGTGGATGTAAAACCTCTCAGCTTTATAAATCATGTTTGTCCGAAACTAAATGTTGATACTGATATATGTGATTCATTTTGCAGCCAAAGGCTTTTGTTGCAGTTTGTATCTTCTTGAAGGGATTGGGTGGTCTTTTATTTGTGTTTGGCAGCCATTTTGGTGCTTATCTTTTGGTTAGTACACTATTCCTGCCTTTATTGCTTTTATCCTGCAATATTACCCTCTCTCCATTTTTTTACCAGAAAATTAATGAGCATTTCAACCACACTGCAGATATATTACCTAATCTTTACAACTCCATTGTTGCACGATTTCTTCAACTACAAAGCTGGCGAGCCCAAATTCTTCAGAGTTCTGCACGAGTTCTTACAGGTATGTATTGACCTCTTACCTCAGTAAGATAAGCTTCATACATTGTGCTTTGCATTCCACATTTGACATGTGAATTTCTTGGCAGTGTGCGGCTTATCTTGGCGCATTGCTGTTTTTCCTTGGAATGAAGGGCTCTATTTCAAGGAGGCAACCTAAGAAGAAGGCCCAAAAGTCGAAGACAAATTGATCTTGGAAGGGCTACCCAGAGTTTATATTACTAAATATGGAATTTTATGTGGATTTGTTTTAAACTATGAGTTTGAGAGAGATTTTTATATGGGTTTTGTTTTCCCCTCAGCTTTCCAAATGGTTTTTGGTCAGATTTTAGCCTCTGTGAAAGCTATTGAGAAGACTATTGAAGCAATGAGATTGAAAACTCTCCTGGTATCATTCTACTAACATTCAAAAGTTCTCCTCAGCTGTATATCTTCATTCAGAGGGAAAGATTGAACGTTTAAGAATCTTAGCAACCAATTTTAAAATTTTGGATTAGTGAAACTGGGGCAGTCTTGAATGCAATCAATCATGCATCACTTTAATATTTTTATTTTTTTATGTTTTTAAACTAACAAGAGATCAAACTCGAAACATTCACTATGAATCAAATTCACATGTTTAAATGACTAAAATTGGAATTAGGAGGTGTTTGGATAACAATTTGAATTTGATTAAAAATAATTGATTAATTTGGATATGCAATTTCAATTTGTATTTGATTAATTGATTAGTTTGAAATCAAAGGCAAATAATTAGTTAAGTATATGTGGATATATATTACAACCGCATTTAACTTCTGTCATTATTCGTTGTTTAGTTTTACTTCAATTTCATAGCAAATATATTAGAAAAATGTAGTCAACAGGAGCCTTGTTATAATGGTCTAAGCACATAATTTTAGGGGAAAAAAATTGTATTTGATTATTTTTATTCATACTCTTTTTTGGAAATTTTATAATGGGAAATATAACTCATTTAGTCATTTTATGTTTAATTTTATTCATACTCTTTTTTTTTTTGCCTCACTTAAATTTCTAACTTTACTAATCCCAGTCATTTTGATATCCTAATCCCATAATTAGGTGACAAGGCAGCATTAAAATATTGTGAAGCCCACATACTAGACGAACACGGAGAGAAGTCCGGTGTAAATCCAGCCCACGATCACATCATTTTATTCAAGACCCCCTTTTATTCCTTACATTCATACAATATTTAATTTTCTCCATCGCATTGGTAAAAACAATTATTTAACATAACAATTTATCAATTTTTTTTTTTATGTGAATACTAAAATATCCCAATTTTTATTCAACACAATATTAATTCCTCGAAAATATGGTCGACATTGATTGCTTATATAATTCTACACATACACCTCCAACTAGAGACCTTTACTCCACTCAACCAACCGTGTTTGTCTGTTTGATAACAATCTTTTTTTGTACTTATTTTTCAAAACAAACGTTCAAACTGTTGTAATGCATGCATGTGTATTAAAGATACATGCACTAGTTTGATGTCTTAGTCATTATGTCTACTATGAAAAGAAGCAAAAATGGATTTGTTCTTCCTAAATTCTATCTAGTATATGGCGGCTATAATGGTGTAATGTATGCCTATAAATATAGGCCATCCTACATATGAAAACTCACTTGATCAGTTAGTGATTGCACAGATATCAAATCCCCTCTATTTTGCTTCACGTTCCACCATCATCCTGCTTCCATTTATTTTCATCACTCGTATATTTAAACCTATACTCGGTTGTACCATATTCAATAAGCTAGAGTTATATATTCTATAATACGTTATCAGCACGAGGAGACTCTGCCCGAGTTACTAAAATTTGAGGTATAATTTTAATCCAAAACTTTCAATAAGATTATGGATGTAACACCCCCGTTTCCACGCCCAGCTTTGCAGCGGAAGTTGCCACTTGGAACCCGGGATTGTTACCGCCACGCCTCCTGATTAAGCTCGCATTTGCCTTGCATTTGCTAACTTAATCGAAAAGCGCTAAGGCTATTTTTAAATTTAATTCTAACCATACTTTAAACTGACTTATTATTTATAAAAATATATCTTTGGAATAATATAATACCATTTATAAAATATGACGATTATAATTCTGCAAAAACAAATTTTTTTTCATATTAACTCAAGTTTAAAAATACGACTTTACTAGCTAATTTGCGAAAGCACGGTTAAATAAATTTAAAAGAATATATTTCATTCGGGTCAAATATCAGAGTTTACAAAATATGATAAACTATGATTTTCTGTTCAAAAGGCAATCTTATGTCTAATAAAAAAATAATTTAAAATAACCAGTGTAAAAGTGATACTGACACTCATGCCCGTGCCCATGCCTCTTAGTAGGGTCCACATATATCAAACCCTGTAAAAAGGAGTAAGTAAAGTTTATCAGCCCACTGGCTGAGCAAGTAAATTATTGTCCCTTGGACAAAAAACAATTTAATATTACTCAACAGTAAATGGCATGTCAAACCAGTTGCAATAATTCAATACACATGTAGCTCTACTATGATGCCTACACCCGGGGTATCTCATAGGACCTAACATGCCCTCATAATGACCGAAGTCAAAATATGAGTACACAAGGATGGCCCTACCTTGCGATCTAGAAAATGACTGTGAGACCCTTGGTCAAACACAATCTTGTTCATGGGAATCCCTTGGATAACCCACGAATATCTCACGAAGATATCCACCTCTGGGGTATATCTCGCATAATAACAATCAATAATTCACATGCCATACACTGAAATTTAAATTTCCACATGCATGGCCTAGCCCAAAATATTTAAACACATAATGGGACATAACCTCTGCATAAATCACTTGCATGAATAAACCCTAGAATTATTAAAGCACAAAGGAATTTAGACATGCAAAAATACTTTAGGGACAAAGCCCGCAGAACAAAAATTTACTTACAATTTCTTCCGACGATTAGCTACCGCTTAATACCACTTCCTGCCTCTCAACTCTTACATGAATATTGTTCACTCTTTCACGTATAGAGACTTTTGAGCTAATGTGAATTTCTTTGAGCTGATTTAGGAGTATTTATAGCTGCTATTGGCGGTACCTTCAAATTTTTAAGTAATATAAGTTGCTGAATTTGCAAGCCTGCTCTCATAGGTTGTATTACGCATATTTGCATGCACTACATGCATACCTTGGTTATTCTCCACCTGTTTTTCCCTATGTACGTGTACTTAATTATTTTATTTATTCATTTATTTTCTTTTAATGCATGGCTGCTCCATAATCCATATGTCGTGTATATTGCTTTTCTTGTTGTCCGGTTTTCTCTCTTTTTTTTTTCCATTAGCTTAATTCTTTTTGTGCGTTGAATTGGTGTACTGCACCAGTTTTTATTTTATTATTTTTTTGACCTGATTTAGTTCATTACACCATTTTATAATTTATTCTAGTAAAAGAATCGTTCGTGGATAATAACATTCGAACTTATAACCTATAGAATAGGAGTTTGATATTACTACAAATCGTATATTGCTAATTTTATGTTAAATCATAAAATTAATTTTATTTAATGTAAGTGTTGTTAGAAAAATAATGCCCAACTAATCTCACTTCAAATATTTTTCAAGGAAAAAGATTCTTCTTAACTAAATTGTTTTCCCTTGGAATATATATATATATACTAAATTAAATAATTTTTCCCTTGGAAAAATAATAGCCTATTATTTTCCTTGGAAACATTTACTTCAATTTAACTAAATTATTTTCCATTAGAAAGTACTTATACATTGTTCAATATTTTCCCTTGGAAAATATTCTTCTTTATTGATTAAATTATTTTCCCTTTGAAAATAATTTCTTTTGATCTCTATTCGGGAAAATATTAGTTTATACACGAACTCACTTTATTTTCTTAGGAAATAATAAAAAATTATTTCTTTAAAAAAAATATTATCAACACAGATAAGTTTCATGGTATTAAAATCTACCCTCCTTAAAAATAAACTTCGCCCTCGAAGTTTACTCAAATAACTATTGCAGGGAAAAAAAAAAGGTAAGGCTTGCACATATAAAAACTTTACCGCATTCTCTCAGTAGGGTTATCACATCCTTCCCCACTTGTTTTTACAGCTATGTCCCCATAGCTGGATCGGCTTCAAGAAACATCTCTGGATACTTGGCTTATATTTCAGCCTCAGTTGACCATGCGAATGACTTAGGGTCTTGTGGCTCACTTTTTTTTTTTTTTTAATATTTAAGATCTTAACTTGTCCCTCTTCATAAGTAAGGTCGTCATCTAATTCAATATTCTCCGAAGGAATCACTATCTAAAGGTTATAATGGTACTTCTTAAGTTGTGATGCATGGAATACATCATGAACTCGAGATAGTTCTTCTGGTAAGTCCAGTTGATATGCCAATGTATCAACCTTGGCAATGATATCGAATCTTCCAATATAACAAGGACTTAGCTTATCGCGCTTACCGAATCGCATCACTACTTTCATACGTGACATCTTCCAATAATATCTTGTCAACTATTTCGTATCCGCCCTTTTGCCTTCTCTGGTCAGCATACGTCTTTTGTCAATGCTGGGCGGCATTCATCTTGAGTTGGACTTGCTCAATAACATGTTATGTCTCTTTAGTCTGTTGTGGTCAAGTAGGAATTGGATCCTCGCCCTTAGTCCAGCAAAGTGGACTTCGACTCTTACCGTATAGTTCTTCAAATTGTACCATGCCAATAATAGCATGATAAATATTGTTATAACTAGATTCCACTAGCGGTAGGTGATTTACCCAATTTCCTCGGAATTATAATATGCAAGCTCTGAGCATGTCTTCAAGATTATGGATTGTTCCTTTAGTTTGTTCATCGGTTGCTGGGTGAAATTTCGTGCTACCACTCGTTTCATTTTAGGCCGCCAAAAGATCTTTCTTAAATATTTTTATCACTTATCTCCTATAGAATAAGGAGTTTCGTTTCCCTCTTCGAGGATATGTCTTTTGAGGTTCTCGCACGCTTTTGGTACACACCAACGACCTTCAAATCAAATGTTGTTATCTTCATGGATTTCAAAATCCATAGCTTCACGTTGAGCGATCTTTGTCGCGACCTTTTCGAATTTGATGTCACCGGCCTGTTTTTCTTGGATTTCGTAAAAACGGTTGTTCGAATTGTGATGGAATTGATTAGTTGAATAGGCGTCCCTTAGTATACCAACTCAATGCCAATTCCATATATAATTTAGGCAGTAAAATTTTGTGTTACTCAGATGTTTTGGTTTTCAGCTTAGTGCATCAACCACTTTATTGGCTTTTCCTTCGGGATACGTGATGCTTAAGTCGAAATCCTTCATCAGCTCTACCCTTCATCTTTGACACGTGTTGAGCTCATTTTAAGTATGGATATATTTTAGACTTTTGTGATTAGTGTACTTTTCCATGCGTACAATATCTTAAGGGCGAAGAAACTGGTCATGCTTTGAAGAAGTCTCTTCAATTGGCCGCTGTTGTAGAGAAGCATATGCTACGTGACCTCCCCTTTCTATTACCACACGCATCCTAGCCCATATTCCGAAATGTCTCTGTCATTTTCATTGGGTAAAGTTAGGTCTGGTGTCGTAGTTAGGTTTCCTTGAATGTTTGGAATGCAGTTTTGCATTCGGATGTTCATATAACCTTTGATCATTCTTCAAATTTTGTGTTAGTGGTCTCGCAATTTTCGAGAAGTTGCAATTTTTGAAAAGTCTTGGACGAATCTCTGTAGTAGCCTGCCAAACCGAGGAAACTTCTTATTTCGATTTGCGAAGTTGGTACATGCCATTCCTTCACCGCTGATATTCCATCGGTAGAGACAATGTGACCGAGGAGTGCAACCTTGTTTAGCCAAAAGTCACGTTTAAACTATTTGGCGTACAATTGATGGGTTTTGAGTGTTTGCATGACTTGGTATAGATGTTGTTCGTGTTCTTCCTCATTCTTGAAGTAGACCAATATGTCGTTAATGAAGACAACTATACATTTGTTTAATAGTAGTCAGAATACATTGTTTATGAGAGTTATGAATACCGCTGGAGCTTGGTTAATCCAAACGACGTCATGGTAAATTCGTAATGTCCACAATGTGTTCTAATTCTTATCTTTGGGATATCCTAAATTGGTGATATTTGGATCTCAATCAATCTTTGAAAAGATTCTGACTCACTTGAGTTGTTCAAGGAGTCATTAATTCGTGGTAATATGTATTTATTCTTCATTGTTTTCTCGTTGATGCCTCTGTAATCAACAAAGAGCCTCATCCCTCATATAAACAGTAAACGTGCTCCCTACGGGGATGTACGTTGAATGTATTATTTTTGTAAAAGGTCCTCGAGTTGCTCCATCAATTCCTTAGTTGGTGCCATTCGATACGAAGCTTTTGATACGAATTTCGTATGTAGAACTAGGTCAATAATAAATTCTATCTGCAAAGAATACATCGGGATATTCTCGCACTATCGGAATATTATTTATTCATACTTCTCCAGCTCGCAAATTCCGGACATGGCAAAGATAAAGGGGGTTCCCTTTTCTTACTAGTGTCGTCGATTGCATTATTGCAATAACCTTCCTTGTTGGTCCTTTGGGTTCTACATAGTACGAAATTTGTTACTTATTGGGCCCATACATTATTTGGTTTTGTTGGGCACACTTAATGATGGTTTGATACTTTGTGGGGCAATCCATCTTTAAGTTAACATTAAAACTTGTAACTCAAATTCTATGATATTAGCGGGAAACTCGACTTCGCAGATACGAATCGTTTGTTCCAGGTTTCAAATATGCTTTATCTCGGAACGTGAAAGTTGTTTAATGCTGATTTTTTTGTTCGAAACTTTTGTTTGAATTAGAAAGTGGAACTTTATAGTGACGTTTTGAACAATTAACAATTGCTCCATTGGGTAAGGAAATTCTTAAATCTTTCTTACAGGGTTTATCGAATCCCAACTCGGGCAATTTTCTATGAGATAAGAATGAACTAGTAGCTCCAGAGTCAAACGCAACACGAACTTTGGAATCTTTAATCTTGCAAGTACCTTCGGTCAGGTCTTCAACAGCATACAGGTCAGCTTGGTTGACTGTTCAGCCATCCTTGGTTAGGTCTACCTTGGTGTGGTGGAGCTCTATTGACTACTCCTGGATTCACAGGGAAAAATGGTCGTTGCCGTTGATTCCCTTCATTATTTTGAAGTCTATGTATTTTTTTAGCATTAATCCTCTTTTTTTGCAAATCGAGCTGAAGTTGGTTAGGATCAAACCTCAAGTGATAGTTCATGGCCTTGTGTCGTTCCAAGCCACAACAGTAATATTCTTCACTTTGTGGACATTAGCGAGTTGAATGCCTTTTGTTGCATTGGTTACACAGGGTGGGTATTGGTTGGACATGGTACCTTATTATGTTATTTTGCTGGAAATTTCTTGTTTGACGGTTATCCTTGACTTTCTCGACAGTTATAACTTGATCTTATATTTTTTTGTAAACTTGTAAAATTTTTTATTATTTTTTTTCCACAGAACATTCTTCGGATATACTTGTTCGAACCAAGTGCAAATTTTTGGGCCTTGGTCTGATCCATTGCTATCAGATTTGTAGCAAATCTCAAGAGTTTATTAAATTTAGTATTATACTCATGTATGGATCAATTAACTTATTAAAGAGTGATAAACTCTTCATATTTGGAATTTTTAAGCTAAATGGATAAAATTGTTCCCCCGGACTCTTTTGAAATTCTTCTTAAGTAACTTGGCGGTCTTGTTATAACCTATACCAAGTATTCACAATTATTGTGAGGAAGAATGTAGTTACTCCTATCTTACGTTCTTCAGGGCATTTTACTGCCTGGAGTAGCTTTTCGAAGGACTCAATCTACCCGATCTAGTTTAGTTAGGTTCTCTTGAACATTATATTGAGGTGAGTGAAATTGATTGATCATTTCGATACAATCTCCCTGTGTTTCTCCCTGACGTTCTCCTTTCTCTACTTGTTTTGCAACGACTGCTCCAAGAGTGAGCAGTAACTACACTATTTTATTGTTGATGGTCGTTGTTATCGGGCATGTTAAAGTTAATAATCCATAGTATAAGTCTAGAGGTTAGTGAGTCAAAAAGATAGATCACGCATCTTCGGTACTCAAAAGAAATAGACGAATTGCATAATTGTCGGTATTTTCATTAACTAGCTAGAACCAAAGCACGATAATAGAATTCAAAGCCTAATGCAAAATCTTTTAAACTTACTGTTATCAGCAAGATATTAGCAGGTTTCTAAAACATCTAGTTTCTTTAGGGTTCTCTATTCTGATGTATCAATTTCTAGCAATATGTCTAACTTTTCCATACCGGTAGCATTCCCAACTTTTAGGGCATTGCCACGGGAGATGTTGTTGACCTCACTTCTCACACTGCGGCGGAAAGAAGTTTACCAAGGAATTCTTTACTATCTCATTTTTTTCTTGCAAAGAATTGATTATATCCTCATGTTCAATTATCAAGCCTTCTGGGCATAGGGCTCTCTATCCTCTAATCTTTCTATTTCTTTCTTCTTATGAGTCATCCCCTCTTGGACTCCTTTTATAAAATATTGTACTTCGATTAAGATCTCTTAAATTATTTATCTCATCTAGCAAACAATATTGCTATGGATACAATGCAATTACAAAACATAATAACAATACGAACTGTGCCTAATGCAAGTGCGATGTGTCCCATCCCAAAATAAGTTAAAGTTTTCTAAGCTGCAAGAAGTACTGTTTTTTTTTCCAAAAAGTTCAATAGGATTTCGACTCTAAAAATAAAGATTTTTTTTTTATCTCCAAAAAGATTTTTTTTGTTTTTGACCAATGCTCTGATACCACCTTGTAACACCCCCGTTTCCACGCCCAGCTTTGCAGCGGAAGTTACCACTTGGAACCCGGGATTGTTACCGCCACGCCTCCTGATTAAGCTCGCATATGCCTTGCATTTGCTAACTTAATCGAAAAGCGCTAAGGCTATTTTTAAAGTTAATTCTAACCATACTTTAAACTGACTTATTATTTATAAAAATATATCTTTGGAATAATATAATACCATTTATAAAATATGACGATTATAATTCTGCAAAAATAAATTTTTTTTCATATTAACTCAAGTTTAAAAATACGACTTTACTAGCTAATTTGCGAAAGCACGCTTAAATAAATTTAAAAGAATATATTTCATTCGGGTCAAATATCAGAGTTTACAAAATATGATAAACTATGATTTTCTGTTCAAAAGGCAATCTTATGTCTAATAAAAAAATAATTTAAAATAACCAGTGTAAAAGTGATACTGACACCCATGCCCGTGCCCATGCCTCTTAGTAGGGTCCACATATATCAAACCCTGTAAAAAGGAGTAAGTAAAGTTTATCAGCCCACTGGCTGAGCAAGTAAATTATTGTCCCTTGGACAAAAAACAATTTAATATTACTCAACAGTAAATGGCATGTCAAACCAGTTGCAATAATTCAATCCACATGTAGCTCTACTATGATGCCTACACCCGGGGTATCTCATAGGACCTAGCATGCCCTCATAATGACCGAAGTCAAAATATGAGTACACAAGGATGGCCCTACCTTGCGATCTAGAAAATGACTGTGAGACCATTGGTCAAACACAATCCTGTTCATGGGAATCCCTTGGATAACCCACGAATATCTCACGAAGATATCCACCTCTGGGGTATATCTCGCATAATAACAATCAATAATTCACATGCCATACACTGAAATTTAAATTTCCACATGCATGGCCTAGCCCAAAATATTTAAACACATAATGGGACATAACCTCTGCATAAATCACTTGCATGAATAAACCCTAGAATTATTAAAGCACAAAGGAATTTAGGCATGCAAAAATACTTTAGGGACAAAGCCCGCAGAACAAAAATTTACTTACAATTTCTTCCGACGATTAGCTACCGCTTAATACCACTTCCTGCCTCTCAACTCTTACATGAATATTGTTCACTCTTTCACGTATAGAGACTTTTGAGCTAATGTGAATTTCTTTGAGCTGATTTAGGAGTATTTATAGTTGCTATTGGCGGTACCTTCAAATTTTTAAGTAATATAAGTTGCTGAATTTGCAAGCCTACTCTCATAGGTTGTATTACGCATATTTGCATGCACTACATGGATACCTTGGTTATTCTCCACCTGTTTTTCCCTATGTACGTGTACTTAATTATTTTATTTATTCATTTATTTTCTTTTAATGCATGGCTGCTCCATAATCCATATGTCGTGTATATTGCTTTTCTTGTTGTCCGGTTTTCTCTTTTTTTTTTCCATTAGCTTAATTCTTTTTGTGTGTTGAATTGGTGTACTGCACCAGTTTTTATTTTATTATGTTTTTGACCTAATTTAGTTCATTACACCATTTTATAATTTATTCTAGTAAAAGAATCGTTCGTGGATAATAACATTCGAACTTATAACCTATAGAATAGGAGTTTGATATTACTACAAATCGTATATTGCTAATTTTATGTTAAATCATAAAATTAATTTTATTTAATGTAAGTGTTGTTAGAAAAATAATGCCCAACTAATCTCACTTCAAATATTTTTCAAGGAAAAAGATTTTTCTTAACTAAATTGTTTTCCCTTGGAATATATATATACTAAATTAAATAATTTTTCCCTTGGAAAAATAATAGCCTATTATTTTCCTTGGAAACATTTACTTCAATTTAACAAAATTATTTTCCATTAGAAAGTACTTATACATTGTTCAATATTTTCCCTTGAAAATATTCTTCTTTATTGATTAAATTATTTTCCCTTTGAAAATAATTTCTTTTGATCTCTATTCGGGAAAATATTAGTTTATACACGAACTCACTTTATTTTCGTAGGAAATAATAACAAATTATTTCTTTAAAAAAATATTATCAACACAGATAAGTTTCAGAGTATTAAAATGGCTAACCTTGCAAAGCAGGAATTTGCTCCCTTAACCGTTGAAGGAAGCAATTATATGTCCTGGGCCCGAGATGTGAAAATGCATCTTACTTCAATGGGTCTGGAAGATACTATTGCTGAAGGCAAAAATCCCAGCCATCAAAATCAGGCAAAAGCCATGATTTTCTTGTGCCATCATATCGAAGAGGCACTTAAAATGGAGTACGTGACTGTGGAATCCCCACTGGCGTTGTGGAAAAAGTTGAAAGAAAGATATGATAATCTTAAAAAGACGGTGCTTCCAAAAGCCCTTGATAACTGGACAAACCTGAGACTTCAGGACTTCAAAACAGTCCGGGAATATAATTCCGCTGTGTTCAAAATTACGGCCCAATTAGAATTATGTGGGCAAAAGATTTCTGAAGAACAAATGCTTGAAAAAACATATTCTACGTTTCATGCTAAAAACTCAATATTGATTGAGCAATACCGTCAAAAAGGTTTTCAGAGATATTCTGATCTTATCACCGTGCTTATTATTGGCTGAACAAAACAACCTATTGCTGTTGAGAAATCATGAATCTAGCCCCGCAGGTGCAAAACCGTTCCCTGAGGTGAACGCAGCTCAATCATCGAAATATGTGCATGATCGTGGGCACTCTAAAAATCAAAATGATGATCGTGGCCAAAATCGGTATCACAATCGATGCAGAGGTGACTCATCTCGTCAAAATAATTATCGAAATAAGTATCGATTTGAGCAAAATCGCATAAATGATACCAGAAGGCCTTACAAACCACAGCAAAGAAATTATGCAAGAAAGCACAAACAAAATGATGAAATTTGTGATCGTTGTGGAATTAAAGGCCATATGGCTCAAACATGCCACACAGATAAACACTTAGCTGAACTGTATCAGGCCTCGAAACGAAAAGAAAGACCAGGTGTTGAAGCACACCATAATGCCCACGATGATACATATGATGATATATTAAATGATAATATCACGCACCTGGAAGATGATGATTTTATTGAGCCAGATACTGCTAATAAAGAATATATTATATAGCTATATATATTTTGTACTTGTCCTTTACAATTCCTGTTTAATATAAATAATAATATCTTGTACTTCCCTTTTATTATCCATGTATAATACAAATATGTTTTGCATTAATAATATTTATATTACTGATGTTTAATAACCTTCTTATATTCTTGTAAAGAAATGGATGCTAGGAAATTCAAAAGTCGGAGATGATATCTGCCTCATTGACAGTGCAACAACGCATAGCATTTTGAAAAGCAAAAGCTATTTCTCCAATTTAAAATTGGAAAAGACCGCAGTATATTTCTCCATGAAGGGACAAAAATGGCAATTGAAAATGCCTTGTTCTCATACAAAGCTCGAAGAAATTTACTGAGCTTCAATGATATTCGAAAAAATGGATATCACATTGAAACTTCAAAAGAGGCAGATCACGAGTATCTTTTGATAACTCGAATTGAAAATGGCAAAAAATTTGTGAATGAAAAATTGACATGTTACTCCTCTGGCTTATACTATACAAAACTATGTGCCGCAGAAATACATAACCTAGTAAGCTTGAGAGCTACTAGTGAATTTATTACCTGGCACGACAGACTTGGGCATCCTGGCAGTATAATGCTGAGGCGAATTATTGAAAATTCAAGTGGCCATAAATTGAAAAGGCAAATGATATTGAACCCAAATGAGTTCAATTGTGCAGCCTGTTCACAAGGGAAATTGATAACCAGACTATCTCCAGTAAAAGTGGGAATTGAATCCCCTACATTCCTAGAAAGAATTCAAGGCGATATATGTGGGCCTATTGATCCACCGTGTGGACCTTTCAAGTACTTTATGGTACTAATTGATGCGTCATCACGCTGGTCACACGTTTGTTTATTATCAACTCGCAATTTGGCATTTGCAAGGTTACTTGCACAAATTATAAAATTGCGAGCACAGTTTCAAGATCATCCGATAAAGAAAATACGCCTTGATAATGCTGGAGAATATACATCACATGCATTTGATGATTTCTGCATGTCGATTGGAATTACTATTGAACATCCTGTGCCTCATGTGCACACGCAAAATGGTATGGCAGAATCATTTATTAAACGATTGCAATTAATTGCAAGACCCTTGTTAATGAAATCAAAACTCCCTGTTTCTGCTTGGGGACATGCTATATTGCATGCAGCAGCACTTGTGAAAATAAGGCCGACAAGCTATCATAGCTACTCCCCTACACAAATTGTGTTTGGAAAGGAGCCCAATATATCCCACTTGCGAATTTTTGGGTGTGCAGTTTATGTACCGATTGCGTCACCACAATGCACAAAAATGGGACCTCAAAGAAGGTTGGGCATATATGTCGGGTATGAATCACCCTCGATTATTAAATATCTTGAGCCAAAAGCGGGTAATTTATTTACTGCAAGATTTGCAGACTGTCATTTTGATGAAACTCAATTCCCGAGATTAGGGGGAGGAAATGATCAACTGAAAAATGAAATATCTTGGAAAAGTCCATTTGATTTCCTTGATCATCGTACAAGGCAATGCGAACTTGAAGTTCAAAGAATTGTGCATTTGCAGGGAATTGCAAATCAATTACCCGATGCTTTTAATGATGCTGCTAAAGTCACAAAATCATATATAAATGATGCAGCAAATGCACCAGCCAATATAAATGTCCCAGAAGGGCATATTCCGAGTGCAAATGAACCTACTGCACGCCTGAAGCGTGGTAGGCCTTTGGGTTCCAAGGATAAAAATCCACGAAAGAAGAAAATTATCCATTTGGGTGATAAATCAATCATAGATGATACTCCCGAAGGAGGAATTGATTCAACCTCCGAAAAGGTTGAATCTGAAAATATTCACCCAGATGAAAATGAAGTTATTGAAACTTCTTTCAATTATATCAATACTGGGAAAAGTTGGAACCGAAAAGAAACAAACGTTGATAATGCTTTTGCATACAACGTTGCACTCGATGTAATGGAAAATAACGAGGATCCTGAACCAGGATCAGTTGAAGAATGTCGGAAAAGAAATGATTGGCCAAAATGGAAATATGCGATTCAGTCTGAACTAGATTCACTGAATAAACGAAAAGTATTCGGCCCTATTGTCCAAACACCAAAAAATGTGAAGCCTGTTGGCTACAGATGGGTGTTTGTGAGAAAAAGAAATGAAAATAATGAAATTGCCAAATATAAGGCAAGGCTTGTAACCCAAGGTTTTTCCTAAAGACCGGGAATTGATTTTGAGGAAACATATTCACCGGTTATGGATGGAATAACATTCAGGTATCTAATGAGCCTAGCAGTACGAGAAAATCTCGAAATGAGGCTGATGGATGTCGTTACTGCATATTTATATGGCTCATTGGAAAATGATATTTATATGAAAATACCTGAAGGGTTTAAGTTACCAGAGTCTTGCAACTCAAAACCCAAAGAAACGTATTCCATCAAATTGCAAAAATCATTGTATGGGCTCAAGCAATCTGGCCGAATGTGGTACAACCGCCTCAGTGAAAGTTTGATAAAGGAAGGTTATACAAATGATCCCATCAGTCCTTGTGTTTTTATAAAGAAAAATGGGTCAGAATTTGTGATCGTCGCAGTCTATGTTGACGATTTAAATCTAATTGGAACTCCTGAAGAGTTGAAAAAGGCGGTTGAATATCTGAAAAAGGAGTTCAAAATCAAGGAATTCGGGAAAACGAAATTTTGCATTGGCTTACAAATTGAGCATTTGGAAAAGGGCATATTTGTTCATCAATCAGCTTATACCCAAAAGGTATTGAAGCAATTTCGAATGGATTATGCTCATCCGCTAAATAATCCAATGATCGTTCGGGCACTTGATCCTGCAAATGATCCATTTAGGCCAAAAGAAGATCATGAAGAGCAACTTGGCCCAGAAATGCTATATTTAAGCGCAATTGGCGTTTTAATGTATCTTGCAAATAGCACGCGACCTGATATCGCATTTGCAGTCAATTTACTCGCAAGATTCAGTTCTTGCCCTACTCAACGACATTGGAAAGGCATAAAGCACATCTTTCGCTATCTCCAAGGAACCATTGATCTTGGTTTATTTTACCCAAAAGACTCTCGATATGAGTTAATTGGCTATGCCGATGCAGGTTATTTGTCAGATCCACACAAAGCCAAATCTTAGACAGGCTATGTCTTTACTTGTGGCGAAACTGCTATCTCTTGGAGGTCAATGAAGCAGACTTTAACTGCTACTTCTTCTAATCATACCGGGATATTAGCAATCCATGAGGCAAGTCGAGAATGCGTTTGATTGAGGTCAATGACTCAACATATATTGAAGAGTTGTGGTTTAATCACTGAACCACAAATGCCCCCAACAATTTTATTTGAAGATAATTCGGCTTGTATAGCCCAGTTGAAAGGGGGTTATATCAAAGGAGATAGAACGAAGCATATTTAACCAAAATTCTTCTACACTCATGATCTTCTAAACAATGGTGAAATCAATGTGCAACAAATTAGATCAGAAAATAATTTGGCGGATCTATTTACGAAGGCATTGCCGACTGCAACATTCTAGAAGCTCGTGAAGAAAATTGGAATGCGGCGACTTCGAGATTTAAAATAATATCCAAATCAGGGGGAGCAGTGAATACAAGAATACTGTACTCTTTATCCTTCACTAGGATTTTTTTCCACAAGGTTTTTTCATAGTAAGGTTTTAACGAGGTATATTCCTTGTATAGAAGACATCAAGGGGGAGTGTTGTAATGCATGCATGTGTATTAAAGATACATGCACTAGTTTGATGTCTTAGTCATTATGTCTACTATGAAGAGAAGCAAAAATGAATTTGTTCTTCCTAAATTCTATCTAGTATATGGCGGCTATAATGGTGTAATGTATGCCTATAAATATAGGCCATCCTATATATGAAAACTCACTTGATCAGTTAGTAATTGCACATATATCAAATCCTCTCTATTTTGCTTCACGTTTCACCATCATCCTGCTCCCATTTATTTTCATCACTCATATATTTAAACCTATACTGGGCTGAACCATATTCAATAAGCTAGAGTTATATATTCTATAACACAAACACCCTTTATCGAAAAAATTATTCATACTCGGCTTTTGTATTCAAAGAAAACGTGGTTACAAAAGCGTGGCTTGTTTCTTTCATAACACGCTTTTAAATCTCCCAGGCAACAAAATCACCTCTGTTGGTGTTTTGGCGGAGGCAGAGTGCTGCTCTGATTGTGAAGCTCTTTCCAACCCTCGGCATGGTGAGTGCAAAATTACGCACGCTAAACTCTGGGAATTCGGCACGAAGTCATCTAAGGTTAATTTGTTTTGTTTGCTGCTTTGATGAGCACAGGATTATCTGAAAACAGTTGTTCCATCTCAACTCCTCGCCGAGCGCGGCTCCAACCTAGTTGTTATCAACCCAGGTTAGGGAGGTTTTGGATTTCAAATTCTTGTAGAGAATTATGAATGGTTTATTGACTATTATTATTTTTGTTTCCGTTAATTTAGGCTCAGCAAATGTAAGAATAGGTCTAGCGCAGCAGGATTCTCCGATTAGCGTCCCGCATTGCATTGCCAGGCGGACATCCCAATCGCCCAAAAGGAATGTTCATGATCAGGTTTTTGTTGTTAGGAGAATTCCCTTAATTTTGTAGTTTTGAGGTTTTAGCTCTTTGTTGGAATTTCTGATTATTTATTATTATTTTTTTTCTGAAAAAAAAATTGGGTCTGCAGCTGCTTAATTCTCAGGTTACCACAGTGCAGCACATGGAGCGTGAAAGGGCCTATGACATTGTTAGTGTAACACTAATTTGTCAACTTAATTGATTGAATATCGGTTGAATGTGCTGTGTGCAGCGTTCTGCATTTAGTTCTTTTGAAGTGAGTATTTTTAATTGATTGTGTTACTGGTTTTTGATTTCATGAAATCTATCATATGTCAAATGATCAGATTGCATCTCTATTGAAAATTCGATTTTTGGATGAGGAGGTGATGAACAATCAATATCCACAAAAGGTATATATTTTAGGATTTTGAGCTGAGGTATTTGGCTAAATGGAATTGAGGTCTTTAATTTTTCATTTTGTTGCGAATGGCTTGGATCATGATGAATGATAGTTAAAGTTTGTTTTTGCAGATGGGTCGTGTGGATGCACTTCCTCAACAAAGTAATAACAAAAAAGATACAGCTATTCAATGGACTGATGTGTTCGAGAAAGGGCAATCTGCACCTTCAGCAGAAGGTATACATGACTACTGTTTCAGTTCCATTTACTGTATAGTTCTTAAGGCAAGTTATCTTGGATGATGGATCACATGGTAATATTTCTCTTTGCTAGTTTGGTTTATTCAATGTTATTTATAGTGTAAGTTTAAATATTGTATTCTTTTAACATAATTTTAGTTCCCTGCAAACCAAATTAAAGTGAACTTGGTTAGTTTACTCCTTGCTGGTCTCATAACCTCACGCCAACCCAGCAAATGAACATACTTCACAAGTATGAGATATTGAGCAAGTGTGATACCAATATTGGAGGACCTCACCAGTTCACCTATAATACAGTTTGGGAGCAATAAACCACATATAAACATCTTATTATACAGTTTGGGGATCAGTCGATCAGCCATCCACCAGAGTTCATAGTCTTAGCCCCCATAGTGGATAGGGTTGGGCTAGGCCCTAATGCCAAGTGAGTATTGCAATAATGGTGAGCTATCCATTGTTGTTTAAGCTTTGCCTAGTTATCCTGGGTTTTATCAGTCCCTGCTACGCCGACACCTCCACTTGCATTGTACAATTGCAAGGAGAGCAGGATGGCACATCTGGGATGATACCAGTTGATACAACATCAACCTTAATCCAGAATCTAGCTAATGAAGTGAAAAAAAAAGAAAAACGTACATATGTAAACATCACATAAATATCCTATTTCCTATAGCACCAATGTGGATGCAAGTCCCATACCTTTCAAATTTTATCAGTATCACAATAGGATGTCCTCGCACACATGGCCTTTTTAGTTGAATCTGAATCATGACTATGTCGTGATCAGTCACATCAGACAACATCCTCAATTATTTGTTTTTTTTCCTTAAAATTTAGTATTTATTATATTCTTCAATACCACTGACGGTGTTGCAGAAATGATCTGTGATCAGGAGAGTATGCTATCCAGGATGAGGGTAATGCCAATGAGGAACCCACTTTGACTGAAAACAAGTATAGGGAGTATATTTGTGGTGAGGAAGCTCTCAGAATTTCACCAAGTGAACCGTATAGCTTGCGGAGACCTATTCGGAGAGGTCACTTCAATATCTCTCTTCATTATCCCATGCAGCAGGTATCATTTCTGAAGTTTGTCCCAGCCTGTTGATGATATCACTGTCTATTCACTCTTCTGTTGAACTGTTTTGTGGCACTCAGTTTTGCATCATGGAGGAAAGTTGGTTGTTTACTTGTTTAGCTGGTTAGATCTCCATAAAAGGATTTCCATAAAAAGATTGCGTGCTGTGGCTGCAAAACCATTTCCTGGCATTTGTCTTACTATTAGTAATGCGTTGATTTGTTTATTTTCAGGTGATTGAAGACATGCATTGTATCTGGGATTGGATTTTGACAGAAAAACTGCACATACCCCATAGTGAAAGAAACATGTATTCTGCAATTATTGTTGTTCCTGAGACCTTTGATAATCGCGGTAATTATGATGTATTTGCTTCCATCTTGCTGATTGTTTAAATAACTTATTATTCATACCTTCTACTTTTTCTTGAATTCAAAGCTTCAGCTGCCATTTTGTTAGCATGGTGATCTGCACATAGTGCAAACAACTATTATTCGATTCACTTCCATATGGATTATTTTGGAAATTGTTGGCTCATTATTCTATTAAGCTAAAACTTGCAACAGACATTCCTTTATTTAATCTGAAGTGTTTCGTTTTGTGCATATTGTATACTCTGCACAGAAATAAAGGAAGTTCTATCTATTGTACTCAGAGACTTGCATTTCAGCACAGCCGTGATCCACCAGGTAGTGTTTTCCTTAGCATTTTATTAATATTATTGATAATAAGAAATTTTTTTGCTCTTGATTTGAACCAGTCCTATATCTTCATAGTATTATATTACTTTGTCTTAATTATGTTCTACTTTCAATAATCTTGAGCTTATTTATATACTTACTTATTTGTGAGGCATATTTCAGGAAGGACTTGCTGCAGTATTCGGAAATGGGTTATCGACAGCATGTGTTGTGAATATTGGCGCTCAAGTCTCTTCAGTCATCTGTGTGGAGGTGTGTGCTTGTTTACACCAGTTTTGTGATTTTGTTCTTTCCGCTCTGGGGACTTCCTGATGTCAATATTGGGGTTTTCCTGAGGCCTTATATGGATAGTTTCTGTTGATTTGACTTGATATCACAAATACCAGTTTTTCGGTGGGAGCTGTCGTCATACCAAAACTGTAAATAGTTTTTTTCACATGGCATATAAGCAACTGGAAAAACGAATTAGCTTGCTTGCTTAATTAAAGTTAACGGAAATATTGAATATGCTGTCCTCTGTTCTGATTATCTTCTTTTCATGTCTAGGATGGGGTGGCTCTTCCTACTACTCAGGTTACCCTACGATATGGTGGAGAGGTGAGGAACAAGTTCCAGATTTTCTAGGGGTGTGTATTTCGGATTTGGTGCAGATTTGGGCATTTCTGAACCAAACCGATAGAAATTTGCCTAAAAATCAATCCCAACCAAAATTCCAAAATCTGAACTATAAAATCCAAACCAATCCGAAAATTTGAAATTGCGTTAAAAAGATTAAAAAATCCGAAATTATACCAAAAATTTAAAGATCCGAAATAGCAAAAAAAAAATTCAAAATAACATTTCATTTCTTAAATAACTCACAACCAACTACATTAATAGGAGTAGTCTAAAACAAACATTGAAGTTCACAAAAGTCAAAAACAACTAGTAATGTACACGAAATTCCAAGTTACAACAATGTCCAAACAATACAAAACAACCAACTACATTAATAAAAGTATTTTCAGGAACGAGATATGCAGCAACAAGAAGAAGGAAAAGGGCGAACGACAGGAATTGAACCCGCGCATGGTGGATTCACAATCCACTGTATTCACCTTATCAATATCTCAAATCAATGATAGGGCCTGTTTGTGACCTAAAATAAAAGGAAACAAAAAATATTTAAGTTCACAAAAAATAATGAACACTGTAATAGGTTTTCAGTGTTTCAATCCAAACTGATACGAAAATTCAGTTCTTTAAAAATACAATCCGCACCAATCCGAAAATCCAAAACAAATTTCGATTTGGTTCGGATCGGATTTCCCCTAAGAATAACATGAAAAATATATATGGATTGTTGAATGGAAAAAATAACATGAAAATATATATTCATTGTTGAATCACATTCTCTGACATGCCCTTAATTATTCACCCCAAATGGAGAGACTTCCATTAGCATGTAGCCTACAGGATTCCTACTTGAAAGTGCTTGGTGATTCAATCATTAGATGAAGAATGACATGAAATATTAGTATCCTGAGCGGATTGATTTGATATATGATATTTGTTTATGCTTTGCTGGTTGGTAAAACTTAATGAGATCTGAGTTTGAATTTTGATTTATAAAGTGGTTGAATTCGAGTTAGTAAGTGGTGAATTTAAGGCAAAAATTTAATGTTTAAGATTATTTTTAATGCTTAAAAATATATGTAGCTATGTTTTAATGAATCACTTAATTATGAACTTATTTTCTTCATAGCATTTGGACCCACTTAATCAGAGAGTGCTTATTTGATTAAATTAAATGGAGTCTAAATCTGAAATTTAATGTTGCGATTTTTGACTAAAATTGAATTATTAAGCTGTAAATTTGAAGTGACGAAAATAAAGCCTCAAAATATATTTAGAATAACTTCACTCAATAATATTAAGTAAAAATCACATGGAGTCTAAATCTGAAATTTAATGTTGCGATTTTTGACTAAAATTGAATTATTAAGCTGTAAATTTGAAGTGACGAAAATAAAGCCTCAAAATATATTTAGAATAACTTCACTCAATAATATTAAGTAAAAATCACACGATCACATTTCTTAATTCTAGAATCCATTTTACACCTTACAAATAAAACTAAGAACAATAAGTGGTGTTATCAAACATAACCTTTTTTGTGTTATAACTTCATGTCTTGTAGCATTATGTTGAAAGGGTTCACTGTTTCAGGACATATCCAGATGTCTTCTTTGGACTCAGAGGCATCATCAGACATGGCCGCCAATCCGCACTGATGCCCTGACAAAACCCATAGACTTGGTGATGCTGAATAGGCTTAAAGAGTCTCAATGCCAGATCAGAGTGAGTTCGCCACAATTTCTCCTGGGAGATAGTCCCTCTGACTCAATTATATGTGCTCTTTTCCTTTCTGGGATTTCAGGAATGTGTCCCACTTCTTATAATAAATATTTTTTATTACTTGACTCATTTGTTTCAGATACTAAAAAGGGTAGAAATATGAAGTACACGGTTAATTTTTGATCAAATTTATCGGGCATTAATTGAGAACAGAGGTTGCATAATTTATCACAATTAGCTAACTTTTTTGCTTATTGCTATTGGTAATTACCATATGCATTTTTATTTTCTGGCTTCCTCAACATTTTCTTGAGGGGAAATCTCATTGAATTTATACACTTTTAGGCTAAGGTTTCAACATCCAACCTTTAGGTGGGGGTTCGAGCGTTGCCTGCCTTTATCCCCTACGCTTTGTTTCTTTGTTGTGTGGGCAGGCACCCACCGCTAAGCCTGATGTTACTAAAGAAATACAGTATATTGTGTAGTTTGATAAAGATTTTAAATGAATTTTGGTTGTACCATTTCTAAAATCCTATCAGGTTTGGAAAAGAAATCATTACTAGTTGATAATTAGGGATATGAATTTGAAAGTCATATAATGATTTTAAGGTACTTGTCTGAATTTAAAGGGTACAAATTAGTCACTAGCCTCATTCACCGGAGCTGTATTTGGGAACTAAACACCTTGAAAGGAAGAAGTCTACTATTAATTCAATTTGCTTACATTTATTAACATGGAAAGCACAACAGATGGGAATATGCTATCTGATGTAGTCAATACCTTCAAACTAATACCAGGCATAAAATAAACTTTGCTGCCAAAGCAAAACCCCAATCTCTAGTTTTGGTCTCAAATTCATATACATTTTCAAGGCAAACAAATTATTTATCTTATGTTCAGGAAGGAGAAGTTGAAGCTGTTGCTTTGGTTCATTCATATGAGGATGGTGCTCCACCTGGATCTCATAAGACAAGGCTAACTGCGCTCAATGTATGTGAATCAAACTGATGTTGCAAAAGCATTACATGAAATGACATCTTGCTTTTAACTTCCCAATGCTTCTCATGACTCATCACTCATAGAATAGTACATTGAATTTAACTTTGCCATTTTGTTTTGATATGCAACACATCCTGCAGTAGTCGTTATCATTATTTACATTTGGACTTGATGCCACTTGTAACATACTGTATACTCCCTCTTTTTTCTTTTTTTTTTTTGTTCTTGCTTGCAACATTTGCAATTGTGTTACTATTTACACAGAAGCTTTGACTTAAAGTTTTATCATAGTTATACAAGTTAAAATATAGCCAAGTGGGATCTTCTTAGATTCGTCTCCTCATGTAGTTTTTAAATATCGAATTTGAGTTTTTAATGGTTTAAAATGTGCATTGGACTGTGTGAAACGTGCGTCCGTAGCAATTAAAAAAAAACGGAGGGAGTATATTTTAGTTCAATGAAATATGTGACAGATGGTGCTCATTAAGTTCCGTCTCAATGATCACACATAATTTGGAAGCTGAACTTGTTATCAATTATTACTAGTGTGAGTGTCAATTGTCTGACGTACTGTGTATGGTAAAGTGCCTGAGGCAAGGTATTGATGCCAACTTCTGAATTTTTGAAGATGCTTCGTTTTGTTTGTACATTGTAACGAGTGACTGGTGACAATTTTTGAACACCCTTATGTGGAAGCAGGTTCCTCCAATGGGTTTGTTTTACCCAATGCTTTTGGTTCCAGATGTTTATCCTCCACCGCCCCGTACATGGTGAGTTACTCCACTTGTTTTCCCGATTGATTGTTGATTGGTTCTGCCAATTCTCTTATCCACTTTTAAATAAATTAAATGTCCACCCCCAGGTTCAATGACAATGAAGATATGCTGGAAGAAACATGGGATTTTTCCAGAAGACCTGACATGTCAGATGCTTACTACTCTGGTGGCGGTGGTTATTTTCCTATGTGGGAAAACTATCCTGTATTTCATACAAAGCCAAAAAAACAGGACTGTATTGGTCTCGCTGATGCTATCACAAAAAGTATTCTTTCAACAGGTAATTTTTGGGTTCATCTCTTCTAAATATGTGCACCTATTTGACTATGCTTGACATAGGTTGAATTTACATATGGCAGGGCGTATAGACCTGCAGAGAAAATTGTTCTGTAGCATGCAACTGGTGAGTTACGCCCTCCATCTAAAGCTTTTCGAAAATTATGACTACACGTGAATTGATGACGTGATTCAAATGTTCAGGTAGGTGGAGTGGCATTGACGGCAGGTCTCATTTCTGCAGTTGAAGAGAGGTTTGTTACACAATCTATTCTTAAAAAAGCCAATATCTTAATGGGGTGGTTAAATTTTTAATGATGTGAAATCCATCTTCTAAATGCTTTCAGCATAGGGTCACTACTCAATACCATATATATTGCGTACATGCGTGAATATAACATTCTTTTCCATGCATTTCTCTCTTGGCAGAGTATTGCACGCAATTCCATCCCATGAAGCCATTGATACTGTGGAGGTCAGATATTTTCTCGCTTTATAATCTTCAATGGGAAAGTTCTGCATATTAAGTATACCTTCTGCAAGAGATCATTTTGCTCGTCGAATCACAGTTTACACCATCGTAAAACAAGATGAAATAAAGCGATTAATTTCATTATTGATTTTTATCCATCCATCAATGGAACATCTCTGATGCTATATAGTTCTCAAGCAGTACTAGAAGGAAAATCGATTTGGAGAAAAGCTAAACAAACTTCCAAATTTTCTTTTCCTGCATTTTTGTGGAAGCCTAGTCCCTAGAGCTACTGGATTTCATACTAACTTGAGGCATATTTTACCTCATGCATGTGTAAATATCTCAACAATTTGTGCACAAATGAACTCAGACATAAACGCTATCAATTTTATTAGTCGTGAATCCATTTCTTTTCTGATTACCATTTCATATTGCCCTTCCCTATCGTATTGGTGTTCACTTCATGCATAACATTGGCAGGTTTTGCAATCAAGGATGAACCCAGCTTTTGTACCGTGGAAAGGTGGAGCTGTAAGTATATTACCCTAACTTGGACAGTTTCACATTCAGAACAGAACCTGATCCATAACCAAATAGTAGTTAATGCGTACATCCATGGCATTGCTCTTTCAAAGCCTTGCTTATTACACAATATCCTTACATTAAAGTTTCCATGATTGTTTTTTCTTCTTTCCGCTGCAGATATTAGGAATCCTTGATTTTATGCGCGATGCATGGATACATCGGGAGGACTGGATCAGAAACGGTATCCATATAGGGAGTGGCAGAAAGTACAAGGATTCGTATTTTCTTCAAGCGCAATCCATGTGCTACATAAATAACTAGGTACAAATGTTGTGTTTCCTTCCATTAATTGTGACCGTTGTTTTCGAAATGCTAGGACTGTTACCTAATTTCATCTTACATACATACTGATGCGCCCATGTTGTCCTATTTCCTGTTTCATGTTGAATCATTAAAATGCCTCCTGATATTTGATTTGACCAATTTTAAACCCAACGTATATTTTCTCTAATATTTTATTTGGTGTCAACTTTTGTCTTGAATTTTGAAATAGTATTACAAATTTCTTCAATTATGCCGACTTTCAACCCTTTGAAAAATCACTCTGCGTGTGCCAAATTTCAGAATGATTATAATGTGAAGTTAGGCAATGAACTTAGAATTTACTTATGGGGCTTGGAAGTATGGGCAATGAACAGAAAAGGTTTGGGTTAATTAGTTATTGTTTTGTTATTTGACTTTAATATATTACAGAACACTTTTACCTGGTCTCTTTATCCTTTTTTTTTTTAAAAAAAATATTTAATGCTTTTGTTTAAAGGAATACATATATATTTTTTTAAAATAATTTTAATTTCAACAAACAGTAATAATATATACGCGTGTTTGAGAAAACAAATTACTTCATTAGCTTCTATTTAATATAGATCAGTCTTGTTAGGAAATTTGTAATCTTTTTTTATTTTTTATTTTTATTTTAAGTAGAAGCTCAAAGATAATAATAGAAAAGTATCCAAAGAAAGTTTTAATAATTTAAATTGATCTAAATGGGGTATAAGTAAAATAAGGTTTAATTAAAAATTTTGATTTACGTTTATTATTTTTGTTCGCTTTAAATTATAATTTACTTAATCAATTTTCTAAACTAGTTCATAATGTAAATATCAAATTGAGTGATTTATAATTGAATACGTTTTTATTAATTGGTAAATAATGTATATTATAATCTCTCATTTTCATGAATATAGTCTGTTTAAGTTAACCTTGAAGACTCATCAAAAAAAAAGTTAACCTTGAAGAAGTCAGACCCTTTATGATTGAAATCATGTGGGTTTTTAATTGGTCTGATTTGGCTGTTTCTTTTTCTTTTGTTTTTAATTTTTGGGTTGTGATCAAATATTTTTATTATTTATTTAAAAAGATGATTGATAAATAGAGCTTATTTTTCCAATATTGTGGCCATCAAAATTCTTTTCGATAAACAGTGAAAAGTTGACAAAAGAGGCCCCCATTGTATCACATGTAATGCTGCTTAGGCAATAATAAATCCACCCCAAAACATACCCACTCTTGTAGATGATGATTGTTATGTGTCAAACTTATTATTTAAAAAGGGAAAAAGGAAATGTTGACCTATATTAATATCGTCGTCATATGTATGATAGAAATATGAACTAGAAAAAGGATACTACATATAATTAAGGTTTATTGTTATAGAAATAACTATATTTATTTATGTATATGTACAATAAAATGGTATATGGCTTATTAGCTTGTGTTTATAGTGGAAATATTGTAATGGAAATTGGGATTAAATGGTGAAAGAAAGGAAGTTTAAAGGTGGGATAATAAAATTGATAAAGTGTAATAATTATGGCTATGAAATGAAACAAATATTAAGCTTGCATAAAATTTTTCTAACTTAACTTCTCAATACATTACATAGGCTATTTATAAACTTTTTTATCCTCTCACTATTTACTAACCTCATAATCAAGGCATATACATTTCAAGACTTTCACATGTCTAACCTTATGATCAAGGCATGAACATGGATGTTGAACACTAGACATTCACATGTTTTGTTTACATGCATAATACTCCCCCTTGAATGTCGTCAATACGAAGAATATGCCTCGTTAAAACCTTACTTGGAAAAAACCCAGTGGGAAAAAATCCTAGTGAAGGAAAAAGAGTACAGTATTCTTGTATCAGATGCTCCCCCTGATTTGGACATCATTTTAAATCTCGAAGCCGCCGCATTCCAATTTTCTTCACGAGCTTCTCGAATGTTGCAGTCGGCAATGCCTTGGTAAATAGATCCGCTAAATTATTTTCTGATCGAATTTGTTGCACATCGACTTCACCATTCTTTTGAAGATCATGAGTGTAGAAGAATTTTGGTGAAATATGCTTCGTTCTATCTCCTTTGATATAACCCCCTTTCAACTGGGCTACACAAGCCGAATTATCTTCAAATAAAATTGTTGGGGGCATTTGTGGTTCAATGATTAAACCACAACTCTTCAATATATGTTGAGTCATTGACCTCAACCAAACACATTCTCGACTTGCTTCATGGATTGCTAATATTTTGGCATGATTAGAAGAAGTAGCAGTTAGAGTCTGCTTCATTGACTCCAAGAGATAGCAGTTCCACCACACGTGAAGATATAGCCTGTTTGAGATTTGGCTTTGTGTGGGTCTGATAAATAACCTGCATCGGCATAGCCAATTAACTCATGTCGAGAGTCTTTTGGGTAAAATAACCCAAGATCAATTGTTCCTTGGAGATAGCGAAAAACATGCTTTATGCCTTTCCAATGTCGTTGAGTAGGGCAAGAGCTGAATCTTGCGAGTAGATTGACTGCAAACGCGATATCAGGTCGCGTGCTGTTTGCAAGATACATTAACGCACCAATTGCGCTTAAATATGGGATTTCTGGGCCAAGTTGCTCTTCATTATCTTCTTTTGGCCTAAATGGATCCTTTGCAGGATCAAGTGTCCGAACGACCATTGGATTATTTAGCGGATAAGCATAATCCATTCGAAATTGCTTTAATACCTTTTGGGTATAAGCCGATTGATGAACAAATATGCCCATTTCCAAATGCTCAATTTGTAGGCCAAGGCAAAATTTCGTTTTCCCGAAATCTTTGATTTCAAACTCCTTTTTCAGATATTCGACCGCCTTTTTCAACTCTTCAGGAGTTCCAATTAGATTTAAATCGTCAACATAGACTGCGACGATCACAAATTCTGACCCATTTTTCTTTATAAATACACAAGGGCTGATCGGGTCATTTGTATAGCATTCCTTTATCAAACTTTCACTGAGGCGGTTGTACCACATTCGGCCAGATTGCTTGAGCCCATACAACGATTTTTGCAATTTGATGGAATAATTTTCTCTGGGTTTTGAGTTGCAAGACTCAGGTAATTTAAACCCTTCAGGTATTTTCATATAAATATCATTTTCCAATGAGCCATATAAATATGCAGTAACAACATCCATCAGCCTCATTTCGAGATTTTCTCGTACTGCTAGACTCATTAGATACCTGAATGTTATTCCATCCATAACTGGGGAATATGTTTCCTCAAAATCAATTCCCGGTCGTTGTGAAAAACCTTGGGCTACAAGCCTTGCCTTATATTTGGCAATTTCATTATTTTCATTTCTTTTTCTCACAAACACCCATCTGTAGCCAACAGGCTTCACATTTTTTTGGTGTTTGGACAATAGGGCCGAATACTTTTCGTTTATTCAGTGAATCTAGTTCAGACTGAATCGCATCTTTCCATTTTGGCCAATCATTTCTTTTCCGACATTCTTCAACTGATCTTGGTTCAGGATCCTCGTTATTTTCCATTACATCAAGTGCAACGTTGTATGCAAAGGCATTATCAACGTTTGTTTCTTTTCGGTTCCAACATTTCCCAGTATTGATATAATTGAAAGAAGTTTCAATAACTTCATTTTCTTCTGGGTGAATATTTTCAGGTTCAACCTTTTCGGGGGTTGAATCAATTTCTCCTTCGGGAGTATCATCTGTGATTGATTTATCACCCATATGGATAATTTTCTTCTTTCGTGGATTTTTATCCTTGGAACCCAAAGGCCTACCACGCTTCAGGCGTGCAGTAGGTTCATTTGCACTTGGAATTTGTCCTTCTGGGACATTTATATTGGCTGGTGCATTTGCTGCATCATTTATATATGATTTTGTGACTTTAGCAGCATCATTAAAAGCATCGGGTAATTGATTTGCAATTCCCTGCAAATGCACAATTCTTTGAACTTCAAGTTCGCATTGCCTTGTACGAGGATCAAGGAAATCAAATGGACTTTGCCAAGATATTTCCTTTTTCAGTTGATCATTTCCTCCCCCTAATGTCGGGAATTGAGTTTCATCAAAGTGACAGTCTGCAAATCTTGCAGTAAATAAATCACCCGTTTTTGGCTCAAGATATTTAATAATCGAGGGTGATTCATACCCGACATATATGCCCAACCTTCTTTGAGGTCCCATTTTTGTGCGTTGTGGTGGCGCAATCGGTACATAAACCGCACACCCAAAAATTCGCAAGTGGGATATATTGGGCTCCTTTCCAAACACAATTTGTGTAGGGGAGTAGCTATGATAGCTTGTCGGCCTTATTTTCACAAGTGCGGCTGCATGCAATATAGCATGTCCCCAAGCAGAAACAGGGAGTTTTGATTTCATTAACAAGGGTCTTGCAATTAATTGCAATCGCTTAATAAATGATTCTGCCAGACCATTTTGCGTGTGCACATGAGGCACAGGATGTTCAACAGTAATTCCAATCGACATACAGAAATCATCAAATGCATGTGATGTATATTCTCCAGCATTATCAAGGCGTATTTTCTTTATCGGATGATCTGGAAACTGTGCTCGCAATTTTATAATTTGTGCAAGTAATCTTGCGAATGCCAAATTGCGAGTTGATAATAAACAAACGTGTGACCAGCGTGATGACGCATCAATTAATACCATAAGGTACTTGAAAGGTCCACACGGTGGATCAATAGGTCCACATATATCGCCTTGAATTCTTTCTAGGAATGTAGGGGATTCAATTCCCACTTTTACTGGAGATGGTCTGGTTATCAATTTCCCTTGTGAACAGGCTGCACAATTGAACTCATTTGGGTTCAATATCATTTGCCTTTTCAATGTATGGCCATTTGAATTTTCAATAATTCGCCTCAGCATTATACTGCCAGGATGCCCAAGTCTATCGTGCCAGGTAATAAATTCACTAGTAGCTTTCAAGCCTACTAGGTTATGTATTTCTGCGGCACATATTTTTGTATAGTATAAGCCAGAGGAGCAACATGGCAATTTTTCATTCACAAATTTTTTGCCATTTTCAATTCGAGTTATCAAAAGATACTCGTGATCTGCCTCTTTTGAAGTTTCAATGTGATATCCATTTTTTCGAATATCATTGAAGCTCAGTAAATTTCTTCGAGCTTTGCGTGAGAACAAGGCATTTTCAATTGCCATTTTTGTCCCTTCAGGGAGAAATATAACAGCTCTACCGGAGCCTTCAATGCATTTTGCATTACCGCTTATAGTTTTCACTGCGGTCTTTTCCAATTTTAAATTGGAGAAATAGCTTTTGCTTTTCAAAATGCTATGCGTTGTTGCACTGTCAATGAGGCAGATATCATCTCCGACTTTTGAATTTCCAGCATCCATTTCTTTACAAGAATATAAGAATGTTATTAAACACCAGCAATATAAATATTATTAATGCAAAAGCATATTTATATTATACATGGATAATAAAAGGGAAGTACAAGATATCATTATTTATATTAAACAGGAATTATAAAAGACAAGTACGAAATATATATATAGCTATATAATATATTATTTGGTAACATTATCTTGCTCAACAAAATCATCAGCTTCCAGGTGCGTGATATTATCATTTAATATATCATCATAAGTATCATCGTGGGCATTATGGTGTGCTTCAACACCTGATCTTTCTTTTCGTTTCGAGGCCTGATACAGTTCAGCTAAGTGTTTAGCTGTGTGGCATGTTTGAGCCACATGGCCTTTAATTCCACAACGATCACAAATTTCATCATTTTGTTTATGCTTTCTTGCATAATTTCTTTGTTGTGGTTTGTAAGGCCTTCTGGTATCATATCTGCGATTTTGCTCAAATCGAGGCTTATTTCGATAATTATTTTGACGAGATGATTCACCTCTGCCTCGATTGTGATACCGATTTTGGCCACGATCATCATTTTGATTTTTAAAGTGCCCACGATCACGCACATATTTCGATGATTGAGCCGCGTTCACCTCAGGGAACGGTTTTGCACCTGCGGGCCTAGATTCATGATTTCTCAACAACAATAGGCTGTTTTGTTCAGCCAATAATAAGCAGGTGATAAGATCAGAATATCTCTGAAAACCTTTTTGACGGTATGTCTCACTCAATACTGAGTTTTTAGCATGAAACGTAGAATACGTTTTTTCAAGCATTTCTGCTTCAGATATCTTTTGCCCACATAATTGCAATTGGGCCGTAATTTTGAACACAGTTGAATTATATTCCCGGACTGTTTTGAAGTCCTGAAGTCTCAGGTTTGTCCAGTCATCAAGGGCTTTTGGAAGCACCGTCTTTTTAAGATTATCATATCTTTCTTTCAGCTTTTCCCACAATGCCAGTGGGGATTCCACAGTCACGTACTCCATTTTAAGTGCCTCTTCGATATGATGGCACAAGAAAATCATGGCTTTTGCCTGATTTTGATGGCTGGGATTTTTGCCTTCAGCAATAGTATCTTCCAGACCCATTGAAGTAAGATGCATTTTTACATCTCGGGCCCAGGACATATAATTGCTTCCTTCAACGGTTAAAGGAGCAAATTCCTGCTTTGCAAGGTTAGCCATAATCTTATTGAAAGTTTAGAAATAAGAGATTATACCTCAAATGATAATCTGGACAGAGTCTCCTCGTGCTGATAACGTGTTATAGAAATAACTATCTTTATTTATGTATATGTACAATAAAATGGTATATGGCTTATTAGCTTGTGTTTATAGTGGAAATATTGTAATGGAAATTGGGATTAAATGGTGAAAGAAAGGAAGTTTAAAGGTGGGATAATAAAATGGATAAAGTGTAATAATTATGGCTATGAAATGAAACAAATATTAAGCTTGCATAAAATTTTTCTAACTTAACTTCTCAATACATTACATAGGCTATTTATAAACTTTTTTATCCTCTCACTATTTACTAACCTCATAATCAAGGCATATACATTTCAAGACTTTCACATGTCTAACCTTATGATCAAGGCATGAACATGGATGTTGAACACTAGACATTCACATGTTTTGTTTACATGCATAATATTTATAAATATATATCTAACACTGAAGTTTGAAAAGTGTTCATATGGAGTATTTCAAAAGTATTTCTCTGTGTTGTCAAAATACTTGCGCTCAGGTAAGCACATTCTTTGCATGTATAAATTAAAACCATTTATTAAAATAGTACATATATGTAATTATGTAAGAAATAGAAAAACATACTACTACCTCCTTTCTCGGTTCAAAACAGGATTCTCCTTTAAGATGGGCACATAATTCAATAACCGTTAGTATCTCAAAATGCATATAAGTAAAAATTATATTATATATATATATATTAAAACTATGCGATTAAACAATCGAACAATACTCAACATGGCTATATTTTTTTTATTACATACATATAGTAAAATCGAATCAAAATTAAATAATAAACAGTGTCAAAAAAATAAAAAAGAGATATTCTGATTTGGATGGAGGGAGTACAACTGTACAAGTTGGTCAACTTTCTTCAGGTGGTGCATGCAAAAAAAAAAAGAAAAAGAAAAAAAGAAAGAAAAAAAGAAAAAGAAAAAAGAAAAAAAAGGGTTTATCCATTGTTTATAAACAGCACCCTGAATTAAATTCACTATAACAAAAATCATAATTTGTCATGAAGGGCAACTCACAACCACATTTTTCTTACAAATTTGTTAATGATTAATTTTCTTAAAAATTGAAACTATGAGGGAGAAGAATTTGCAAGCATATAGTGAAAAGTTTGACACACTCCTCACATCACATGCAAGGTAACATTGTACAAATCCGTCACAAAATGGATGCAGTGAGATTCAAACATGAGACTCGTGGATCGAATTTCGTCAAGATTTCATATTACATTTGCCACATTTTTGCTGCCAGAACATTATATTTTCAGTAATCAACATTCACAACCTAACAAAATTGGCAATAATAGTTTTAATTGCAATATTGTATGCAGTTGGTCGAATTACACATTGTAATGTCCTGTTTGACTTAATCATGAAGTTCAATGTCATAATTTTTATTCACACCGACTTGTAAATATTGTCCGCTTTGTGATAACTCCCTCACAACGTTAAAACGCGTCTACAAAAGAGATGTATCCACACCATGTAAGATATGCTTTGTTCTTCTATCTAAAACCGATGTGGGACATGACTTCCATCCTCTTAGGGGGCCAGTGTCCATGCTAACACATCAGCCTGGCACTGGCTTTGATATCATATGTAACGTCTCATTAATACCCACTTGTAGATATTATCTGCTTTGGGTTAAATCTCCTCTCACGGATTTAAAACACGTCTACAAATGAGATGTATCAACACACATATAAGGCATGTTTCGTTCTATTTTTATTTGATGTATATATTAAAAAACATATATAGTCGAATTTAGTTTTATCAGATTATCTAATAATATAATTTTAGAATATAAATTTTATCTAATTTTATTTATGTATATTTTAATATATTAATCGTTAAATAAGTGCATTGAACTACGTGTTCAAACATAAAGATGCCAATATAAGCTGGAGGAATGAAGTACTCCATGCAAACACACATTTTCAACAAATACAGTATATAGTTAAACAAATCCAACTATCATGTTGAAAATCGATTGTTCACCAGAAAAAGATATACACGCTTCATGCGTCACTTTCTTATCTGAAATCTGCTAAAAATAAAATTAAATTTCATATTGAAATAAGAAAAGAAAATGGGGTATGTCACCAATCAATACATCCAACCAAATTGTTGATAGGCAATTTATTTCATTCGGGCAATGCACCAAAACATATAAAGAATTTTTTCCAAAAAGGAAAAACAAAAGGAAAGAAAAAGAAAGGCGTGACAAATGAGAAATGGACAAATTAAACAATGTTGATAACAAGCAAACCTTACCTGGACCTAACGTGCACTTAATTCGAATCCCACACCTTTTAATGGTTCAGAAATTGACACGTGAAATGATCGCAACCGTTGGATTGGATCTCCCTGCATAAACGGCGAAGCTAACTCCGTCGCATTAGCAGGAATATTCCGGTAGAGGGAAATAAACGGTGGGGGAAATTTATTCTGGTCAAACGGATTTCATCCTCTGGTTGGAAAGTAGTTGGATTCGTTGGGACGGAGCTATCAGCTGGTCCTGATGTCGGCTCGGCTCGGCTCAATTGGTCTGCTCCAGAATATGTCCGTTGCCGGTAGTATTGCTGATTTAGGAAGAATTTTTTCTTTTTAAAAAGTAAATTTAAGATGCAGTAAGTTCTTCCTCTTTGGAGGAGGAATGATTTATTTCATGTTTATGATAAGGTAATAATAAAAAAAAATGGAAAGTGTTTTAAAGGTACATAATTAATTTGGTCAAATAAGACCTTAAATTATAATCTTATACTCTCTCCGTCACACGAATGACTCGTATTTTCTTTGGGCTATCCCATGAATTGTGGTCGCTTTCCATTTTTAGATAAATTTAATTAATATAAATATGATTAGAATCTTAATAGTTTCTAAATCCTATTAAAAACAATCACTTTTACTATTCTGCACAACTCCCAATACACTTTTATTTTTCTACACAAAGTCCCTTACATTTCTTTAATTCTTCATATTTTAAAATTGGTATAAATAAAAATTACATAAAATATATTCTAAATCTAGACGTCTAGACGATTCTAACAATACCACACTTGAATATTTTTCTCTAATTAAATCATTACAATAATATGTCAAAGTTAAACAATAAAGAAAGTAAAAATTTATTAAAATTTTAAATACAAACCCACATCACTTTAAGCACTAAACCTCACCACACCCCCACCACATAAATTACCATGTCCAAAAGAAACGAGCCACAATTCGCGGGACGGAGGGAGTATATTGTGATTTCTTTTTAAGAAAATGCAACAAGCAATAAATGAAAAAACGTATAATAATGAGATGAAGATTTGGCAAAGTGGTCAATATTCTAACTTCCAACCATAACGTTAGATGTTTGATTCTCCACTCGACCTCCGATCCTTCCCATTTATTCTTTTATAATTTGTTTAGTTTGTGCTCCCACCACTCTTTACCGACATTTAAGTGTAACTTGTTCCAAAAAAAAAATGGATAATACTAATAATAAGGAACAACAACCCGTGTGTTGACATATACAAGCTTGCTACAACCAACAAACGAGCGTTGGGATTGAAAAATCAATGCCAAAAGAAAAAACAATGGTTTCTTTCAAACGAAATCACTCATGTAATAGCAACAAAACAAGTTGCGTAATAAGGTTACAAATCGAAACTCGTTAACTATCGAAATTTAACAACGATTTTGATAACAAAAATAGAAAAACCCAGAGCTTTTATCTCCGTGGAAAATGTGGCTTCACTGTCCCAACAAAAATTGTATTTTATTTTCTATAATTACAATAGTGGTTTCATTTTCATTATATGTCATAAAATTTAAACCAAACACGTTCGCATATTATGGCATATTAATATGTAAGTAAAATGATATTGGATCAATAGAATTTCAAATCTGAAAATTCAGGAATAAGCAACACCACAGGCTTTGCTTTGGAGTTTTGTCGTCCCTTGAGGCTTGAAGCCGATTCCATTTAAGAATCCAGTCAAACAAGGATTTTTGTGGTATTTACTCTTTATTCTTTTAAATCTTACAACAATCTTTGACTGCACTTCCAAATCCATTCGATTCCGCCATTCCTCTCTCCCTGTCCGAACGCGTGCTCCCCACGTGCCCCTTTATTTATACGCTCGCCCCTCACCCTTTTTCTTCTGTTATCTTCTCTATTCACAAAACAATAAATCACCAATTCTCATCAATCCTCAAATCCAATGGCGGATGTCAAAAACTCGTCTGCGTCGCGGCGCCAACAACCCAGCAGGTTGCAGAGGCGGGCGCCGGCGTCGATCCAGATCGCTCCGGCGACGGAATGGAAAGTGGCGATCCCGCTCTTGTCGCCGTTAGTTCAATCGCCGACGTCGAGCAATCCGACGGCGGATATTAGATCGTGTCCCGGTAGTGGTAATAAGGAATCGGCGGCGGCGGAGAAGCCGGCGGTGGTAATGAAGAAGTGGCAGCACCCGGCGGCGCCGTTTTGCTACGAGCCGGCGCCGCTTCGGCCGTTTGTTTGTACGGGAAGTGTGGACAGATGACAAGCTTTTATTTTGGTTTTTATTTTATTTTAATTTTTTTTTTAAAAAAACCTTTTATATTTGTTAATAGCACAGTAATTTTTAGTGGTGTTTGGAGATTAATTAGATATCTACTAGTACATGTTATTGTATTGTCTTATTATTTAAAATGACATCAAGATTGGCAAAATATGGTTTGGGATTTAGATTACATGAATTTAGTAGTAGTGTGTAAATTATTTGATCTTTGGGTAGTACTTCATGTTAATGATAAAATGCACATCTATATACGAGGGCAACTTATCACATACTGTTAGGTGATTGGTTGCCAACCTGTGATATTTTTTAATTGAATTAAATTATTTAGAGTAAGTTTATTATAATTAATTATTTTATTACAGATATGTGTATGTATATATATATGAAAAAATAAATAATTGGTTTGGTCATTGGTGACCATAGGATTTCAGTTTGCTCGACAACTCCCGATGTAAAAGTTGGTTGTCTACACTCAATTTTTTAGTGAATCAAGGACCGTACTCGATTCTAAATTTCTAATTCTTAGTAGCCATTTCACTTGTAATACATATAATGTCGATGTATGCATTTTCTTTTATGAAAAAGAAAAAGGAAAGAAATCGAGGGTGTATGTTAGTTTCTTTAGGTGTGTGGATATATGAATTAATACTCATTGGCCCCCTATTTGATAGGAGATAAATAAAATATTACTCTATTATTACTGTATATGATTAGCATGAGTGGTTTTGTTGTATCGGAAAAATTGTACGGAATGGAGGCAAACGAGACGGAGGGAGGCAAGCGAGTAAAATGGGAGGCAAGCAAAAATATAAAAATTGGAAAACTTGAATCGAAAGCATATATTAAACGAATTGAAAGATTAAAGATTACAAGGAATTGAACGAAAGCTGTAAAGAATTGAATTACAAAAAATGATAAAGAATTGAAATGCAGAAATCAGTAAATGGAGTGGAAATTCCAGAAAGCTATGAAAAATAAAAATGCGGCGCTTTGAGGGTAAGGTTTGTTATTTTCTCTTGTAGCCGCCAACTCTAATATTTATGGCGTGGCAAGCCTAATGTATGTCTTCTTGCTTGCCTCCTTCTTTGAGATCGACAATAACTATGCACACTTGTGGACTGGGCCTTTCAATGTGGATTGAGCCAAATAACTTGGGCATCTAAATTCTTGAGCCAACTGATGCCCCATCGCGCAATTTGTCTTATTAGGCCCAAGACAAATATGCGTGTTCTAAATAGGCTTGGCCCAAAAAGCTATTTTTTTTCCTAGCCGCCATATGTTTGCCACACATTTCCGTGATCTGCCGCCGCGTCGTCTCTCTACGGCCTGTCTCTTCTCTGCCGCCCGAGCTCTTTGTTGCCGCCCGAAGCTCCTTCTCTGCCGGTCTCTCCATCTGCTCTTGCCGTCATGTCTCTGTCCAGCCACCCTAGGTGTGTCGCCATCATCTGTCTTGGCCAGCCAGGGAAATGCCAGTCGTGGTCTTGCTTGCCGCCCGTCGCCAGCTTGCGACCACATCCCTTGTTGCAACCGCCTCCACGCAATTGCCGAAGCTCAACTTCGTAGCTTCATTCTCTAGCTTGCCGCCATAGCTTCTGCGCTAGAAGCTGCTTGCCGCCACCACCTAGCAACCGCCTGGTTCGCTACGGCCGCCCGTCGCGATTTGGAGGAAGCGCAGCCGCCCGTCGGGATTTCATCAGCCGCCATTTTGAGCAGCTGCCGCCGGAGCCTTGGTCGGCCGCCCATCTTGGGCGCATTTGGTTTGCCGCCATGCTCTCTTTATGTGACGCGGAACTTTGTGGAGCTTTGTGTATTGCCTTCCGTCGGCGCCCGGAGCTTCGTCCGTAGCTTTGTGTCTTGCTTCCCGTGGCACCCCGCTTCGTCCGCAGCTTTGTGACTTGTCTCCCATCGACGCCTCGTCTGAAGCTTTGTCTCTTGCCTCCCTGAGCTTCGTCCGTAGCTTTGTGACTTACCTCCGGGAGCTTCATCCACACTTTGTGACTTGCCTCCCATCGGCGCCCAGAGCCTCGTCCAGAGCTTTGTGACTTGCCTCCCGTCGGCACCCAGAGCTGGACACCTGGTACAACTTGGCCACCTCCGTAGCCACTTGGGCATATTCGTAGCCCCTCGGGCATTCTTGTAGCCTTCATAGCTGCCATTTTGGGAGTCCGAAACCACATAGTGCCCTGTCATTTTGGGAATCCGCAGCCATATAGTGCCTTGCCATTTCGGGAAACATTTGCCACCCTAGCTGCCATTTTGGGAATTCTTTGCCACCCTAGTTGCCATTTTGGGAATCTGCAGCCTCCGTAACTGCCATTTTTGTCATTCCGTAGCCACCATCGCTCCATTTTGGCATTCCGTAGCTACCATAGCTGCAATTTGGCATTCCATAGCCACCATAAGCTATAACGTTCAGTCGCCAGCCGCCATCCGCCGGCCGCAACTCTCGTAGGCATATCGCGGACTAGGGCTATCAGCCGACATTACTCAGTCATCAACTACCCGGCCTCCAAGGCCGCTATTGATGGCGTTCTAGGCCACTATCAAGGGATGTTTCCACCAAGGGTCACTGCGGCAGCCACCACCCTTGGTTCGTCTTCCTCTTTACCGGGTTCCATTTCCTTGAAATGAGTCTCATATGTAGGTAGACGCTTCTCATCTTGTTCCTCAAGGAACTTTTCCAATCCGGCCACCCTTTCGGCCAGCTGGGCAAGGTTAGTGGAGTCCTGCACAATTAAATATTCCTTTAACTTTGGCAACATATTTGCCACTGCAATGTTGGCTATTTCTCTATCAGGGACAACCATCATGCATTGACTATTGAGTCTTTGTAATCGATTTATAAATGTAGGCCGCTTCATCTGCGAATTGTTTAGCATTAGTTAGATCTGCCAAACTAACCTGTGTTAATGGAGTGTAGAACCTGTCGTGGAAGGCTTTCTCTAGATCGGTCTAATTCTGGATTGATTTTGGTCGCAAGGACAAGTACCAAGCGAAGGGCAGGTCCAGTAAGGGATGTACTGAACAACCTCAATTTCAGCCAATCGTTGGCCGCCATTTCACCACATTGTGCGGTGAATCTGCCCACATGTTCTACGGTGGACTTTCCATCACCCCCCGAAAACATAGTAAAGTCGAGCATTTTTAACCCTCTCGATAGGGCTGCATAGTATCCACCCAATCCGGATATGGTTTCCTGTAAGTGAGCCACTCCATCGGCCTCAACTGAATTCCAAAGTGCTGCTGCATCATATCCGCTAGTAGTTCGGGTGACACCACGGGTGCCTGCGTAGGAGGCATGAAAGGTGTAGGCAGTATAGTAGGTGCCACGGCCATAAACTGTGGCTGTGGTGGCTGCCCCTAGCTTTGGAGGTGTCCAACTAGGGTTTGGCATCGGTGCTGGTACTACCGAGAAGTTTGCCGCATACAACGCTGTAGGCATGTTCGGCACAAGAGGCGCCGCTTGACGTGGCTGCACGCTAGGCCTATTGGAGGCCATCAAACAATCATTTGGGGCTGGTGAGGCGTAGATCGGTATCGGAGGTACCGCATACGTTAAACTTGGCAAGCTAGGTGCCGCTAGTACGGAAGCAGGATTGGCAAGACCACCAAATTCTGAATATGGCGGCTGGCAAGATGTGACCTCTAAAGTCCTCTGTTGGCCTCCGGATGGCCCACGGGTTGGGAGATTGGGCGGCGCGCTTGCGCCGTTTGTAACAACAGTTCCATCTCGCGTGGAACAATATACTTTGTCGATTAGATCAGCCATTATTGGTCGCAATACATCCATAAGTTTATTGGTAAGTGGCATGGATGCCCGGATCAACCAACCCGATGATTCGAACCCGGATTTATTTGGGCTTGGATCAATTGAAGCAAGAAGAAGAAGCATTGGCCCAAAGGGAGCAAAAGCCCAACAAATTAAATTTGGCCCAGCAATCAGGATCGCGGGATCATCTTGCGTTAACATTCAAAGTTCAATAAACACCAACGCAGTATCATCCTGCATTAGCCACTTGCCTTCCCCAACGGGTCTTCTTCCCCCTTGCTCCGCCTGCTCCAACCAGCGCCCCCGTTCTCCGGCGTCACCTCCCTGCTCCGGCGAAGACGACCACCTCCACCGCCTGCCCGGCCATTACCTCCTCAGCCACCGCCAAACGACTACCGTCCATGCGACCGTCGACCACCTTCATCAATTCACCATGGCCGTCGGTGACGAGCCCCCGCCATCTCAGCCGACCCGCGTCCGCCAGTCAGCAACCACAACTCCCTCCGATGAGCTACTATCCCGGTCTCATCCACCTCAGCCAGCAGCCTCGCCATCTCCTACACAGAGTGTGTCCACCATGGCCTTGTTGCCGGCCACCATCACCGACGAGAGGAAAACCCTCATTTTATTCCTAGGCCACCTCCGGTGCCTCCCCAATCTCCGTCAGCTCTATCCCAGCCACGAAGCCACTCCGGCAGTGTCTCCAGTCACCTTGCCATTATTCCGGCGAACCCCCGAAAACCGAAGCATCACCGGAGAAGAAAACCCCGACGCGCCGCCGCAAACTCACAACCACCTCCGGCCACTGTCTCTGACAGCTCCTCCATCCATGGTTTGGCCTCCGGCAGCTCCATCATCGTCTCCAAGCTCCCTGCCATCAACTTGTGTCCTCCGGCCATCTTTTCCTCTCTCCGAACATCTCCCCGGCGCCCTCACCACTTCCTGTTGCCTTTCCGTCTAGCCTTGGGGAAAGAGAGACACCTTGATGCGGTATGAAACGATACGGTTTAACCCTTTCATAGACCGCATCGTCCCACAAGAAACCGCATTGCCCTTAAAGACCACATCACTTTGCCATTCTCCTCTTCTTCCTTTTTCGCTCTATGGTCCCTGAACTTTGCTTGCGTAAACCGCATTAACCCCTCTGCTTTCATGCATAAACCGCATGACTACACTTTTAACCGCATGAGAGTCCCTAGACCGCATCGTGCTTCTTTTTCCTTACCTTCTAAACCGCATCATGCCTTTTCCTTAACACCCAAACCACATCGGCCCTTTCAGAACCTTTTAGACCGCATCATCTCCTTTTCACCATTTTAACCGCATCAGCCTCCTTTGGACATAATAGACCGTATCACTTATTTTTCCTTAGTTATTTCCTTTGTCATTTTCTTGTTTGTTGCTTTGTTTAATTCCTAGCTAGGGTTTTTGATTTCTTTGTAATTTGGGATGCCTATAAATAGGTCATCCCCAACTCTTTGTCATTCACCCTTTGAATGAATCACCACCTTGAGGTCATCGATTGAGGGATTTGGTAACACTTCATGTGTTAGTAGAATCCAAAGTTGAGTTTCCGACTTGGTATCCTCATCTATCCTTTTTATTTTTATTTCCTTGTTCTTCCTTTGTTCATCTTGTTCTTGTTTGTAAAATCGTATCCAATCCCGATCCATGGCATTTCTTGGTATCAGAGCCTAGATTGGATCGATTTACCATTTCCATTTGATTCCAAAAATTCCAAAAACTCAAAAACAAGGTCTCCTGTATTCTGTCCGCCCAAATCCGTTTTGCTCAGGCCAAAATCTCTGATTTCTGAGTTTATATTCGGATTGAATAGGTTGATTACATAGAGATTCATATAAAGTTCTTCCGATTTGGCCAAGGGAGCTATTTTCTATGATTTTTCCAAGTTTTGGCCATTTTTATCCCCAAAAATTGAAACAGCCACTGTTTTGCCATTTTCCAGCCAATCTTGTGTTTGTTTCCGAAAAATAGTTCCATATTCTTCATCCTTGTCTTGAGAGCTTTCCAATGATATATGATTTGTCCTTTTGGTGAAGATTTGAGCATTTTACCATTTTCTTGTTCTTCACCTTCATCCTTGAGTCACATTTGAGTTTTCTTGTGTTTTGTTATTTGTGCTCAATGTGTGGATTGTGATTGCATTAATGATATGTTTGTATGCTTAATTAATTATTATACAAGCATTAATCCATGAGTGTTGAGTGATTAATTGAGTGTTGGGTTGATATTTGAGTTTAGGGTTTATTAGGGTTGTTCTTGGATGTTTGAATGTTCTAGGGTTTGTTCATGTGTGTTCATCCAAGTTCATACAATCTTCATTGTGTTCTTGGGGTTAACTTTCGGATCCAAGTGAGTTTTTGTAAGGGTGTTATAGGGAATTTACTCCGGACAAATAGTACAAGTATTGTACCGTGCATTAATTCAAGGGTAGGGAGTGTGTACCCAAGCTGTCAAGGTGGTTTCAAAACCCCAATTATTTTCTTCATTTGGATATCAAACAACAAAGGAGTCTACCAAGACAAGGACCTGTTGCCCATTTGTAAAAGAGATTCCAACGAGCACTTGGTGGGCAAATTAGCAATTGCAATCCAAATTGGAGTAACAAGGCATCTCGTTCCATACTCCCTTTCAAGCATAATTTCAACAAGCAAAAACCCCATTCCAACAAGGGATCTTGATATTTTGGTTGTGAAAATTTGATTTAATTAGTTGGGCAATTATTTTTATTGTTCAATTAATTAAATTAAATTGGATATTTAATTTACTGTGCGATTTCACTGATTTAAATCACGAACAATCTATCGGGTTCAAGTTCCGTCAGTGTTTACACTCGACAGTGGAATTCCCCGAGGAATAAGTGCTTGCACTGTTCCTCTGATTTATTTCACAATTCACAGAAGTTGAAGCTCCGTCTGCAATTGCAGATATTGGAGTTCCTCAACAGTGAATTTTTACCCGGCTATCCTTGATAGCAGTTGGTTGTATTTATTAGATTTGTGTGTGAGGCATATATTTTGAGATTCCGAGTGTTTTATTTTGTGAGGTTTTTACTTTACACTTTAAAATTGCGAGGAATCGAATTTATTGCTTGCAGGCTGATTAATATTGCAAACTATATTTGTGCACTGCAATCACACACAGAATGTGTGCTTTTATTTGATTGAGTCGAACCCTGCATTCTGATTCTTGCACTGTGCGTCCCATATTTTATTTTCTCTTACCCTCTGTTGTTGGTTGATACGATTGAACATTATCCTGTTTATTAGGAACCAACCAGTGGAGAATTCGGACTCGCAGAGAGATACAGTTGCGAGATCACTCTACATATTTCAGTTGATTTTTCTGACCCATTATATATATATATATCTAGTTTGTTTTGTTTCTCCGAGATGGCAGGAACTGATAGTGCTGAATTGCTGAATTTCCTGAGAAGTATGAAGCAAGATTTCGATGCAAAATTTGAAAGGATGGAAACTCGGATGGATTCCATGAATCTGAAGATTGAGGGCGTCTCAACAAAAATTGAAGACTCCAATCAGCAAGTGCACTGCAGGGTCAACGAAGTTACTGATGACTTTGAAAGAAAATTGGATCAACTTGCTACAGATTTTGAAGAGGCTTTAAATGTGCAAGTGGACCACCGTATTGGAATTTTGTCTGCCAAGCAGAATGACAAAGTCGAGTTCATTGCTAAGGAAATTGACCGACAGACTGATGAATTACAAGAGCACATCATAGTCTCCACCACTGAGACTGAGCTTAAATTGGATGCAATTGCATCATTTATCCAGAAATCTGTCAAGGATTTTGCCGCTCGCCAAGGTCAGAAGATAACAGAAAAGATTAAAAATCTCTTCTATCAATCCGAGAAGGACTTAAATGCTACTATTGAAGACCAGCTTGAGAAGATAGCTGGACAGATTGAAGGGAAGCTGGAGTATGAATTGGAGCAGTTGGGTAACAAACTTGAAGAGCAAATAGCCGAGCGAGTTGAACAGGCATCGACTACCGATCTGATGGCCAGCTATTCTTCAGAAATTCCAAAATTGATCGCTCCATTCGGGGAAGAAATATCTGCATTATTTTGTTCTGAAATTAATACTTTATCTGATAGATTCACTACTAAGCTTAAAAATTTTGCAGATGAGGTAGATTACCGACTTGAGCAGGAACTGTGGTGCAGGCTAAAAGCCGAACTTGGAAGAATTTTAGAAGAAGATTTCGGGCTCCAACAACCGGGAAAGACAATGAGGCACCAAAGGGCCAAAACTGAGGAAAAGATCCATATGAGAGGATCCGTCAAACCTCCGGAGCCTCCCAATACAAGCCATAAAACAGTTATTTGGGATCTATTGTCTGGTCTAGGTCGAAGCCCTACACCACCTAAGCCTCCACCGCCTCCCCCACGCAATGCTCAAGGTTATATCATTTTCCATGGGTACTGTAACCCCAACGGTACTTGGAATGGAAGGAACACATGGAGCACGAACGGAAGCGTCATTCTTGGACAGAAACTGAGGCATTTGATTTCGCCACCAAGACTTTTGAAAAGATGGCCAACCTCTGGTTAACAAGAATTCAGGAAACACGTCTGAGATACGCACCCAGCTATGCCAATACGTGGACGGGCTTGATTAGAATGATGGATGCGAAGTACTTGACTGACCAGATCCGAATGGACGCCTTTGCAATTTACAGAGTGATAACCCAGGGTAATAAATCGATAGCTAAGTACTTCAAGGAGTTCACTGACCTTAAAAGGCGAAAAGGTATTCACGAAACAGCAGCGCAAGAAGCAAGTCATTTTCTGAGAGGCTTACGTAATGAAGTCCGTGGACAAATGCTACGCAGTTATCAGAACATTGATCAAGCGGAATATGATGCACGCATTTGGGAACATCGTTTGCAGGATCAGTCCAGGAGGAATGTAACCGAAGTTGTCAGGAAGGGAAAAGCGAAGGTTATAGAAATCAGTGATGAAAAGGAGCAAGCCCAACATGATGATCGTCGATTATCCACCTTTGTGGTTACTAGAACGACGGACACAGTCAAAGAAGTTGACCCGATCTGCGCTGAATTAGAACAGAGGGAAAATCTGTTCCATTGCCACTGTGAAATTTTAAATAATCTTGCATCTCTAGTAGTGGACAATGGGAGTTGTTCTAATGTCGTTAGCCTATATGTTGTTCGCAGGTTAGGACTACCAACTGAGGAACACGAAGAGCCTTACCGGCTGCAATGGGTCAACGAGTACGGAAGCACTAAAGTCACCAAGCGCGCAAGGATTTCGATTGCCATTGGAACATATTTCGAGGAAATAATGTGCGACGTGATCCCGATGAGTACTTGCCACATATTGCTAGGACGTCCATGGCTATTTGATAAAGATGCAATTTATCAAGGACGTGCCAATTTGATCACCTTCACGCACGAGCATATGAAGTACATCATCAAATCGCTGTCTCCAAGAGCCGTCCAGATTGATCGAGAAAAATTGAAGGAGAACATAAGGCGTGAAGAAGAGGCTTATAAGGCATCCCAGGTAGAGAAATCCAAAAACAAGCAAGCGACAAGCAAAATTGCGAAACAGGCCTCTGAGGGCCAAACAAAAATCTGTTCTTTAATTTTTCGCAATATTGAGGATTTTTATGAGCCTAATGATTCTAATTTGGATAATATTTTTGCAGGTATGGGAGAAAATCATGATGACATATTTCAAGGCAAATTAGGTGAGATTGTTCCAAAATTTGATAAAATCAATTTATCTGATACTTGTCCTGATTTTTGCAGGGCATGGAAATTGCGAGCCAAGAAGGGCGTCCGACTGGAATTCGCATTGGGAGCCGAAGTTGACAAATATCTCTGCATCTTGGACCACATTTCTGATGATTTTATTGATAAATTTTGTTTTACAGAATTAATTCAAAAATGCGAGATTTATGAATTTCTGGTTTGTGCAGGGCTAAACTTTATGGTTGATCCTACCGAAGCAACTTCTCTTTCGGCTTTGAAGTTCAAAGCTTTTGAAGGGGGAGAGGATGGCATGGATGCCCGGATCAACCAACCCGATGATTCAAACCCGGATTTATTTGGGCTTGGATCAATTGAAACAAGAAGAAGAAGCCTTGGCCCAAAGGAGCAAAAGCCCAACAAATTAAATTTGGCCCAGCAATCAGGATCGCGGGATCATCTTGCGTTAACATTCAAAGTTCAATAAACACCAACGCAGTATCATCCTGCGTTAGCCACTTGCCTTCCCCAACGGGTAATCTTCCCCCTTGCTCCGCCTGCTCTGACCAGCACCCGCGTTCTCCGGCGTCACCTCCCTACTCCGGCGAAGACGACCACCTCCGCCGCCTACCCGGCCATTACCTCCTCTGCCACCGCCAAACGACTACCGTCCATGCGACTGCCGACCACCTTCATCAATTCACCATGGCCATCGGCGACGAGCCCCCGCCATCTCAGCCGACCCACGTCCGCCAGTCAGCAACCACAACTCCCTCCGACGAGCTACTATCCCGGTCTCGTCCACCTCAGCCGGCAGCCTCGCCATCTCCTACACAGAGTGTGTCCACCATGGCCTTGTCGCCGGCCACCATCACCGACGAGGGGAAAACCTTCATTTTATTCCTAGGCCACCTCCGGTGCCTCCCCAACCTCCGGCAACTCCATTCCAGCCACGAAGCCACTCCGGCAGTGTCTCTAGTCACCTTGCCATTATTCCGGCGAACCCCCGAAAATCGAAGCTTCGCCGGAGAAGAAAACCCCAACGCGCTGCCGCAAACTCACAAGTCACAACCACCTCCGGCCACTGTCTCCGACAGCTCCTCCATCCATGGTTTGGCCTCCGACAGCTCCATCATCGTCTCCAAGCTCCCTGCCATCGACTTGTGTCCTCCGGCCATCTTTTCCTCTCTCCGGACATCTCCCCGATGCCCTCACCACTTCCTGTTGCCTCTCCGTCCAGCCTTGGGGAAAGAGAGACACCTTGATGCGGTATGAAATGATGCGGTTTAACCCATTTCATAGACCGCATCGTCCCACAAGAAACCGCATTGCCCTTAAAGACCGCATCACTTTGCCATTCTCATCTTCTTCCTTTTTCGCTCTAAGGTCCCTGAACTTTGCTTGCATAAACTGCATTAACCCCTCTACTTTCATGCATAAACCGCATGACTACCCTTTTAACCGCATGAGAGTCCCTAGACCGCATCGTGCTTCTTTTTCCTTATCTTCTAAACCGCATCATGCCTTTTCCTTAACACCCAAACCGCATCAGCCCTTTGAGAACCTTTTAGACCGCATCAACCCTTGTTGAGTAGACCACATCATCTCCTTTTCACCATTTTAACCGCATCAGCCTACTTTGGACATAATAGACCGCATCACTTATTTTTCCTTAGTTATTTCCTTAGTCATTTTCTTGTTTGTTGCTTTGTTTAATTCCTAGCTAGGGTTGTTGATTTCTTTGTAATTTGGGACCACATCCCCAACTCTTTGTCATTCACCCTTTGAATGAATATAATTGAAAATCACTGTTTATATCTTGTTTGAAGGGTCACCCATGAGTTCTTCCCATCTCGGTTGAATTCCTTTTGAGCATTGAGGAATGCTTGATCGTATCGCCACCTTGAGGTCATCGATTGAGGGATTTGGTAACACTTCATGTGTTAGTAGAATCCAAAGTTGAGTTTCCGACTTGGTATCCTCATCTATCCTTTCTATTTTTATTTCCTTGTTCTTCCTTTGTTCATCTTGTTCTTGTTTGTAAAACCGTATCCAATCCCGATCCGTGGCAGTAAGTAGGGGAATGAACTCGGCCATCGATTCCATTATCGATAGCCGCATCTGGACATCTCTTTGAATTTATGAATAAGATCACTCACTAATCTTCCATATCTGAGACGTATCAACCCTAAGCGGATATGGTTTTCCACTCGTATCTCACTGGGCGTGCTAATTTGTTGTATCGGGAAAATTGTACGGAAGGGAGGCAAACGAGACGGAGGGAGGCAAGCGAGTATGATGGGAGGCAAGCAAAAATATAAAAATTGGAAAACTTGAATCGAAAACGTATATTAAACGAATCGAAAGATTACAAGGAATTGAACGAAAGCTGTAAAGAATTGAATTACAGAACGCGATAAAGAATTGAAATGCAGAAAGCAATAAATGGAGTAGAAATTGCAGAAAAATATGAAAAATAAAAATGCGGCGCTTTGAGCGTATGATTTGTTCTTTTCTCTTGTAGCCGCCAACTCTAATATTTATAGGGTGGCAAGCCTAATGTACGTCTTCTTGCTTGCCTCCCTCTTTGGGATCGACAATAACTATGCACACTTGTGGACCGGACCTTTCAATTTAGATTGGGCCAAATAACTTGGGCCACCAAGTTTGTTGTGTGGTTCGATCATCGAACGGACTAGATAGTAAGAATGATTTTTGTTCGTGTCTACAGACTACATGTACATTATATGGTTCAAAATTTAAGGCCCCAAAAAAGGCTCTACGCACATTTTGCAGATTGAAACAACTCACAGAAAATAGGGAATAAGAATCTAAATAGATTCCATCAAGCCCTCATGGGATAGGGTCCTTTTTATTTTTTATTTTTTCATATCCCTATATTGCACACATGCATACATAATTGAAGTTTTTATTTATTTTTTTATTTTATTTTTATGTTTTAGAATCTTTATATTAAACTCTCACTTTTCTAGTAAGTACATCATAACTCCGGTTTTTACAACTGGGTAGGAGCTAATGAGCGAAAATCAACGTACATTGATTGTTGTTCTAGCATTAACACATGATTGTCGAATGAACTTCTATTAATAATTATGATCCCCACAATAGTTCCATAATCACAATTAAGTTAGTAAGCTGAATGTGCCATTCAGCTCTATTCTGAACCTGCTGGAAAGTAATTATTACATGCTGGTGAAGACATATGCTGGTGAAGACATATGCAGTAAAGATACCATAATCATTAATTACTTATTATAGGAAATAAATTCCCTAATCCCCTAATTATTGCCTCATACCTATTGCAGTTACAATATTCCAAAAATCTAATATTTCTATTGATGCTTGCGGTGTCCGTTCCACCAACAATCTCCGCCGTAAATATTCGAAAAACAATGCAAAATATCAAGAATCAAAATCACGCCGCGCAGTGCCTCATTGGAGATGTTTGATCAGAATTCGCTTCCACACAACGAAGAACACGATGATGAATTCACGAGTTGCAGTGATGGGATACACAACATGAACAGATGAATAACCAGCATAACCGAAATCATTCAGAATATCCATTATACAACAGGTAAAATGTAACAGCATTAAACACATAGCATAAATATATCAATAGCCTGCACAACCATGTACGGCATTATTATATTTAGCATAATTGGTTTCATATCCAGCTCAGAATATGAAATTAACATTACATATTAAATCCAGCATGAAAGGTGAGAATCCAACACCATAATATGAGAACCCCAAATGCAACAAACCCTCACCAGACTCTTTTACAGAGAGATGAAAAGTGGGAATCCAACACCATAATATGAGAACCATCACCTTTCTCCCGGAAAACACTCGTCAAACACTCATCAGACCGCAGCCACTGGTGTCCCACGCTGCCCACGTTCACAGTAAAATTATAAAAATGGCGGTTAAGGGATGAGGGTCGGAAGTGGGAAATGTGGTATTGTTGCCTTTGGGAATAAATACTCCTAGTAAGTTAGGGTGGAAATGGGAAATTAATAATTTATTTACTGCAATAAAATTCACAAAATAAATATATACAACAATTCCATAACCGCAAGTAGAGCCATTAATGTACTGAGCCCACCCAAAAAAGTCAAGTAGCATAAAATTTAAAGAATGCAGCAGTTCAGAATTGTCATGAATCAGGACATGAACCTACTCCCCATAATCATTCAACTTTGTCCCTATGTTTTTTTTTTAAAAAAAAATGTGTTGGTTTTTGTAGATCCACAATAAAAAGAAGTTTATTATATGTTACAATTTTAATATATGCGATTCCAAACCTAAAATTAATAGGTAATGGTGAACTAATTCCCATTCATATAAGTAAAAAGAAGTCTCACATTAATCCACGTGGGATCTTTCCAACACTAACTTGTTAGGACTTCTTCAATCTTGGATGAGGTATCAATATCATACACATGACAAAGTCTTACCAATTTTACTTTAATAAAAAAAATACCTAGTATATTTAATTAAATAAGGAATTTTTCATAAATATATATATATATGTATGTATATAACTCCATTCGATCCCTTGTCACCTCATCAATAACAGTCATCTTTTGCTTTTCCATTCGCTTGTCACCTCATATAGCGTTGTTCATTAATAACAATTTATTTTCTGTTTAGTGACCCTTCAGAGCAATCCTATCCTGTATTATCTTTACGATTAATCTTTTAGTGCAAAACAACATTTTATTAAGCACAATTCTAGTTTCACCATTGTCTCTTACTATTGGTCCGTTCTCCACTGTAACTATCAGTTTTTGCATAAGTATTTGTTACAAGTAGCTGTAGCAGTCATAAATTGTAATTTGAAGAGAAAAATTAATTAAATTTGGAAAGTAGCTTTCTAAAGCTTCCAAAAGCTACTAAACGTAGCTTCTGATTGTAGAGCTTTTCGGAGCTTCAATTCACAGCTAAAGCCTTCAAAAGCTAGTGTGCAGAAGAGGGCTATTGTTTTGAAACAAAAGCTAAAGCTCCCAAAAACTGCATCCAGAACAAATACTATATAAAATTACTACTCAACAAGTATCAAATGCAACATTAAAATTTTAAAAAAGTAACTCTAACAACCAAATATATAGTACGAAATATCATCACACCATTACTCAAAATAAAATAAAATAAAATAACACGACCATCAGAAGCAAGCATAACCAAGAATTAATAAAGGCAACAAAAGAAAAACATGCTGAACATAATATAGTACTTCCTCCGTTTTTATTTGTTTGCTACGGACCCACATCGCACGCAGTCCAACACACATTTTAAATCGTTAATAACTCACGTTCGGTACAAGTAAAAATTCTATAAGTTCCATATTTAAAAACTACATGATGAGACGAATATAACAAGATCACACTTGACTATATTTTAACTTGTATAGCTATGAGAAAAATTGAAATCAAAGTAGTTCAATGAATAGTGACAAAACTTCCTATGTAGCTAACAATAAAAAACGGAGGGAGTATAACCTAAACAAGTAGTAGTAGTAGTATAAAATTGGCTTCCCCCACATACACGTACGTACGGCCTATCATAGAATGAATGCCGCATGCAGGCAAATGGCGCAGTAATTATAATTAGCTGAGGAATAATGCCGTTCGTTGACGCCTATATATAAATGTTGTTGCGGCACTTCCACGGGGAATTAATAAATGCCGATATATATGATCGACCCTAATTTTATTACGTATATAGTTACATTCTCATAAAATCCTACTAACTTTCCTTCATTATTTACTCACTTCCGATTTGACTCTTTCAATCGATTTTGAAGCTTCCATTATATACAACCTCCGTTCCTTTTTAGTTATTTTTTTAAAAACAAAAAAGCATTCCCAAATAATTTTTACTTTACATATTTATCCCATACTTTTTCAATATTATCCATATATTATCATAAAAGATATTCCTAGAATACTTTGTATTCTCTCTCTACTTTAATCCTATTTTTTATTCACAAGAAAATACATAGGGGTAAAAGTGGAATAATACAGAATAATGATTACAATCATCCAATCCTTGGTAAATGTGTTTGTTCCAAAAATGACTACTAATAAGGAATGGGAGAGTATGACGAAAAATAGGAAACTATCGATCAAACTGATCCACCACTCAATGTAGAAGTAGAACGACAAGTCAACATCATGTTGTTCCCAAATGTCCAGATTTTATTGCCAATATTTTCTTGGGCCCCAAAGACTCTTGACTCGTACATGTTTTAGGGCTTTGAAAAAGCCCTGACGATCCAAGTCTTCCGAACTTTCTGCCTCTGGTCTAGTTTTCTGGAAACCTAATTATAAGTTGAAATAGTTCAACTGTTCACAACGATACCCGCCGCGACCAATTTATGTGGCGTTGAGACAGACCCCAATTGAAATATCCGACTCATTTATAAAGGAAAAAAAATGTCAATTTGGTGCTGTAACTTTGCCCACTTTTTAATTTGATACCATAAGTTTGGAGTTTTCTAATCTGCTAGCATAACTTTGCTAATTATCTCTAAAATGGTCCCATCAGGCCTTAATCACCCATATTTGATGACGTAACACGAGATTAATATAAATAATTAATTTAATTGTGTCACCTATGTGCTACGTAGGCATTGACTGAATTTGAACTACACATATGGCCACTTTCTAACCCTATTTCTAACACAACGGTCTCATTCCTATTCTCCAAGTATGCAGCAAATGGGTTAGAAAGTATCTTTATTTATAGGTCAAACCCGGTCAATGCCTACGTGGCACCTATGTGATACAATTAAATCAATCCGGTTTCTGTAATGGCATAAGAATTGCCAGCAGGTGCAGGCAGCGCTAAAAATGATGTGTAGCCCTTTGTAAAGTGATGTATAAGCCTTATAAAGTGATGTATAGACGGTAGTTTATCTTTTTATTAGTTTTTGGTTCATAAACTCCATCCATCACTTTTTGATACTCACACATCATTTCATATACACATATCCATCACTTTTGAATATACCAGCACCTACAGGCCGCCAGCACCCAAACGATTTCCCTATTAAATTAATTTTTACCCTAATCTACTGCCATCTTAGCAAAGGTAGGTGATTAAAGCGTGATGGGACCATTTTGGAGACCAATAGCAAAGTTATGTCACCAAATTAGAAAACTCCAAATTTATGGCACCGAATTGAAAAATGTGCAAAGTTACGGCACCAAATTGGTTTTTTTTCCCATTTATAAATATATAGGAAAATTAGTATGTAGAAGTTGGCCTACATTTCAAACCTGTGCAGGCTACAATACACTTTTACAATCTCAACTGATGATTAAATATCAGGGATGAGGACTTAGCTCAAGTAGTTAAGTCCATTGACTTTCAACGGAAGGTTGGAGGTTCGATTCCCACTGGCCCCCTATCCCTCCCCTTTATTCCCCTTTGTAATTGTGTGGTATGGGCTCCCACCACCCCTTTCCCAGGTCTTCAATGGCTCATCCAAAAAAAAAAAAAAAAAACTGATGATTAAATATCAAGTGTTAACATAGTGATATCTTGTAATATATGGAGCATAACATTTAGTTACTTTTTTTCCTTTTAGATTAGAGCTCAACCTTTTTCTTTTTTTTTTCTTGGTTAGAGGAACTTTTACAAATGGAAGTTTTAAAAGCTCCCAAAGCAACATGCCCACATTGCCCCGGTGTAGGATCGCAATGGGCCAGGGCTGTCCAGATACAGGACCCGACCCAATGAAATTTTTCAGATCCAATATATATTTTCTCAACAGAATAAACCCGCAAAGACTTGGACCCAAACCTATGGACTCAAATGTATATATAATGAAAATACACTAGATCCGACCCATAAGTGCCAAAAATTCAAAGTCATTGTTTGTGTATACTAAACAATAGTACTTGGGTAGGTTTTTGGGTTGTCGTATCCGTTGTATCCTTTACTAGGCCCAAGACCCTGACCCGACCAGAGAAAAAACTTAATATAGATCGAACCAGAACTGACACAAGACCCAAAATGGGATACCCAAACCTATCTAAAGGGGTTAGGTCCGGATCGGTTTTCAGATCTATTGGGTTGGAATTGCCCTGCCTACCCCGGTGTAATGACACTAGACCCGGCAATATGGGTAAATACACGTAGACACGACACGTACACGACCTGTGTTTTACATGTACGGGTCTTCGAAAAACAGATACGGGTCAAAACAGGTCGACCCGTTTAGTACACGAATACAATTTGGGTCAAATGCAGGTTTATCTGTTTTACCCGAATTGACCCGAATTGACCTGTTTTTTTATACAGGTCACCTGTTATCTGAATCAGACACATATCTGTATTTTACCTGTATTTTTGTTTAAGAGGAATTGGAGCCTTGGTATAAATCTTATCATAAACCAATTGCCCAACCCATTCTTAAACCCACCTAAATACCCAGCCCATGACCCAGCAAATCCATTTCCTTATGTCTTCTTAATCGGGCATTTAGAATTGGGTAAAATAGAAATCTCTCTCTCACGGATCACCATCACTCGGCTGGCTAAGAAGGGAAAGGGGCGATTTTTCTTGTGCAACAATCGGTGGAGGGATTTCTCCAAATCATCCCTGGAAGCTCAATCAAGGATCTTAGGTAAGTTTGTGTATGTTTTTGTTGGCTAGGGTTGAGTTTTTCTTTGGGGGGGATTGAGAGGGTGCTAGGGTTGGGGATGGTGACCGACGGGTCCATCAAAAATTTGGGGAAATTTGTGTTTTTATATTTTATTTGCTTATTTGTGAGATAATCATGTTGTAAAACACTCCGCAGGCCAGCCCCTTTCTATCTCTCCTTGTTATTAATATTCTTGCCGTTATTATTCGTTATTTGTTCTCCATCTTTGTGCGTGGGTGGGTCCGTATGTCTGGTTTTCGGCTGTAACTGTTAGTTTTTTGGATCGGGGTTCGATATCCTAGGGTTTGGTGGAGAAGGGTAGATTAGGGTTTCGGTTAATTAGGGTGATTCGGGGTTTATTTGGTGGTTTGGTTCCGAAATTATCGGTGTTGATGCATTTTCCAAGGTATTAGGGTGTTGTTTTGATCATAAAAGTTGTCTTTTAATGGATTGTCGGCTGCTATTTATTTGTTAATGGATGTCTGAGAATGTTGCTGATGTGAATATATGAGTGGATCTGAAGTGTTGTTTTGTTATCTGGATATCTGTAACTCCTGTGGTGTGGGTATAATTATTTTTGAAAGGCTTTATTTTTGGATTAATGTTATTCCCATTGTTGATATAGATGGGAGCAGATGTATGAAATTTGGGGCATTTGAGTATATCAAATATGTGTTTTTATATTTTATTTGCTTATTTGTGAGATAATCATGTTGTAATGTGTAAGTTTTGGCAAATCCATGTTGGGTAGAAAGGAAAAGTGGGTGACGGGAATGGTTTTTTTTTTTTTTTTGGGGGGGGGGGGGGGGGCTTATGGAATTTGAGTTTTTTATTTCTAAATAATCAGGTTTTGATTTGTTATTTTTTTTGGGTGACGGGAATGGTTTAATTCCTTGAACCTCGTTTGTTTTTTAATCTTGGATGTCTCATGTCTTGATAGAGTTGTGGTGTTGTCGATTGTTGTTGGTACTTTAGTGCAATGCTTTCCATTCTTTCTCTAATCCTTTGTTCTTTTTACAGGAAGTCAGAAATCAATTATGATTGATACATTTGAATCCAACGACATAAGCATGGATGTGGATGGCGACGATGATGATTGTGTGGAGGTGGATGTGGAGGTCACAGACGATGTTCAGTCTGCACAAAGAGCAAGCAAGCCGCGGAAAAAGAAATTAACTTCAAAGGTTTGGAACTTCTTTGATTTAAGTTCTGTTAAAGTAAATGGTGTTCAAAAAGCAACATGTCGGTGCTGTAAAGAGGTGAAGAACTATGTGGGTAGTCAAGGTACTGGTAATTTGACAAGACATATAAAAACTTGTGGTAGGAGAGACACACGTGATGTTGGTCAAATGTTGATTTCTAGTGAGGGAGGAGTGAGGTCTGCCAAGTGTAATCTTGAAAAATTTCGTGAGACTTTGATTACTGCTATGATCATGCATAATTTGGAGTTATCATTTGTTGAGTATGAGGGTATGTTGGCTGCATATAAATGTTTGCATGAGGGTGCTGCTACATGCTCTAGGAATACTGCTAGATCTGATATCATCAAGTTGTATAAAAGAGAAAAAGCAAGGCTAAAAAGCATGCTAAAGGAAACACCTAGCAGGATTTGTTTGACTACTGATTTGTGGACTTCTGCTAACACTGATAGCTACTTATGTCTCACTGCACATTTCATTGACAAGAATTGGGTTTTGCAAAAGAGGATCTTAAATTTTACTATTATGCCACCTCCACACACCGGTGTTGCATTGAGTGAGAAAATTTATAGTCTTATATCTGAATGGGAAATAGAGAAAAAGTTGTTTTGTGTGACAGTTGATAATGCTTCTGCAAATGACTCTTTTGTTGGCATGTTGAAATTGCAATTGAATGTTCGGAAAGCTCTTTTGATGGATGGGAAGTTTTTTCATCTAAGGTGTTGTGCTCATATTCTCAATTTGATTGTGCAAGATGGTTTGAAAGATATTGATGATGGTGTAAAGAAATTGAGGGAATGTGCTAAATATGTGAAAGGGTCACAAGGTAGGAAACTAAAATTTTTGGAATGTGTGAATATGGTTTCTTTGAATCCAAATAAAGGATTGAGACAAGATGTTCCAACTAGGTGGAACTCAACATATACTATGTTGAAATCCTCTCTTTATTTTCAGTCAGCTTTTAGTCATTTGGAGATTAGTGATTCAAATTTTAGGACTAATCCATCTCCATTAGAATGGGAGAAAATTGAGAAAATCAGTGACTTTTTGGGGATGTTTAATGATATATCTTGTGTGTTTTCTGGAACCAAGTACCCTACAACCAATTTGTACTTCCCTTCGGTTTTCATGGCACGATTGACTTTGGAGGAACACCGAACTGGGGATGATAAGTATTTAAGAAAAATGGCAGGTCTGATGTATTCAAAATTTGAGAAATATTGGTCTGAATTTAGCTTGATTTTATGCATAGCTGTCGTCTTTGATCCTCGATACAAGCTACAACTTGTGAGTTGGGCTTACAAGAAGCTTTATGGGGAAGATTCAAACGAGTATGCTAAGGTTAAAGATAATTTGTTCTCTCTTTATGATGAATATCTCAAAGCTATTAGTGGCCAATCATCTTCACAATCAGCAACTTCCTCTAGTTCCTCTAGTTCTGGTGCTTCTAAAAGCCAACAAAATGATGATGGAAGCTTTGGTAATATGGCTAGCTATTTGCGTGCAAAAAACGTCTTGAAGGTAACACACTTTTTTCTCACTATTTCATGTTATATATGTATATATATAAATATATATTTGTTTATTTATTTCACTCATATATTTGTTTGCTTTTGTTGCTATGAATTAGGAATTTGACATTTATGACACTGAGTGTGGTTCTTCTGTGCAAAAATCTCAATTGGAGCAATATTTGGAGGAACCAAGGATAGATAGAAATCAAGAATTAGACATTTTAGAATTTTGGCATCTTCGTGAAGCTCGATATCCGGAGCTTGCTAACATGGCAATAGACATCTTGTGCATTCCAGTTTCTACGGTAGCCTCCGAGTCTGCTTTTAGCGTTGGTGGTAAGGTTCTTGATCCTTATCGCATCTCACTCAAGCCTGACATTGTTGAAGCTTTAATTTGTTGCAAAGATTGGTTGTTTGGAGAGGTTGCTAAGGAGAATGTAAAAGAGATTGATGACGGCCTAACTGACTTGAAAATTAGCATGGAGGAGGAGCCTATCTCAGCACAAGTTTCTGCTGCTTTCTGCCAATTAAATAGTGAGTAGAACGTCCAACTTTATCTTTAATAACGATATTAATATTTCCTTGTTTACTTTTTTTCCCAAATAATTTTTGCTATTAGTTGGATTACTTGAGTCTTGAATTACATAGTATGAAAAATTATGTATTTTTTAGTTAATGTCATTGCTTAATGATAATAATTATGCTATAGGTATTGCAGTGCATGCAAATGGTTCTTTTGAGGTGGAGAGGATTCACTCAAGGCAAAATTTGAAGATCCGTCTACTCTTTATGTTTTTTTTTTTTTTTTTTCCTTGTAGTTGGATTGTAAACTTTATGTTTAATATTGGATTTGAACTTTGGATTTTTTTTTAAGTTAGAACTTTTGTATTTGAATGTTTGAAGATGAATTGCTAAGTCTATTAGGAATTTTAAGATTTGAATTATGGGAATGTAATATTTTATATTTTATTTTAAAAGTTTAAAAAGTAATTTGATATAATTTAGTAGAATAGAAGTAAACAGGTAAAATACAGGTAAACAGGTCACAGGTAAATTCGACACGCGTGTCAACATGTTCAAATTCACGTGTATACAGGTTGACACGCATGTCATCCGTTTTTGAAACAGGTCGTGTACAGGTTTTGAAATACGGGTAAATTCTAAAAACAGGTCGTGTACAGGTACAGATTAAACAGGTAAACAGGTACTTGACACGTATAACATACACGACCTGTTTATCCATATTGCCAGGTCTAAATGACACATTGACACTATTCTAGAGGATGGAGAACGATTGATAATTCTGAGTCTTTTGGGGGACATAAGTGAGATTTTCCATTCGTGGGCTTTTATTAATTACTACATGGAGAGGATTATAAATAAGGCTTATCTTTCAATTGAAATTAGATGGCCCATTCATTATGGCCGAATTTAAAGGGACCACAAAGCCTAAATACAGTGTATTTAATGACAGCCCACATGCCATTCATAAGTTGTTGAAAACTTCAGTCATTTTCTCACTCTCAATTTAATTCTGTTGGGGCAAAAATGTTTGAAAAACCTACTTTAATTTACTTTATGTTAATTTTATTAATTAATAATTACCATTTTTTTTGTAATTGTAGATTGAGATAACTTATGAAATATTTTTAAAATACATATTTTTTAATAATTAAGATATTTATTTGTATCAAACCCGGTAGCCTTTTAGGCCTGTTTAGATTGGCTTATGGATATGTGTTTTTGGCTTTTGTTTCTGCCAAAACAATTTTGGTAGAAAAGAGGTGTTTGTTTGGACTTTAAAAAAAAAAAGGAAAAACACATAAAAAAGCTAAAGAAATGCTTATGGGAGAAGCAGTTCGGCCCCGTTTGGATTGACTTCTGGACATGTGTTTTTGGCTTTTGTTTCTGACAAAAGCATTTTTGATAGAAAAGAGGTGTTTGTCTGGGCTTTTGAAAAACAAAGCAAATGCACCTTGAAAAGCTAAAAAAGTGCTTCTGAGAGAAGTAGATCAGGGGGTGCTTTTCCCAAAAGCAAAAGCCAGAAACACCTAATAATGTGTGCAAAGTCTTAAATGCCCCTACTATTTTATACAAATTATACTATAATATTCCCTCCGTTTTTCTTAAAGGTTACACTTTTCTTTTATAGGTGTTTTAAAATAAGTGTTACATTACTATATTTAAAATATTTTTAAAGTTTTAAAATATAGATTAACACTTATTTTAAAAATAAGTATGATTAAAATAAGTGTTACACTTTCCTTTTATAGCTAGAAGTATAATATTTAAAATTAATCTATAATTATATTACAAATTTTAGACTAAAACGCTTTTAAAATTTCCCTTAAATTCCGTGTCAATACCAAGTGTAACCTTTAAAAAAAATGGAGGGGGTATATCTTATTCCCATATAAAGCATGTTCTTTTTTGTAATTACTATATTCCAAAACCACTTTTTTATTTTTACTCATCTAAATATATTATTTTTTTTAAAGAAACTGCTTTTCAAGAATTCCATCCAAACAGAAAAATTGCATGTTTTTGTTTTTAACTTTTGTTTCTGATTTTACTTCTGGCTACTATTTTCTAAAAAACCCATCCAAACGGCCCAAGTACTAAATGGATAACTCTCTTCCAAACAAATTTTTCTTTATATATCCACTAAAGTTCGAATTTAAAATCCTCTAATTATTTTATAAAACAATTTTTTCAAGAAAAGTTAGCGCTCACACATAAATAATTAGGTTCTAATTCCAACTTTACCTATATACTCCCTCTCTTCTTCTTCTTCTTCTTTTTTTTTTTTTAAATGTGACGTTTTGACTTTTTTTATTGTTTATTATAACACTTTGACTTCTATTTCTGTTATAGTTATAGAAGACCAAACATAGCCATGTGAGATCTTGTTGGATTCGTCTCATCTTATAGTTTTTAAATATCAAATTTCTTAGAATTTTTTCTTATACCGAATTTGAGTTATTAATCGTTGAAAATGTCATTGGCATACGTGCAAATGAGAAACGTTACACTTAAAAAATGGCACGAAGTATATGTCTTGGTATATAGTAATTTACTAATTTTTGTGTCATAAATTATGGTGAGGAGATAAAAGGAAAACGATATTTATTTATCATTTAATTTCTGAACTTTTTTTCCCTCTTTTTAAGCTTCCTTCTCCAGGCAGCTTCCTCACACTTTAACCTAGCTTCTTTTTTTTTTTTTTTTTTTTTTTTTTTTTTTTTTTTTTTTAGTCTTCGAACAAAAAGAAAGAACGACAAGGACTTCTTTCTTTTTTCCCCCACATTTTTTATAATCTAAAAAAAAAAGGATAGCTTGGCCGTATTAATTCACAATGAAGAAAAATATTGACACCAAGATGTAAGGATTCATGAAGCAATTATGCCCATTATAAATACATAACTAAATCACTACAGGCTCATTCGAAATGAAAGGGCCATCACATTACCAATAGGCCTCTTTGATTGCCAAAATTATGTCAAGAATCAAGGTTGTCCATTGCATATCCTTGGAGAGGATAACCACACTGCAGAATTTACAACAAATTGAAGTTGAGAGCTAATAAAGGTATATATGGTGGGAGATATTATTGTTTATCCCCGAGCCCTCTTAAAATGCTGTCAGGCCACGTCTCGAATATTTTTTTGTACCCTAATGCAAAATTACAAAATAAGCCCCATTGAAATGTATTTAGTAATTCATTTGTAAAATTAATATCATATTTTATTAATAAATTATGAAACAATATTAATAACTGTTATCAAATAAATAATATTATTACATAAAAAATTTCCTTTATTAAGCTATCTGTATATGTAGCCAAATGGAGTCTGACTATATAATTCTAAAAAATTGAAACATTTTTTTTTTTTGGGTATCCAACAACAATTAACTTGAATAGTAATGTTGTTGGGATCTCAACCTACTAATAAGAATATCCGTACCTGAAATGTTGATTTTAGGCCTCGAAAATGCCTGACAAATCTCATGGTTCTGGCACTAAATATTAAAAATGTATATTATTTTGAATTCTATTTTAAATCATTGATAATTATTATTAAATGTAATGATTAGAGAACAAAATTTCGCCCTTTAAAAAATGCAAGTTATTCTTAAATTAACTTAATATTGTATATATTCTGCATATACTTAATATTAAAATTCACCATTAACCAGACCGAAATAATTTAGGCCTTAATAAAAAAAATTACATATATTTTAATAATTTAAATTAATCACTTAAAACTTTAGCTTGATATTTAAATTCAAAATCCAACCATTTTAGCTTTTAATCAAATACCTTATTAATTTATTACGAACAATAGTTCACTTGAGTGTTTATGAAATTTTAATTACTTAACCAGAATTTCGAGTATGATTTATGCTTTGTTAATGCAGAAAATATCTCGATGTTACAGCTAAACTTTAAGAACTATGAAATTTATTTTGTAAACGCTAGAAAAAAATAGCTTTCAGGGTTACACTTGTTCAAATTATATGGCCGTCTGTTTTAATATTCGTTTTATTATTAAACAATTATTGTTGCTGAAATTTTCCTTTCAATTCTAAATGAATTAATTTCGTACTTATCAAACCTAATTCTAACCCATGATTGACTACAAAGTTGTATTTATTTGATTTCGTCAACAAACGAGTTATAAGTCATGCATGGCAGTTAATAAATTCAATTATTATGTCACTCGAATCTTGTCTAATAAAAGGATTGTGTTTATATCCAGAATCTGGACCTCAAGAAGTGATATGGTGTTTAGATTAAAATGTTATGTATCATTTAATTATTATATTTCCTTTCAATTACAACAATTATCATTAAAATGACAACAAATCTTATTAAACAGCATGTATCATTTTTGACCTCCAGAAGTTATATGGTGTTTAGATTAAAATGCTATGTATCATTTAATTATTATATTTCCTTTCCATTACAGCAGTTATCATTTAACAAATCTCATTAAACAACATGTATCTTTTTTGTCCTCATTCTTTAGCATATATGAATATTCAGAATTAGTCTATTCTGGACAGAAACCGAGTTGCTAATAAAATGCCGATGGAAAGGTACATTAATAAATAACATAATTAAAATCAAGAAAATGATAAAATAAAAAATACTTTAATACTGGATCAAAAGATTTTTAAATATAGGTTTAGGATTTAGGGTTTAGGGTTCTTTTAGACAAAATAAATAAATAAAGAAATAAATATGTTAGAGAGTACTCCCTCCGCTTCTAAATAAGTGTTACGTTTTGACTTTTTTTTACTGTTTATTGTAGCACTTTGACTTTTATTTTTCTTATAGTTATACAAGAAAAAATATAGTCAAATGAGATCTTGTTGGATTCGTCTCATCTTGTAGTTTTTAATTATCAAATTTTTAGAATTTGTACTTGTACCGAATTTGAGTTATTAATAATTTAAAATATGCATTGACAAACGTGTAGAGGAGAAACGTAACACTTAAAATAAAATGGAGGTAGTACAAGATAACTTTTGAGGTAGGAGTAAGTTTAGAAATTGTCGCCATATTTTAAGATGGAATTATTGTGTAATAACCAAAATTTTAATTTCTAATACCTTTATGATGAGGATTTCGTCTCATTTCCTTTATTTTTCGATTCATTTTTATTTCTTATGTGCACCCTCCTAAAAAAACAATTACGTTAGGGTGCGACCAAGTGTTTTGACTTGATGTGCTGCGGCGACTTCTTATCGTTGATTAACTTTTTAAATCAACAGTTGATATTAATTCGAATGTTAAAAAAGTAATTAATGTATTTTAGTAGATTTCAGTGACAACGTATGTACATTTCAGCGATGCTGAATAATAGCGACGCGTTATAACATATTTTAGCAAGAAGCACATTGTTTTCAGCGATAGCTTTTAGGACTATTTCAGAGACGTCTTATAGTATATTTCAGAGATCTCTTATAGTATATTTCAGCAACATGCTATAGTATTTTTAGTGACTTAATAATGCTCATTTCAGCGACTTCATAAAAGTTGAAACCCCAAATCTTTGGTTTAATAAATTTCAGCGATGAGTTGTGTGTATTTCAGCGATAGACTATATAATATTTTAGTGATAACCTTGTGTGTATTTTTTAGGACTTGACGTTATACATTCTTTTTAGAAAACTTTACCATTTTCCATTTTGAACCGTTGGAATTAAATGAATCATAGTTGTTAAGATCCCGATCCTGATTTTAGGATCTTACGATTTTACGATCACACATCTCTAAAACGATCCCGATCCTTGTAGGATCTTAAAATTAGTAAGATCTGGATAAGATCCCGATCTTGATCGTAGAATGTTACGATCTTATGGTCATACTGCCTTAATCGCTTCTACGATCTTACGATCATATCCTCTTAAACGCTAAAATTTTTATAGGGTGTTATGACTTGGGATCAAAATAATTTATTTTCTTTAATTTTAAACTTAAGAACATGTATTATTTATGTATAATGTGTAAAAAAACATAATATGAGTTTAGTTAACTTGCCAGATTCATAAACTCATGAATTAATATTAGTACGCATAATTGAGTTTATTTATTATTGCAATTTCATAAGATCTTAGAATCCCGATTCAATCCTACGATTCCGATCTTGCAAAGAAAAAAACGATCCAATATAGGATCCCGATCTTAACAACCTTGAAATGAATGGTTGCGATTATGTGCCTTGATGTGCTGCGGTTTTATTGATTGCACTGTAACCAATCCCTCTGAAAATATTTATATTTAATGATTGTTATTGTAATGGTTTAATAATACGACATATTTTTTTAAGGAGCCGAAGCCAGAGAAATGGTGGTGGGAGCTCATGCCACACAAATTACAAATGATAAAAGGGAGGGATAGGGGGCCGGGTAGAGAATCGAACCCCAACCCCAAACTAAAAAGTGGGATTGTCATATATACATTAATATATCTTTAACATAAATAAATAAATATGGTGTGACCGAAAAAATATTAATGTATATACACATTAATATGATGGGATTGCCATATACACATTATGTATATTTTCATCATTACATCATTTACCACACCCAAAAAAATATAACTAAAATTGATATCAGACATACACAAAATTACCGGGATTACAATATGATCACCATATTGAAATATAAATGCAACATAATTAAACTCGTCATAATAATTATATGGTGCAAAAACTGAAAATGTCTATTCATATTATAATAATCCTATGGTGTAAAAACTGAAAATTCATAAATAATAATAAATGCAGCAATAAAATCTAAAATAAATAAAATTTAAAAATGCAAAATAATAAAATCTAAAATAGATAAAATAAAAAATACAAAATGATAAAATCCAAATAGATAAGATAAAAAATGCAAAATTTCCCGAATGGACTTGGTTTGCTTGGAGGAAAACTTCCCGAATGGACTAGCACAGATCAGGAATTTGGAACTCGAAGGTGCCCAGGTGCGGGTTGGTTTGGATTCGCCCTGAGAATGGGTGGTGGAAAATAAATATGGACGGATCCTCTACTGGGAATCCGGGGCCGGCAGGAGTTGGTGGGATCATAAGGGATGATACGGGAAAGGTGATTTTTCTTTTATCAGATTCGATTGGACACTCGGACTCAATCACAACTGAAATGGTAGCAATTAATCGTGTATGCAAGGCCATTGTTAGAGACCAAGGTTTCCCACTACCGAAGTTGATTTTTGAAAGCGATTCCTATAATCCGGTCTGCTGGCTTAATAAACCGGATGCAGCGCCATGGAGGTTCCATCAATTGTTGGTCCCTATATTGACAGTGATAAATTACGCAGGGGGAGTTCGTATACAACATATCATGAGAGAGTGAAATGAATTGGCGGACAAATGGGCTAAGAACGGGGCAATGGGCGGCAACTGTAAGGAAGAATAGTATTGAGGTTACTGTTTTTTTTTTATTTTTTTATTTGAGGGAAAATAGCATTTTATTCCATACAAAACCAAATGTAATATTACAGTAATCAGAATGAGAAAAACCACACCCATCAAAACAAAAATGGCTAACTCCAGAAAACAACAACCGAGCCATACATTTACCCATCATCGAACTACTGTTAGCGAATGACATCGTCATGGGGCAACCTGTTCGAAGTACGTTCACCAAACTATCCGACATGCAATTTCCAATTGAACAACATCCCTTCTAATTCTTTACTTTTAACTCTCCATGCCCACCGAAACCTTCCAATAGCAACGAGCATGTACTCATACATTCAGAATGAGCAATCAATAGAGTATACAAGTGATGTTTAAAGAGACGATCCATAAACTTGCTTCAATATCACATCTCCCCTTCCTTAAGAGTCAAAGCAAATGCATCGAATCAAATGGACTCAATTGATGTAATAGAGCAGGTTGAAGGACGGTTAAGGCATCGGGTAATAGGAAAAGAGGGACCATCTATGCATTGCACACAATAAAATCCAGGGCGTGTTGCGACGTCCATACCACAACAAAGCGAGCTCCAAATCAGTCTTCACTTGATACATGATGCAAGACACTCTTACTCTACTCCCAAACAATATCTTCAAGTTGCTTTTTCAATAGCAACAACCCCTTTACTGGAACCAATCCCTTTACTGGAGCCAAGCCCCCTTTTATTTTGTTCCAACAACATTTTCATTTCCTGCTTTCCTTTCTTTCTTTTTTTTTTTTATTTTAAATCTTACTACTTTTTTTTTTCAAGGAGTTTCCCGACTGCCAAAATCAAATACAAAAAGGATCAACGCAGCGTCCATCATTTCTGATACCAATTTAGTCGCCCGTCAATATGACCACCCAACACTCAAGATTTTTAAGGTCTAACCCTTACATTTCGAGATCACACTAGCACTCAAATAAGTTTAACTCCTAAGCTACAACACATGAGAATTTTTAAAGCAATGCATAGATAGAACCTGTATCTCCCAAAGGCTAACTGGGTCTGTGTGGCTAAGACAAAGAAGGAGGAAATTTAGTGGACATAATGAACGCAAACTATCAGGATATTCATGATGCGCAGGGGAACGAATATAGAAGCGAGCCATTAGGATAAGTCAATTGACTCTAACATGGGTCGCATAGGATAAGAGGTAGTACGGGGGGTTAATAACCAAAGCAAAAGCAAGGGTATGTCCAAATGCCTTTATCATATCCGACGCACCACAATGAACAAGGCAGGCTCAACATGCATAATAACGCAAGTTCAAGAGTGTCAAATTGAACATCACCTCTGTACGCATCCAAATAAGCTCAAGACTTGTCTCGCACCGGTTTAGGGTTTCAGTTAACTTCGTGAGTTTATTGCAGGATTATAACATTACCAATCTGTAGCAACCAACAGACAATACTTTTAGATCATCAAGGCGCCCCAACAAAAGCAGCAACATCCAACATCAAAGTGGAAACAGCACAGCGGCGTCAGCTATGGTCCCTCAGGGCTTTCAGCGTCAACAATCAGTATCGCCATCATCAACCACAACCGACATCCCAAATTGCTTCAGCAATCATGACTAGATTTATTCCGACCTCCAGCGCGCCAGCCAGTCCCCAAAATGCATGTTTCACCTACGAAAAGAAAAGAAAGAGAGGAGAAGAAGAGAAAGAAAAGATGTAAGTCGATCGAGGCAAGACCAATTTTATGCCGTCTCCTTTACTCCCCAAACAATACCACATCCTCCCTAGCCTCAGTAGCATTAAGATAACAACAACTCCTCCCCAATGCTTTCACTGAGTTTTAATATCAAGAACAGCAGCATTGTGACCGCTAAAACAGCTCCAGTAGCTTCAGCAACGCCTTTCCATACTCCGAGAAATGAACTTTAATTCTCAAGCCAAACGCTTAGCATTGTCCCCAACACAAAACGATGCCCTCATAAATGTCCATTACATCTTAACCAAATCATATCTACACCACATTTGCACCAACCTGAACTACATCCATGCTTCCACCCTCCCTTCTTCCCCCGCCCCCTTCCTTGCCCAAAGATCTGCCTCCTCATTCCGTTCTCTAAAAATATGGCTGATCTTAACTTCTCCAGCACAGCTCCATACTTCTGCGATTGGTCCTATTAGACTTCTAAACCTCCACGGAATCTTTCCAATGTCCAACAGCCAACTTACCACATTCCTTGAATCATATTCAAAAATCAGTCTTGGTAAGGGAAATCCTTGATCTCTCAGTAAGGCCGTACAAACTCTTCTAATAGCCGTAATTTCCGCCTCTAAGGAGTCCGTGCACCCAATAGAATCTGAAAGTATATATACCATCTCTCCCTCCTCGTTTATGATAGTTCCTCCAATTCCCGCTGGCCCGGGGTTCCCCAATGACGAACCATCCATGTTAATCTTCCACCACCCCTTAGAAGGACGTACCCGTACCAGTCCTTGTCGTGGTACTTTGTGTCTAACTCTCCTGTCGTGCCATAAACCTTCCGGAAATGTCACGCTCACCTTTCCCAGACTAGCAATATTCCCATTATATCCAGCCTTCCACCACATTTGCACTTTCCATTTTACTTCAGCCTCGATCATATTCAAGTTAAATTCTTGCCCTTTGAATATACTTCCATTTCTATATTTCCAGATTATCCAAGTGATTGCCAAACCTGTGACATCCCAGAGCTCCCTTTGGCCTTTTCCGGAAAAAGAGTCGAGCCATCCTTTCAATAGATTCCCAGCATCACCCGGAATAGCCCATACAAGTCCGAACCATTTAACCCCTTTGTACCATACCTGTGCAGATACCTCACATTTACAAAAAATATGTTCTGCTGTCTCAATTTCCTCCCTGCAAAACGGGCAGTTGGCATTCGAGTTTTGTATGCATCTCCTTCTCAATAGGATCTCTCTTGTTGGTAGAGCATTGTGGAATAATTTCCAAGCCAAGAGTTTCACTTTAATCGGCACTTTTATATGCCAAAGTCTCTTCCAAAATCTGCTTTGATCATTTTGAAACTCCCCTCCCTCGCGTCTCCACCATGACTTAGTTGAATATTCACCATTCCCTTCCTTTGGCCATATGACCCTGTCTTGGATAAATCTACACGGCTTTATTCTTTTCAATTCAACCATGAAATCCTCCCAGACCTGAAGCTCCCATTGAAACATAGTTCTCCTAAACGTGATGCACCATTCCCATATCGTACCATTCCAAAAACCAAATTCCACTACCTTTCCCTCCTTGTTTGATGCTAGTGTAAATAATCTTGGGAAAGGATCTTTCAGCTGCCGTCCCCTAGAAACCCACGTGTCCTGCCAGAACTTAGTCCCCTCTCCATTTCCAACAATAATTCTTAATCCACCTGTTTGAGCTCTTTCGTCTGCCTCCTGCCACACACTGCAAATCTTTCCCCACAGAGTCCTATCGACATTTGGCTCCGGTACTAAACTAGCGTTGCCGCCATAATATTTAGTGTTAATAACCTGTTTCCACAAGGACTGTTCCCGCCCGAACCTCCATTTCCACTTAAGAAGTAGCGCCATATTAAAATTCTCAACATCCCATATTTGAAGTCCGCCTTCCTCTTGATGTCTGCACACTTTTTCCCAATTTATGTTGTGCAATTTCTGGACCCCATCGCATTCGTTCCAAAAGAAGCATCTTTTAAATTTCTCTATTTTATCAGCCACGGCCTTGGGGACCTTAAAGATTAATAGAAAATACACTGGCAAGCTTCCCAAGATGGACTTGATTAGACAAAGGCGCCCTTGTGATAGTAGCCGCCCCTGCCAACCTTTCAACCTTGCCGCCACCCTATCCAAACATGGCTTCCAAATGTCCACTCCTTTAATTCTCCCTCCGATTGGTATTCCTAGGTATCTCATTGGCCAGCTGCCCACCCCACAACCGAGGATAGCTGCAGCCTCCTTCTCATCGTCACCGCCATAATTTATCCCATACAAATTGCTTTTACTGAAATTGATTCTGAGACCGGTTGACAGCGTGAAGCAACACAGGATCCTCTTAATCACGATCACCTGCTCGATAGATCCTTCACAAAATAAAATCGTGTCATCTGCGTATTGTAAATGTGTGATGACTGGACTATTATCACCTGCTTTCAACCCTACAAAATCCCCCTGTTCTGCAGCCTTTTTAACCAATCTATTGAGAATCTCAGCAATAAGCACGAATAGATATGGCGAGAGGGGATCACCTTGACGAAATCCTCAGTGCATTTTAAAGAAATTAGTTGGAGAGCCATTTATGAGGACGGTCGCCGAGGCCGAGGTGATACATTCCTTTATCCATTTGATCCATTTACTCCCAAAACCCATGATCTCGAGCAAATTTATTAAAACCTCCCAAGAGACATTGTCATATGTCTTGGCGAGGTCCAATTTGATGACGAACCCCTTCCTCCCAGCATCACCCGTCGATTGTATAACTTCCGCATCAATCAATGCTCCATCCAAAATTTGGCGGCCACTGATGAAGGCCATCTATGTCTCCCCCACTAAAGAATCAACTACCCCTTGTAGCCGTCTTGCCAACACTTTAGCCAAAATCTTATACACGCTTCCCACAAGTGAAATAGGTCGAAAGTCGGTAAACTCCACCGGTCTGTCTTTTTTGGGAATCAAAGCGATAAACGATCCCCCAACCTCCTTTTATTTAGTAATATGATTTGTTAATTAAGCATTATCATAATGAAATATTTGGAAGTGAAGGATCTGCTAGCATATACTCTCTCCATATTCAAAAAATTTTAATATTTTTTTTCATGCAATTCAATACACATTTTTAAAGAGTAATATCTCAAATTTTATATAATAAAAAATTATAAAATTTTAATATTATAAAACTATGTGATTAGGCGAATCTAACAATATCTCACTTGACTATGTTTTATCTTATGTAACTGTGTGAAAAAATCGAATGAAAATTACTCAATGAATAATGTTTATTTTGCAAACATTAGAATTAATAAAATACGGAGGAAGTAGCAGATTCAAAGAGCAAATTTTTTCATTTTTTTTTCTATGAATCCATTGGCAAATTCGCTAACTCCCAAATATATATTTTTATACCACTAGTGTTTATTTTGTTTTTTTTTTTTGCGGTGTAGTGTTTATTTAGTTGATTATATTATATCTACATGTGGATATGTACATTATAAATATTAGAACTCCTTATAAACATTTGAAAAACAGATAGGATGCCGTGTTCATCATTTTCAGAGTGGGTAATACTTCATTTTATTTATTTCTTTTAAGTACCCACCAAGCGTGCAGCTCAATGTATATTTTGGATTATTAATAACTCAAATTCGGTACAAATAAAAATTCTAAAAGTTCGATATTTAAAAACTACACGACTAGACGAATCTAATAAGATCCCATTTGGTTATATTTTAACTTGTTTAACTATGATAAACATTAAGTAAAGTGTGTATGAATAGAGCCCAACCCCAAATAGGGCAAACAAAACAAAACGAAAGAAGTATATATTTATTTATTTTTCTCATCAGCCTATATAAATTAGAAAATGGTGGGAACCCATGTCACACAAATTACAAATGGGATGATTAAGGACCAGACGGGGAATCGAATCCCAACCTAAGGTTGGAAGTCAGGAACTCAGCCTAGTGCTCAAGTCCCATCCCTATTAAACTAAATTATTAATTATATATCTAAACCTTATCTATATAATCTATATCTATATATATATATATATCTAATATATATATGCAAGGCCAAGTATGAACAGTACTTTTAAATGAACAGTTGTTTTGTGAGAAACAGTAATTTTCGACCTGATCTTCCGGTTGTACCCTTCTTCACTTTTGCTTTTCTTCCTCTGCCTATTCCCGTTTTCTTTCATCTGTGCTCGATCCGAAAAAATTTCCCAATTCTTTTTCCACTTCATCGTCTATCTCCCAAGGTTCTCTTCTCGGTTCGTCACTGGTATTCCAGTTTCCATTATCTATTTTTGCCTTCCCTTTCTTAATTTTCTTAATTTCTTGGTGTTATTTTGTTAAAATGGCAGTGAGAGTTTATTCTATTCCCGTCGCGCCCGGCCCCGATTTTGTGCCGTTCAGGCCGCCGCACGTCGCGCGTCCCCCGCCGAACGCCGCCGTCGCCTCGCAGCGCCGGACCGCCGTTTAAGCTCGATTGTTTCCGGCGCCGTTTGTGAACTGCTGACTGTAGCATCGCCGCCACAACTTCCTCGATTTATGCTGCCGCTGCTAGGAGGGCCACCTAGGTACATTCGCATTCGCAGTGCCTTCCTTTCAGGCTCCTCTTCCATCCGATTTCGACAAGCGACGTCAATTTGGGTAAGATTTCTCTCCGGGTTAATTTCGCTTTGAAATTAGGCTTTTCCATCTTTTTCTGGGTTCCTTTCACCTTCTCGCTTTCCGCGTCTATTTGGGTCCGACACTGTCACCGTCGTACTTCTTTCGCTGCTATACCTAGATCTTGTCGCTTCTTCGTGCAGCCTATTCGCCGCCGTGCGCTTGTGAGAGAACTGCAGGCCTCCGCTGCGTTGCAGCCCTATGCGAGTGGGCCTTGTCGCCGCCGCCGCTGTCTCTCCCATCTCCGCCGCACGCCTTTGAGTGGTCCTCTGCGCTTCACTTCTCGCCCCGCCTCCGTGAAACCATTCCCAGCCATTCCTTTTGAAGTTGCATGCGGTTGCCAGGGATTTTTGGGAAATTGATTTTGGGAGATGAAGCTCCTGCTCAAAGGAGCTTAATTTCTTTCCTAAGGTGTGTGAAAAAGGTATTTTTTCAAGTCAAGATTGTGTTACTTATGAAAAGGTTGAAGGGTAAATGCAGGTATATTTTTCATGGGTTTGACATGCCTTTAGCTCTTCCCGTAAACTTTAATTTGATTATTTTGTTTCTTGTGTTTTTGTTTGTGTTAGTCTGTATACATATAGTAGATCTCCTCTTTTAATCTTATGATATTATGGCATGAACATTGTAGTGGACTGTATAGTACTACTACTTTTTAAATTTTGGATGCTCAAATTTTATTATTTACTGTCTTTCGGTAGAGTTTATTTTTCATAGCTCCTGAACGTGGAAATCCACTTTTCTATCAGATACAAATGTTTGTCTTAATTTTGACCTCACTTGCAAATTCCTCCACAGATAATCACTTTTGGGAATCACTGGTTACTAAATTTGCTTTAGATATAAAAGCGGCTGTGGTGGCCACGACCTCCTTGTGGGAATCCCTATTCCTTCACCGATTTGGTAAAACAACGGTAAATTGCCCATTTCGTATGTATTATTTGGATGATTGAATCTTCATTGCTATTGTCTTTTTTTATTTTAAACCTTTAAGAAAATGTAGAATAATCCTTTATGTTGGGAAAGTTCGATATTCTTGAACAAGATGTGATAGTTGGGAAAAATATTCATGTTACATTAGAATAATGTAATTAAATTTCTGGAAATTTTTTGGAGCTTGACAAGATATTGATAATTATATATATCTTATTGTTGCAACAGTAAGTGAGAACACTTCAAGGTTTGCATACCACAAAGTACTTATAAACCTTTTCCTTTAATCTATTACTTGCTGCTTGAAACAATGTGCCCAAGATTCAGTAAGATGATATTTAAGATGATGTCTCATTTGCTAAATTATTGAACTAAAGCAACGCATTTTCTTTCGAATTGGGGATCTCAAATGTAGCATGAATATTTTTCCCCCTATCGTGTGTTTTCTTACATGTATTAGGTTCAATGGGGGGTCTCAAATGCATTGTAAATGTGAAGTTTGATGGATTACAGGTTTGAGAATTCATGGTATTATTCCATTTTCTATTTCTCTGTTTAACTAAGCTGTGTTATTTGTTTTGTTTTATCTTCTATATGTTTGTGTTTGTCTTTGTTTGATCAGATTTCTTAGGTCGGGATTAGTCTGGTATTTGGGTTTGAAACTGTTTTCGGTTTAAGGATTGGTAAGTCTTTATTTAATAAGTGATGGGCTGCGTCCATATTTTATATGTTTGAGCTATACGTTATCGATCTTGCCTGCGATATTTATTGGGATATTAATTGTTCAATTTTTTCCATACATTGAGCTTCTTGGTGAAGGATTCTGGGTTGACTTTGCTCATGTGGCTGATGATGATAGTTAGTGTTCGCAGAGACTTGTATTTCTTTAATTCCTGGCCTTCTGTACAACTTAATGTTGTTGCCGCTTAATTTTGTTCCTCTTTTCCTGCATTGAAATCCTTTTCCCATTCTCTCAGTCTTGCTGGTGTCTTCAGAATAATTCCCCACTACCATCCATTTTTTTGGTGTGAGTCAAATTTTTCTTGCACTGATTCTTTCAGTGGTTAATGTCTTGCTTCTGTACCAACTTGCGAAGTGATGCTTCCCTAGATTTATTAGATTTTTGTTGCTTGGTGAGGTAAATTGTCTATGATTTTGTGTCATTTTCCCTCTGTTGTGTTTTTCTTATCCGCCATTTTTGCAGATAATTGTTTTCTTACCTATACTTTACGGTCGAAGACTCGCCATTACATTTTCAAAAGGACGAAATCACTGAGTTATGGATAAGATACAATGGAGAATTATCCATCTAATATAGGGGTCGTGATTAATCCTTATTTAGATTCGTAAGAATTACTTTCACACCTTTTGCCCTCGCCCCCATCCAATTTTTTGAACAAGATGTAATCATCTTGTGACTCAGCATTTTTTATTCAACCACAGCTTTAAGTAAGTCTTCAAGCACTCATGGAACCATATTGTTTTTTGTTATCCAGAATCGCATATTATGTGCCGCAGTGCCAAAGACATTATGCATGAGCTCCTGCCATCCACAGTATTTTGTTAAATTTGGATCTGAATATATGTGTCTCACGATTTTCCTAACATTGTGAACAAGGTTGCTTCCGAACATTGATTCTGTTTGTTGATTTTTGTATTTCCAGTATTTGTATGTTCTATCTTTGCTTGTTTACTGATGTAATTTTATTGCAGCATGGGAGGATATGGCTAGATATCTCAAGGACAAATGGAGCCCTGCACTTCAGATTAGAATTGTACTTTCGAGGTAACATGCCTATAATGATCTATGTTGAGAATTTGATCTGTGGAGAAATAAAATAAACATAAAATTATTCTAAACATTCTTTTTCGGAGATAACGTGATTTCCCCCCTTTTGAGAACAGAAGTGTGAATGTTTGTGTTTTGAGAAATTAAGGGTCACAAATCTTTATAGTTTTTATTTCAATATTGCATACATATTGTTTGTCTGAAATTCCACATTTGTGGAATTTATCTCATCACACTACTTTATTTTTGTACTTTGATCCAACACTCTTTCTATATTCTTCCTTACCTTCAAATTTAAATGTACATGAAACAGTTCTTGCTTGATGCTTGCGCCACCTCTGCAGCAGTTCCCATGTCTATTCGTCACTCGCCTATCTCTTTTGTTTTCGTTCATCTTTGTGATTTACCGTGTAAGGGACAGGCCGGTGGCCCAAACAAGGTATTTTTATTAATTTGAATTACCTTTGTCTTTTATTTGATTTGCTTTAGCTTGTTGATCTGCCTTTATCATATCCTGGTTTGGATTCGGTGTGGACCGAATATGGTTTTATGTTAATTTTTCATGCTTTTGTTGTTATATTAGCTATTTTGGTAATCCTGATGATGGTGGTTGAGTTGATGTTTTGCTAGATTTCAGGCTGTAATTTGCTGATTAGTTGATTAGATCATGTAGCTTGAAGAACTTGTAATACATTCTTGAGTGCAATCGACCAATCTCCGTATGTTTTTTTCCTCTTAAAATAAATTTATTGAAAGAAATTGAGATGTTTGAAATTGATTTGGCCAAATTCAAGCACCAAGTTCTGTCATCAAGCCCCAAATTCAATAATAATCAAAGTTGACCCTCTTACTATTTTCATCATTACTTTTGAAGGAATTGGTTCTCTTTTTCAAGCAAGTCTTTGTGCTTCCTTAGGGAGAATGACAAGATATCTAGGTTTCGGAGCTTACTGCATGCTCGATGCCTCTTCCCCTGGTGAAAGATCATGTCGTCTCTGTAAATCTTGTGATTTGGAGCCCGGATGGCAGTTGAATGTGGTACAAATGCATTACTGGAGAAAGTTGTATATAATAAAGAGGATGAAGGTAATATTCTTTAGGTATTTTTTGCTTGACACTTTTAGTCAATTATGGTTGTTGAATGCACCTTTTTACGCTGATTGTTTAACAGGGATACTTCTTTTGAGGGATGGAGATGGGTTGTTTGGTGGCAATCTTGAAACCAGACTTCGCTGCTACGCCTTGCTCCTAAATCTCATAACTTAGTGCCTGAATTTGAAGTACTTTTAATAACGTATGCATTTCATATCAATATATCATTTACAATCCATTCGCCCGTCCCGCGCAGCGTAGCGCGCGGGCACAAGTTCTAGTATATATATATATATATGAGAAATATTTAGATATGGTCCAATATTGAAAGAAACTTTTGTAACGTTCACAATTTTGGTTTTTTCTGCTTTACTTCATTTTCAGTTGGACTTTTATCTTTCTTGGAATCTTATTAGTTGCTAGAGACCACATGTCTTCTTCTTCCCAGAATCTTAAATTATTTATGTAATTAATCAACCATCTTCCTAATATTAATTATACCCCTTCTCCATTTTATCATATCTTGTTGGACTTTTTTTAAAAAAAATAAATATAATAAAAAAATGTTGTCAAATTGGATCAGATTAAATTTGTCTAATTGCATAACTTTATATAACAAATTTTATTTGTACATGTTTTAGTAAGTGCATTGAATTATTGCATGGTATGATGGTAGACAAAATACTTAGGAGGAGGGAGATTAACTAGGAGCTAGTATGTATAGTTTTACTTTTCTTTCGTAAATGGATAAATTTCTTTGGCGTATTTGAAGGTTTAAAAGTAGGGGTGAAAGTGGGGCGGATAATATCCGCCCGATCCGACGCCGTATTCGATTATATTCGAATCCGAATTCGAATTTTTATATCCGGCGGATACGGGATAGGATATGGGATTGTAAATATCCGCCCGTATCCGAAAAATCCGAATATAATACGGATACTATCCGTATTTTCTATCCGAATATCCGAAAATTTATATATATTTTTATATATATATGTATAATATAATATATTATATTAACTATAAAATAAATAAGTATTACTATATGTATAAATATAATCAAAAGCTTGAAAGTCATACGTAATTTATTAAATCAAATCATATCAATTAACTCGACTACATCAATAGGTTCTTTGCATCAAAACTGTAGTATGTAACATCTTGTAGTGATGTTATTTAGATGTTTTGAACGAAATAACTAATGATCTTGAAAAAATTTAAAAATTTAGTTTAGCTTACATAGTAGTATATTCCGATTTCACTTAACAAATTATAAAAAAAAATAATTTTAGTAATTATAAGATTATCCGAGTTAAAATCCGAATCCGTCTCGTATCCGTTTCCCGAAATATTCGAATTCGTATTTGTATCCGGCCTATTCGTATCCGATTCCATATTCGACAAAAAAATATGGGATAGGATACGGGATGAGTACTATCCGCCCGTATCCGTCCCGTTTTCACCTCTATTTAAAAGTAGCTTTGGATTACGATTAATTTAGCAGGAAAATCTCTCCCAGAGAAGTTAGCATTCAAATTCGAAATATAATTACATATTTTTGCTTATTTTTGCAAAAATAAGCCAACTGTCCTTGGTACTTATTTTTGCTTATGATGATTATATCATCGCTTTCTTTTCTTTCTTTCTTTTTTTTTTAGCAAAAAAAAAGCTAAAAAAAAAGAAAATATTTTATTTTTCATACAAAAGAAAATCTAAAACTTTTTAATTGGAATAGGCGGCCTAATCTTTAAATCTGCTACACAAATTTGATTGTGAACAGGTGAGACGAATTAATGTTGACGTGGGTCAACGGTTGGTAACTAATTTAATTATGTAAAAATATTATATATATATATATATATCTCCTTTTTTAAAGTGAACAATCGAGTAAATAAAAAATATGATCAAGAATGAAGCAGTTCACCATACATTCTTTAAAGTATTAAAACTTAAAAAGAATACTAAAAAGACTTCGTCAAAAAATGGGAAGCATTCTGTTTGGGAATTAGTTGTTAGCTGTTAACTGATTATGTGAGTAATTTGAGTAATAAAATAGTTAAAATTAGCTGTTTGGCAATTTTGAGAGAATTTTTTTTACTAGAATAAGCTAATTCCGAAATGCTGCTATTTGCAGCGGTTTCAAAAAGAGATGATTGAGCACTATTTAAACTTATTTGATCTTTTTAAATAAGTTAATTTATCTTGAATTGACTAAAATAAGCTAATTTCATTTAGCTTATTTGCCAAACATGGCCATTGTAAATTTCTGATTTACATATTATACTACATTGATGTAGTTTCTAGAGAAATGAGGATCTTTCAAAGTAATTTTTATAAGGGCTCGAACGTGTCACCTTATATAAGTGGATAAAGCTTTATAATCATTCACATTAACTATGGTTAGTCACGAATGAATATATATATATATATATATATATATATATAATTCTATATTTTTTTTTTGGAAGAGAATTCTATTTTTTGTTTATATATATGGTATTAAAAAAATTTTCCTATCCAAAAACAGTTAGCTTAAATGGTACTGTAATAAAATTAAACTAAAGTCTTGGGTTTATAAACTGTTTTGAATATAGATAACTGTTTTGAGAGAGTACTGCACTCTCAATCTCACCCGTATTACCTTAAAGTTACTTGGTTTTTTTCTTTCTTTTTTTTTTTTTTTAAAAAAAAGTTCCTAAAACCATTCCTTAAATTTGTTACGGCTACGAATGTATGTGATAATGTGAATAAATTTTAATATTAATTAAATATATCAATACATAAACATCTAATTTGTCACAAATCTCCTATATATACACACTTTCATGCAATGATGCAAATAGAGTCAATATTAATTTCAAGGAAAAGAAAAAAAGAATGACCACATAACCAGTATGCATGCTTAGTGCAGTGCATATTGTGAGCGACGAATGTCTTAAAATTAAAACATTTTATTAATAATATATAAGCCAATATAATCCCTCCAAATAATTAAATCCTAAAAAAAATATTATAATGACATACTCCTTAAACTTCACCCGGAATGGGAACTTTGATTGACCAAAATTAGTTAAACCTAATCCTCAATAAATTAACTAAAAGCCTTATAGGTGTGTTTCGTTCTAATTGTCATATGTTATTGTCCTTATGGCCACATTTTCACCCACTCCAACTATACATACATTTGTGTCACTTTTCACAACGCCTAAGTCTAAGCAAGTTCCATTTGCAAATGTCATCCAATTAAATCTGTAATGATCATAATCACATACGGTAATAATATACTATATATTTTTTTAAATTTGCTTTCATATTCAAATACTTGGAATTCACCAAAAGCAGTTGGTCTAAGTGGTATGGAGCTCTGACAGCTTAAGCAAATGTCTCGAGTTTGAGCCTTTATGCAGAATTCTGCTTTGGGATAGACAACCCTTCAATGCCCACCAGATCATCAAGAGATTAGTTTTGGGTACAATATAGCGTGGGATACCCGGTACATGCAAAAAAAAAATACTTGGGAATTCAAATAGTGTTCAATTTTAAAGTTTTGGTTGAATTAAGATAGACATTCTTTGACTTTAGAAGGTTCTTAATTTGAAAACCACATCCTCATTTGTAGACTTTATGCGGATTCTTCACAAAAACAAAGGACAAAAATAAAGAAATATACTAAGAGATGGATGGGGTGATCCAACCTTAGTTATTTTGTCTTATTTGTATAGAATTGAATGAAATTAAATGTATTTATGCAATTTCAAATTATTTTGCTTTTCTCTGACTTTTGAACTAAAATTTAAAGTCACTATCGATTTCAATTATTAACTCATTTTTTTTACCTGTACTTCTACTACGGTGCATATATATTACGGATTTTATTTTGAAAGGAAAGAAAGTGGTGATATTCATTTAGTGCTGAACTGAATTAATTTTGTTCAGCTTCCAAATAAATAATTGAACTCAAGTGAGTCGATTCATTTACAGATCATTTATGTTATACAACTCACAAACAACACCATAGCTTTTAATAATAATAATAATAATAATAATAATAATAATAATAATAATAATAATAATAATATTCAATTCCAACTTAAAATTATGATATCTTTTCTTTTCTTTTCTTTTATAATCACATATATATACATATGTAGTACTATATGTTAATTAGTGGTGGATTAATTTTTATATATGCATGGAAAATATTTAGAGTTTAGAATTTGGAATTCGGTATTAATGGTGAAAAATAATTTTAAATTAGTATAGTTTTGAGTACTAAGTTTGGTGTTAGTCTGTTAGACTTTAAAATTAGAGTGTATAAGTTGGAGTTTGAAAAACTAAAAATTGGGAGAAGAGCATTCAAAATTTAGTGTTCGAAGATTAAAATTTAACGGTTATTGATTTAGTGTTTGCTATATATGTTTATAAGCTATTTTTAATATGAAGTATTTTATAAGTTAAACGCTAAATGCGGTGATTTGTTTAAATAAGCCCTCCTAATATTTTTCTCCATTTTCTAATATTCTTACAAAATATCAAGACACTTTCTTGTAATGAATTCCAAATATTTTTAGCATTAAGGGCTCATTTAACATATAACGTCCCTACATTTTCTTTACTTAAATGATGATCATACTTTTTGATAAAGGTTACTAAACTATTGTCCCTTTCAAAAAGAAAAAGAATGAATAAAAATATTTAACTCCTACTATATTCAATAGAAAACAGCTGATGAACAATAAAATGCAGTATAAAAATTTCATATTTCCCTCCTTACCCTCCCTTTAATTTATGCCTGTGTTCTTTAAAGACTTTACCTGCAAATTACAACTTGTGAGGTCTGACCATATATTTATAAATCCCCATGTGCAAAATAATTGTTTTTTTTCAAAAAGAAAAAAAAATATAGTACTTCATACTAGTATATTACTATAACTGAATACTAATAAGTCCTGCAAAAAAAACTGAATACTAATAAATAAATCAAGGTCTAAATTCTGGAACAGCAGTTGGCTTAGTGGATGGGCTCTAGTGCTTAAGCAAGATCTATTCGAGCCTTTTGTATGCAAAAAATTGCTTTAGAAGAGGCGCTCTTAATTACCTTTGCAGATCCTCGAGGGATTAGTCTTGGCCCAGGCCAATACCATGCTATTTAACTAAAAAAGAATCACACAATATTATTTTAATAAAAATCCCAACCTTTTGTATATTACTTATTTTTCTTAGAGAAATAAATATAAAATGCAATCTGAAAACAAGCAGAAAGTTGCAAAGTTTCATGGCAGCAGTTGTTCTTCAACCTCTCTTCACCTTTTCCCAACAAATCATTACAAATTCCCCCCAACACACTCTCATTCGCAAAGTTCATCCTTAATCTCAATCATTTCCCGTCATTTTGCTTTCCCTCCTTCCAATCATCCTTGATTGCACTTTCCCTAAAATTCGCGCACGATTGCACATTCGGGTCCCTCAATTTTGCGTGTTCAAGCTCAAATTTTTAAATTTTGTTTGAAGGGTTTAATTTGTTACTTGAACCCTTAATTCATCGCCTTCAATTCCCCTTTTGTGTGTGTTTCCTCGCCAATTTGGTGCTTCGCGGCCTAATTTTGCACTGTTTGATTTGTTTTTATTTATTTATTTATTTATTTATTTTTTCGATTTTTTGTATTTTGAATTTTGATGGAAACCCTCGTGTGAGGGTTTGGGTCGAAGGGTTCGATTGGGGAATGCTGGTGAAGAATTGGTAGCTAGACAGATCTGATTTGGTGTACGCGATGGTGGCGGAGCCGTGGATTCTCAAATTAGGGAATCAGGTGAGTACAAATTTAAAGCATGCTTTGTATCACGAAAATTCGAGCAAGAAACAAGGTTCTTCTCAGGATAGACAGAGTATAGGAATACTTTCATTTGAGGTTGCCAATTTGATGTCTAAGATTATTCACTTGCACAAATCGTTAACCGACGCAGAGGTTTTCAAGCTAAGAAATGAAATCCTGAAATCAGAAGGGATTAAATCCCTAATTTCTAACGACGAAAACCAGCTTCTACAACTGGCTTTCGCCGAAAAGCTCGACGATTTAAACAGGGTTGCTAGTGTGGTGTCTAGATTAGGTAAGAAATGCACAATCCCCGCGCTTCAGGGATTCGAGCATGTCTATGGCGATATTGTGTCTGGAATCATTGATGTTAAGGAGTTGGGGTTTCTGGTGAAGGATATGGAGAGTATGGTTCGGAAAATGGAGAGATATGTGAGCTCCACGGCGAGTTTGTATGCGGAAATGGAGGTCATGAATGAGCTGGAAGTAGCCACAAAGAAGTTTCAGCAGAACCAGCTGGAGGAGAGCAGGAAAGTTTTCGAGCAGAAGTTGGAATGGCAGAAGCAGGATGTTAGGCATTTGATGGATGTCTCACTCTGGAACAGGACGTATGATAAGGTTGTGGAGCTTCTGGCGAGGACCGTCTGCACGATTTACGCGCGATTACATGTGATGCTTGAGGATGTCCATTTGGTTGGGGATGATAAGTCGTCATCAGCTTTGGTCTCTGGATTGCAGGTTGGTGGTTTCGGAGAAGCTTCGCGCCGTGTGAAGTTAAATAATTCAGTTCCGAAATCCGGGCAGTTGGATGGTGGAGATTTGCAGCGTGGCGTTTCATTGAAGAACAATGGGAAGATTCGTCGTTCGGGGCCTATTGTTAAGGATGGATTAGGGAAGAGGACGCTTAGTTTACGGCCCAAAGTTGGATCCAAGAAAAACGAAGGGGCATCGGTTCCTCCGGATGATCTCAATTTTGTGTGTGGGTCGGGTCCCGGGAGGATGTTGATGGAGTGCCTAAGTCTGAGTAGCTCTGCTTCGAAAGTGAATGACGAGGATGATCGGATCAGCTCTGAAGACGAAAGCAGCCAAATTTCGACTTGCTTAAGTTCTGCAAGTGGAGTCACTAAAGAGCATAATCCGAATCTCTCGGGTTGCTTCATCCACGCCCTCCATCGAGATCCTTCCAGCAGAGACCCAAGGCGACGGAGCTCAAAGTTTGGGGCCAAAAGCAAATTGCTCGTGCACGCACCCTCAAATACCGTTGGGGGCTCTGCATTGGCCTTGCACTACGCCAACGTTATCATCGTCCTGGAAAAGCTGCTTCGTTACCCTCACTTGGTGGGCGACGAGGCCAGGGATGATCTATATCAGATGCTCCCAACAAGCCTAAGGAAGACCTTGAAAAGGAATCTGAAGTCGTACGTGAAGGACCTGGCGATGGCTATTTACGACGCGCCTCTGGCCCATGCCTGGAGAGAACGCCTCGACTCAGTGCTGGTGTGGCTCGCCCCACTAGCGCACAACATGATCCGGTGGCAGAGCGAGCGTAACTTTGAGCAGCACCAGATCGTCACGAGGACCAACGTCCTTCTGCTGCAGACGCTGTACCTTGCTGACCGGGAAAAAACAGAGGCAGCCATGTGCGAGCTGCTGCTCGGCTTGAATTACATTTGTCGATACGAGCAGCAGCAGAACGCGCTGCTGGATTGCGCCAGCAGCTTCGATTATGAAGATTGTGTCGAATGGCAATTGCAGTTTGGCGCCTCGTTTCGTAATTGATTCGAGTCTCAAATCAATGGATGATGGTTGTAATTTGCTTTGGTATGTGACGAATGTATCATAGTTTTAGGCGATAGTTGTTCGTTCTTCCACAATTGTTGTCGATTCGAAAAGCTTAATTTGTGAAGTCAATGCATGATTGATTTGGATTTTCAAAAGGGTATTTGGAATTAATACAGTTATTGGATTGTCACCTGACCTTCAAAGATTCGTTCGGACACTGAAAAAGATGTGAAAACAAAAATATCTCTGAAAATTTAGATGGACAACTGAAGTTGGCCGTACTACACGTGGCAGACAATTTCAATCCAAATAAATGTAATGAGGCCCAAATTGAATTTGGGATCCTGCGAAAAGAAGTTAGTGTCCTTTCAATAAAAAATTAGGGCATTTGATATAGTCCAGTAAAGGCCAAAGAATGTTCGAATCCTAACCCGGCCGGTATTGCAATGACATGGAGCGTCATCCCACGGTCGACAGATCCTTTCGAAATTTTCTTTTACATTAGTGTTTGTCTTCTCGTGTTTGAAAATTCTTACAAACATAGCAGGTTGCATGTCTGCTTAAAAATTCAAATGAATCAACATATATGTTCACCTCGTAATGAACTGTGAAGCAGAATTTGGGTCTCCCACGCATGGCTGGATAGTCTCTTGTGAAGTATGTAAGAATCTTCTTGTCATTCTCATCATCTTGTTAGAGATTCAATGAATCTCTTATGTAAAACGTGACATAAAGTATTATATTTTGAGATAAAAAAATATATAAAAAAAGTCTATTTTAGTGCAGTATATTAATTCGTTGTAAAGTTGAGTACGGAGTATTAGTTTTTGTCAGATCATGCGCAGTAATCTGAATTGGCGATTTTAATCCTTGAGACAAATTGTTTTATGTAGCTTCCAACACACTTTCGAACTGAATGCCAAACTAATCCATGCAGCAGAAGATACTAAAAAGCAACATATTGAAAACATTCACAACAAAAATATTCTCATTTACTTATCAAATTTGACCGCTACCTAATGAGTTTCGGTTGTATGTTCGCTCATTAATCTCGTTAGCAGCCAAATTTTAGATTTAATGGCCAAATTTTTCGGTAGGTAAAAAAAAAAAAATTGTAGTTCGAAATAAACAACAAAAATTTGATGAATTCTGTTGGTGAATTCTTCTAGAGGCACTGCTTAGGAGTTGTTTGATAGGCTCTGAACAGAATGGTTCTAAACCTATTTCGTCTTTTTGAACAATTTACTTCGAAGGCTAACAAACAATCATTAATTTTTCTTACTCCTATAAACATTTGAGAAGTAAAGGCCGTTTATTTATGCATCTGGTTCCATAATTTGAAAGGCATAGTATTTAAAGGCAGATAATGGAATTTGGTCTCAAATTATGTATGCCTCTTATGTTGGAACAATCTTTTGAGCTGTTCATGTTTCATCTTCTTCCATATTTAATGCATTTTTGTTCATATTTAAAGATGTGATGCATATGATCAATATCTAAAACAGTATCTAATTATAATGCATGAATCAATGACCAGTGATTAATTAACAGTATCAACAAAACACATGGTGACAAACAAGGTCTTGATTTCATACTTATTCTGTGTTCAAGGCATTGTTTTTGTAATTTGTGCTCACTGGTGGTGTTAACAGTATCTAATTAAGAACTAGCACTAAGAACTTACCCTACGTCCAAAAAGAAGTTCTCATCCTTTTGGCCCGTTGATGGATATTGTCATGGAAAAATGTTTGCTCGTGATTTGACTTTCTCGTTAATATTTCCGCCAGCTACATCCAAATACGATCATCATGAAAATGAAGAAGAAAACAAGTCCCACATCGATCAGAACATAAGCCAGATGAACCTCTCCATTCGATAAGGACATCCAAAATCTTTTCATCTATTTGGTCTAAGTTGATCTATCAAACAAAATACCCAGGAATACAAAAATTAATCAAGAAAACAACAATAAAAAAAAGGAACAACAACAACAAAAGCAGAGGGCTAAGTTAGAAAAGCTACCCTAGTCAAAGTTCAAGTTTAAGCTGTCACGGGGCCCCTCGACATTAGTGACTGCTTGTTGATAACTATTGATCATGTAGTAATCTATCATTGCATCAACTTCATATGAAATCAAATTAACATAAAAAAGATTTCCCATTATGTCCACTAACACAATCATAACCTAGTGGCCATCACATATGTAACTTTTGTTGGTTTTCATCAACATATAATCCAATACTCCCTCCTTTGGTGCCCACAATTAATTGATTCAAGTAAAAGAACATTGAACATGGCTGGCTTTTTTAGGAAAAAAAAAAAAAACAACAACAACAACAAAAGCAGATGGCTAAGTTTGAAAAGCTCCCCTGGTCCTTTACTGCAATGGGCCTAATCAAGAAAACACAATATAGTCACTCACCACCATTAGGCCCAGCTGGGTCCAAAGAAGCTTTATTGAACTTATAGGAGGCCTTGTGACGACTTCTTCCTCTTCTCCGTGCTGTCTGAGCGAAGGAAGCTTCAAACGAGGTTCGATTGAAAGCTGCTTACTGCATTAACAAGCTTCAAACGAGGTTCGATTTATAAGATCCGAAAGATATCCATCGTTCTTCTTCTTCTTGTCTCTGTGGTTCTTGAGCTTCTCATCCGGGCATAAACTAATGTGACACAAGCAACTGGGTTTGTTCTGCCTCTTATGTTGGAACTGTCTTTTGAACTCTTCATGTTTCATTTTCTCCCATATTTAATGCATGTTCGTTCATACTGAAAGATGTGATGCATATGATCAGCATCTAAAACAGTATCTAATTACGATGCATGAATCAATGACCAATGATTAATTAACAGTATCAACAAAAGACATGGTGACAAACAAGGTCTTGATTTCATACTTATTCTGTGTTCAAGGAATCGTTTTTGTACTTTGTGCTCACTGGAGGTGTTAACAGTATCAAATTAAGAACTAGCACTAAGAACTTACCCGATGTCTAAAAGAAGTTCTCATCCTTTTGGCTTTTTAATGGATCTTGTCATGGAAAAATGTTTGCTCGCGATTTGACTTTCTCGTCAATATTTCCGCCAGCTCATCGAAATACGATCATCATGAAAATTAAGGAGAAAACAAGTCCCCCAGCGATCAGAACATAAGCCAAATGAACCTCTCCATTCGATAAGGACATCCAAAATCTTTTCATCTATTGGGTCTAAGTCGATCTATCAAACAAAATAACCAGGAATACAAAAATTAATCAAGAAAACAATAATAATAATAATAAAACAACAACAACAACAACAACAAAAGCAGAGGGCTAAGTTAGAAAAGTTCCCCTGGTCAAAGTTCAAATTTAAGTTCTCACGGGGACCCCTGGACATTAGTGACTGCTTGATGATAACTATTGATCATGTAGTAATCCATTATTGCATCAACTTCATATGTAATCAAATTATTATAAAAAAGATTTTCCATTATGTCCACTAACACAATCATAACCCAGTGGCTATCACATATGTAACTTTTGTTGGTTATCATCAACATATAATCCAATACTCCCTCCTTTGGTGCCCACAATTAATTGATTCAAGTAAAAGAACATTGAACATAGCTGGCTTTTTTAGGAAAAAAAAAACAACAACAAAAGCAGATGGTTGAGTTTGAAAAGTTCCCCTGGTCCTTTGCTGCAATGGGCCTAATCAAGAAAACACAATATAGTCACTCACCACCATTATGCCTAGCTGGGTCCAAAGAAGCTTTATTGAACTTATAGGAGGCCTTGTGACGACTTCTTCCTCTTCTCCGTGCTGTCTGAGCGAAGGAAGCTTCAAACGAGGTTCGATTGAAAGCTGCTTACTGCATTAACAAGCTTCAAACGAGGTTCGATTTATAAGCTCCGAAAGATATCCATCGTTCTTCTTCTTCTTCCTGTCTCTGTGGTTCTTGACCTTCTCATCCGGGCATAAACTAATGTGACACAAGCAGCTGGGTTTGTTCTGCCTTTTATGTTGGAACTGTCTTTTGAACTGTTCATGTTTCATCTTCTCCCATATTTAAAGCATTTTCGTTCATACTGAAATATATGATGCATATGATCAACATCTAAAACAGTATCTAATTACGATGCATGAATCGATGATCAGTGATTAATTAACAGTATCAACAAAACACATAGTGACAAACAAGGTCTTGATTTCATACTTATTCTGTTTTCAAGGAATTGTTTTTGTACTTTGTGCTCACTGGTGGGGTGAACAGTATCAAATTAAGAACTAGCACTAAGAACTTACCCGACGTCTAAAAGAAGTTCTCATCCTTTTGGCCTTTTAATGATCTTGTCATGGAAAAATATTTGCTCGCGATTTGACTTTCTCGTCAATATTTCCGCCAGCTCATCCAAATACGATCATCATGAAAATTAAAGAGAAAACAAGTCCCCCAGCGATCAGAACATAAGCCAGATGAACCTCTCCATTCGATAAGGACATCCAAAATCTTTTCATCTATTGGGTCTAAGTCGATCTATCAAACAAAATAACCAGGAATATAAAAATTAATAAAGAAAACAATAATAATAATAAAAAAACAACAACAACAACAAAAACAGATGGCTAAGTTAGAAAAGCTCCCCTGGTCAAAGTTCAAGTTTAAGTTCTCACGGGGACCCCTGGACATTAGTGACTGCTTGATGATAACTATTGATCATGTAGTAATCTATTATTGCATCAACTTCATATGAAATCAAATTAACATAAAAAAGATTTCCCATTATGTCCACTAACACAATCATAATCTAGTAGCCATCACATATGTAACTTTTGTTGGTTTTCATCAACATATAATCCAATACTCCCTCCTTTGGTGCCCACAATTAATTGATTCAAGTAAAAGAACATTGAAAATAGCTGGCTTTTTTAGGGAAAAAAAAAACAACAACAACAAAAGCAGATGGCTAAGTTGGAAAAGTTTCCCTGGTCCTTTGCTGCAATGGGCCTAATCAAGAAAACACAATATAGTCACTCACCACCATTATGCCTAGCTGGGTCCAAAGAAGCTTTATTGCACTTATAGGAGGCCTTGTGACGACTTCTTCCTCTTCTCCGTGCTGTCTGAGCGAAGGAAGCTTAAAATGAGGTTCGATTGAAAGCTGCTTACTGCATTAACAAGCTTCAAACGAGGTTCGATTTATAAGCTTCGAAAGATATCCATCGTTCTTCTTCTTCTTCTTCTTCTTCTTCTTCTTCTTGTCTCTGTGGTTCTTGACCTTCTCTTCCGGGCATAAACTAATGTGACACAAGCAGCTGGGTATGTTCTGCCTTTTATGTTGGAACTGTCTTTTGAACTGTTCATGTTTCATCTTCTCCCGTATTTAATGCATTTTCGTTCATACTGAAAGATATGATGCATATGACCAGCATCTAAAACAGTATCTAATTACGATGCATGAATCGATGATCAGTGATTAATTAACAGTATCAACAAAACACATGGTGACAAACAAGGTCTTGATTTCATACTTATTCTGTTTTCAAGGAATTATTTTTGTACTTTTTGCTCACTGGTGGTGTTAACAATATCAAATTTAGAACTAGCACTAAGATCTTACCCGACGTCTAAAAGAACAATTTACTTCGAAGGCTAACAATCAATCATTCATTTTTCTTACTCCTATAAACATTTGAGAAGTAAAGGTCGTTTATTTATGCATCTGGTTCCATAATTTGAAAGGCATAGTATTTAAAGGCAGATAATGGAATTTGGTCTCAAATTATATATGCCTCTTATGTTGGAACAGTCTTTTGAGCTGTTCATGTTTCATCTTCTTCCATATTTAATGCATTTTCGTTCATATTTAAAGATGTGATGCATATGATCAACATCTAAAACATTATCTAATTATAATGCATGAATCAATGGCCAGTGATTAATTAACAGTATCAACAAAACACATGCTGACAAACAAGGTCTTGATTTCATACTTATTCTGTGTTCAAGGCATTGTTTTTGTACTTTGTGCTCACTGGTGGTGTTAACAGTATCAAATAAGAACAAGCACTCTGAACTTACCCGATGTCTAAAAGAAGTTCTCATCCTTTTGGCCCTTTGATGGATCTTGTCATGGAAAAGTGTTTGCTCGTGATTTGACTTTCTCATTAATATTTCCGCCAGCACCATCCAAATACAATCATCATGAAAATTAAGAAGAAAACAAGTCCCCCAGGGATCAGAACATAAGCCAGATGAACCTCTCCATTCGATAAGGACATCCAAAATCTTTTCATCTATAGGGTTTAATTGATCTATCAAACAAAATAACCAAGAATGCAAAAATCAATAAAGAAAACAACAATAACAAAAAAAAAAAAACAACAACAACAAAAGTAGATGGCTAAGTTAGAAAAGCTCCCCTTGTCAAAGTTCAAGTTTAAGCTGTTACGAGGACCCCTGGATATTAGTGACTGCTTTATGATAACTATTGATCATGTAGAACTCTATCATTGCATCAACTTTATATAAAATCAAATTAACATAAAAAAGATTTCCCATTATGTCCACTAACACAAATATAACCCAGTGGCTATCACATATATAACTTTTGTTGATTTTCATCAACATATAATCCAATACTCGATCCTGTGGTGCCCCAATTAATTGGTTCATGCACAAGAACATTGAACAGGGCTCGCTTTTTTAGAAAAAAAATAAAAAATAACAACAGCAACAACAACAACAACAACAACGAAAACAACAACAAAAGCAGATGGCTAAGTTAGAAAAGCTCCCCTGATCCTTTGCTGCAATGGGCCTAATCAAGAAACACAATATAGTCACTCACCACCATTATGCCCAGCTGAGTCCAAAGAAGCTTTATTGAACTTATAGGAGGCCTTGTGATGACTTCTTCCTTTTATCCGTCTTGTCTGAGCAAAGGAAGCTTCAAGCGAGGTTCGATTCAAAGCTGCTTACTGCATTAACAAGCTCCAAACGAGGTTCGATTTATAAGCTCTGAAAGATATCCATCGTTCTTCTTCTTCTTGTCTCTGTGGTTCTTGACCTTCTCCTCCACGCATAAACTAATGTGAGACAAGCAGCTGTGTTTGTTCTGCCTCTTATGTTGGAACAGTCTTTCGGAGACCCCTGGTCATCTATTGGGTCTAAGTTGATCTATCAAATAAAATAACCAGGAATACAAAAATTAATCAAGAAAGGAACAATAATTAAACAAACAACAACAACAACAACAGCAGCAGCAACAACAACAACAACAAAAGCGGATGGCTAAGTTAGAAAAGCTCCCCTGGTCAAAGTTCAAGTTTAAGCGGTCACGGGGACCCCTGGACATTAGTGACTGCTTGATGATAGCTATTGATCATATAGTAATCTATCATTGCATCAAATTCATATAAAATCAAATTAACATAAAGAAGATTTCCCATTATGTCCACTAACACAATCATAACCCAGTGGCTATCATATATGTAACTTTTTTTTTATTTTCTTCAACATATAATCCAATAGTCCCTCCTTTGGTGCCCAAAATTAATTGATTCAAGTACAAGAACATTGAACGTGGCTGGCTTTTTTAGGAAAAAAAAACAACAACAAAAGTAGATGGCTACGTTAGAAAATCTCCTCTGGTCAAAGTTCAAGTTTAAGCTGCCACGGGGACCCCTGGACATTAGTGACTGCTTGATGATAACTATTGATCATGTAGTAATCTATCATTGAATATACTTCATATAAAATCAAATTAACATAAAGAAGATTTCCCATTATGTCCACTAACACAATCATAACCGAGTGGCTATCACATATGTAACTTTTGTTGATTTTCATCAACATATAATGCAATACTTCCTCCTTTGGTGCCCACAATTAATTGATTCAAGCACAATAACATTGAACAGGGCTAACTTTTTAGAATAACAAGTCCCCCAGCGATCATCATTAAAATTAAGAAGAAAACAAGTCCCCCAGCGATCTGAACATCAGGCAGATGAACCTCTCCATTCGATAAGGACATCCAAAATCTTTTGATCTATTGGATCTAAGTCGATCTATCAATTAAAATACCCATGAATACAAAAATTAATCTAGAAAACAATAATAATAATAATAAAAAACAACAACAACAACAAAAGCAGATGGCTAAGTTAGAAAAGCTCCCCTGGTCAAAGTTCAAGTTTAAGCTGTCACGGGGACTCCTGGACATTAATGACTGCTTGATGATAACTATTGATCTTGTAGTAATCCATCATTGCATCAACTTCATATGAAATCAAAATAATTTAAAAAACATTTTTCATTATATCCACTAACACAATCATAACCTAGTGGCTATCACAAATTTAACTTTTTTTGATTTTCATCAACATATAATCCAATACTCCCTCCTTTGGTGCCCACAATTAATTGATTCAAGTACAAGAACATTGAAAATGGCTGGCTTTTTTAGAAAAAAAAAGAATAACAACAAAAGCTGATGGCTAAGTTAGAAAAGCTCCCCTGGTCCTTTTCCGCAATGGGCCTAATCAAGAAAACTGAATATAATCACTCACAACGATTATGCCCAGCTGGATCCAAAGAATCTTAATTCAAAAATTATAGGGGGGCTTGTGACGACTCCTTCCTCTTCTCCATGCCGTCTGAGCGGATGAAGCTTGAATCGAGGTTCAATTTATAAGCTCCGAAAGATATCCATCGTTCTTCTTCTTCTTGTCTCTGTGGTTTTGACCTTCTCCTCCGGGCATAAACTAATGTGACACAAGCAGCTGGGTTTGTTCTTACATTTATGTGGGAACTGTCTTTTGAACTGTTCATGTTTCATCTTCTGCAATATTTAATACATTTTCGTTCATAGTGAAAGATGTGATGCATATGATCAGCATCTAAAACAATATCAAATTATGAACTAGCACTAAGAACATACCCGACGTCTAAAAGAAGTTCTCATCCTTTTGGCCCTTTGATGGATCTTGTCCTGGAAAAATGTTTGCTCGTGATTTCTCTTTCTCGTTAATATTTCTGCCAGCTCCATCCAAATACGATCATCATGAAAATTAAGAAGAAAACAAGTCCCCCAATGAGCTAAATGAACCTCTCCATTCGATAAGGACATCCAAAATATTTTCATCTGTTGGGTCTAAGTCGATCTATCAAACAAAATAACCAGGAATACAAAAACTAATCAAGAAAAGAACAATAATTTAAAAAAAAACAACAACAAAATCAGATGGCTAAGTTAGAAAAGCTCCCCTGGTCAAAGTTCAAGTTTAAGCTGGACCCCTTGACATTAGTGACTGCTTGATGATAACTGTTGATCATGTAGTAATCTATCATTGCATCAACTTCATATAAAATCAAATTAACATAAAGAAGATTTCCCATTATGTCCATTAACACAATCAAAACCCAGTGGCTACCACATATGTAACTTTTGTTGATTTCATCAACATATAATCCAATACTTCCTCCTTTGGTGCCCACAATTAATTGATTCAAGCACAAGAACATTGAACATGGCTAACTTTTTTAGAAAAAAGAAAAAACAAGAAAAACAACAACATCAACAACAAAGCAGATGACTAAGTTAGAAAAGCTCCCCTGGTCCTTTGCTGCAATGGGACTAATCAAGAAAACACAATATAGTCACTCACCACCATTATGCCAAGCTGGGTCCAAAGACGTTTTATTGAACTTATAGGAGGCCTTGTGACGACTTCTTCCTCTTTTCCGTGATGTCTGAGCGGAGGAAGCTTCAAACGAGGTTCGATTTAAAGTTGCTTACAGCATTAACAAGCTTCAAACGAGGTTCGATTTATAAGCTCCGAAAGATATTCATCGTTATTCTTCTTCTTGTCTCTGTGGTTCTTGACCTTAGCCTCCGCGCATGAACTAATGTGAGACAAGCAGCTGGGTTTGTTCTACCTCTTATGTTGGAACAATCTTTTGAACTGTTCATGTTTCATCTTCTTCCATATTTAATGCATTTTCGTTCATTTTTAAAGATGTGATGCATATGATCACCATCTAAAACAGTATGTAATTACGATGCATGAATCAATGACCAGTGATTAATTAACAGTATCAACAAAACACATGGTGACAAACAAGGTTTTGATTTCATATTTATTCTGTGTTCAAGGAATTGTTTTTGTACTTTGTGCTCACTAATGGTGTTAACAGTATCAAATTAAGAACTAGAACTAAGAACTTGTCCGACGTCTAAAAGAAGTTCTCATCCTTTTGGCCCTTTAATGGATCTTGTCATGGAAAAATGTTTGCTCTTGATTTGACTTTCTCGTCAATATTTCCGCCAGCTCCATCGAAATACGATCATCATGAAAATTAAGAAGAAAACAAATCCCCCAGCGATCAGAACATAAGCCAGATGAACCTCCCCATTCGATAAGGACATCCAAAATCTTTTGATCCATTGGGTCTAAGTTGATCTATCAATTAAAATACCCAGGAATACAAAAGTTAATTAAGAAAATAATAATAATAATAAAAAAAACAACAACAAAGCAGATGACTAAGTTAAAAAAGCTCCCCTAGTCAAAGTTCAAGTTTAAGCTGTCACGGGGACCCCTGGACATTAGTGACTGCTTGATGATAACTATTGATCATGTAGTAATCTATCATTGCATCAACCTCATATGAAATCAAATTAACATAAAAAAGATTTCTCATTATGTCCACTAACACAATCATAACCCAGTGGCTATCACATATGTAACTTTTGTTGATTTTCATCAACATATATTCCGATACTCCCTCCTTTGGTGCCCACAATTAAATGATTCAAGTACAAGAACATTGAACAGGGTTGGCTTTTTTAGAAAAAAAAAACAATAACAACAAAAGTAGATGACTAAGTTAGAAAAGCTCCCATGGTCCTTTGCCGCAATGGGCCTAATCAAGAAAACAGAATATAATCACTCACAACCATTATGCCCAGCTGGGTCCAAAGAATCTTTAATCAACTTATAGGAGGCCTTGTGACGAATTCTTTCCCCTTTTCCGTGTTGTCTGAGCGGAGGAAGCTTCAAACGAGGTTCGATTTAAAGTTGCTTACTGCATTAACAAGCTTCAAATGAGGTTCGATTTATAAGCTCCGAAAGATATTCATCATTCTTCTTCTTCTTGTCTCTGTGGTTCTTGACCTTAGCCTCCGCGCATGAACTAATGTGAGACAAGCAGCTGGGCTTGTTCTGCCTCTTATGTCGGAACGGTCGTTTGAACTATTCATGTTTCATCTTCTTCCATATTTATTGCATTTTCGTTCATTTTTAAAGATGTGATGCATATGATCACCATCTAAAACAGTATCTAATTACGATGCATGAATCAATGACCAGTGATTAATTAACAGTATCAACAAAACACATGGTGACAAACAAGGTTTTGATTCAATATTTATTCTGTGTTCAAGGTATTGTTTTTGTACTTTGTGCTCACCGATGGTGTTAACTGTATCAAATTAAGAACTAGCACTAAGAACTTGTCCGACGTCTCAGAAGTTCTCATCCTTTTGGCCCTTTAATGGATCTTGTCATGGAAAAATGTTTGCTCTTAATTTGACTTTCTCGTCAATATTTCCGCCAGCTCCATCGAAATACGATCATCATTAAAATTAAGAAGAAAACAAATCCCCCAGTGATCAGAACATAAGCCAGATGAACCTCTCCATTCGATAAGGACATCCAAAATCTTTTGATCCATTGGGTCTAAGTTTATCTATCAATTAAAATACCCAAGAATACAAAAGTTAATCAAGAAAACAATAATAATAATAATAAAAGAACAACAACAAAGCAGATGACTAAGTTAAAAAGGCTCCCCTAGTCAAAGTTCAAGTTTAAGCTCTCACGGGGACCCCTGGACATTAGTGACTGCTTGATGATAACTATTGATCATGTAGTAATCTATCATTGCATCAACCTCATATGAAATCAAATTAACATAAAAAAGATTTCTCATTATGTTCACTAACACAATCATAACCCAGTGGCTATCACATATGTAACTTTTGTTGATTTTCATCAACATATATTCCAATACTCCCTCCTTTGGTGCCCACAATTAATTGATTCAAGTAAAGAACATTGAACAGGGTTGGCTTTTTTAGAAAAAAGAAAAACAATAACAACAAAAGCAGATGGCTAAGTTAGAAAAGCTCCCCTGGTCCTTTGCCGCAATGGGCCTAATCAAGAAAACAGAATATAATCACTCACAACCATTATGCCCTGCTGCGTCCAAAGAATCTTTAATCAACTTATAGGAGGCCTTGTGACGAATTCTTTCCTCTTTTCCTTGCTATCTGAGAGGAGAAAGCTTCAAACGAGGTTCGATTTAAAGTTGCTTACTGCATTAACTAGCGTCAAATGAGGTTCGATTTAGAAGCTCCGAAAGATATTCATCATTCTTCTTCTTCTTGTCTCTGTGGTTCTTGATCTTAGCCTCCGCGCTTGAACTAATGTGTGACAAGCAGTTGGGCTTGTTCTGCCTCTTATGTTGGAACAGTCGTTTGAACTATTCATGTTTCATCTTCTTCCATATTTATTACATTTTCGTTCATTTTTAAAGATGTGATGCATATGACCACCATCTAAAACAGTATCTAATTACGATGCATGAATCAATGACCAGTGATTAATTAACAGTATCAACAAAACACATGCTGACAAACAAGGTTTTGACTTCATATTTATTCTGTGTTCAAGGAATTGTTTTTGTACTTTGTGCTCACTAATGGTGTTAACAGTATCAAATTAAGAACTAGAACTAAGAACTTGTCCGACGTCTAAAAGAAGTTCTCATCCTTTTGGCCCTTTAATGGATCTTGTCATGGAAAAATATTTTCTCTTGATTTGACTTTCTCGTCAATATTTCCGCCAGCTCCATCGAAATACGATCATCATGAAAATTAAAAAGAAAACAAATCCCCCAACGATCAGAACATAAGCCAGATGAACCTCTCCATTCGATAAGGACATCCAAAATCTTTTGATCCATTGGGTCTAAGTTGATCTATCAATTAAAATACCCAGGAATACAAAAGTTAATCAAGAAAATAATAATAATAATTAAAAAAACAACAACAAAGCAGATGACTAAGTTAAAAAAGCTCCCCTAGTCAAAGTTCAAGTTTAAGCTGTCACGGGGACCCCTGGACATTAGTGACTGCTTGATGATAACTATTGATCATGTAGTAATCTATCATTGCATCAACCTCATATGAAATCAAATTAACATAAAAATGATTTCTCATTACGTCCACTAACACAATCATAACCCAGTGTCTATCACATATGTAACTTTTGTTGATTTTCATCAACATATATTCCAATACTCCCTCCTTTGGTGCCCACAATTAATTGATTCAAGTATAAGAACATTGAACAGGGTTGGCTTTTTTAGAAAAAAAAAACAATAACAACAAAAGCAGATGGCTAAGTTAGAAAAGCTCCCATGGTCCTTTGTCGCAATGGGCCTAATCAAGAAAACATAATATAATCACTCACAACCATTATGCCCAGCTGGGTCCAAAGAATCTTTAATCAACTTATAGGAGGCCTTGTGACGAATTCTTTCCTCTTTTCCGTGCTGTCTGAGCGGAGAAAGGTTCAAACGAGGTTCGTTTAAAGTTGCTTACTGCATTAACAAGCTTTAAACGAGGTTCAATTTATAAGCACCGAAAGATATTCATCATTCTTGTTCTTCTTGTCTCGGTGGTTCTTGACCTTAGCCTCCGCGCATAAACTAATGTGAGACAAGCAGCCGGGCTTGTTCTGCCTCTTATGTTGGAAAAGTCTTATGAACTATTTATGTTTCATCTTCTTCCATATTTATTGCATTTTCGTTCATTTTTAAAGATGTGATGCATATGATCACCATCTAAAACAGTATCTAATTACGATGGGTGAATCAATGACCAGTGATTAATTAACAGTATCAACAAAACACATGGTGACAAACAAGGTTTTGATTTCATATTTATTCTGTGTTAAAGGAATTTTTTTTGTACTTGGTGCCCACTGATGGTGTTAACAGTATCAAATTAAGAACTAGGACTAAGAACTTGCCCGACGTCTAAAAGAAGTTCTCATCCTTTGGCCCTTTAATGGATCTTGTCATGGAAAAATGTTTGCTCGTGATTTGACTTTCTCGTCAATATTTTCTCTAGCTCCATCGAAATACGATTATCATTAAAATTAAGATAAAAAGTCACCCAGCATACAGAACATAAGCCAGAAAACAATCTAGAAAACAATAATTAAAAAAAAAACAACAACAACAAAAGCAAATGGCTAAGTTAGAAAAGCTCCCCTAGTCAAAGTTCAAGTTTAAGCTGTCACGGGGACCCCTAGACATTAGTGACTGCTTGATGATAACTATTGATCATGTAGTAATGTATCATTGCATCAACTTCATATGAAATCAAATTAACATAAAAAAGATTTCTCATTATATCCACTAATACAATCATAACCAAGTGGCTATCACATATGTAACTTTTGTTGATTTTCATCAACATATAATCCAATACTCCCTCCTTTGGTGCCCACAATTAATTGATTAAAGTACAAGAACATTGAACAGGGCTGGCTTTTTTTTATAAAAAAAAAACAATAACAACAAAAGCAGCTGGCTAAGTTACAAATGCTCCCCTGGTCCTTTGTCGCAATGGGCCTAATCAAGAAAAGAGAATATAATCACTAACAACCATTATGCCGAGCTGGGTCCAAAGAATCTTTATTCAACTTATAGGAGGGCTTGTGACGACTCCTTCCTCTTCTCCGTGTTGTCTGAGCGGATGAAGCTTCAATCGAGGTTCGATTTAATGCTGCTTACTGCATTAACATGCTTCAAACGAGGTTCGATTTTTATAGGCTCCGAAAGTTATCCATCGTTGTTCTTCTTCCTGTCTCTGTGGTTCTTGACCTTCTGCTCCGGGCATAAACTGATGTGACAGTAGCTGGGTTTGTTCTGCCTCTTATGTAGGAACTGTCTTTTAAATTGTTCATGTTTCATCTTCTCGCATATTTAATGCATTTTCGTTCATACAGAAATATGTGATCCATATGATCAGCATCTAAAATAATATCTAATTACGATGCATGAATCAATGATCAGTGATTAATTAATAGTATCAACAAAACACATGGTGACAAACAAGGTCTTGATTTCATACTTATTCTGTGTTCAAGGCATTGTTTTTGTACTTTGTGCTCACTGGTGGTGTTAACAATATCAAATTAAGAACTAGCACTAAGAACTTACCCGACGTTTAAAAGAAGTTCTCATCCGTTTGGCCCTTTGATGGATCTTATCCTGGAAAAATATTTGCTCGTGATTTCTCTTTCTCGTTAATATTACTTCCAGCTCCATCCAAATACGATCATCATGAAAATTAAGAAGAAAACAAGTCCCCCAATGAGCCAGATGAACCTCTCCTTCAATAAGCACGTCTAAAAGATTTTCATCTGTTGGGTCTAAATCGATCTATCAAACAAAATAACCAGGAATACAAAAATTAATCAAGAAAAAAACAATAATTAAAAAAAAAAACAACAACAACAAAAGAAGATGACTAAGTTAGAAAAGCTCTCCTGGTCCTTTGCCGCAATGGGCCTAATCAAGAAAACAGAATATAATCACTCACAACCATTATGCCCAGCACGGTCCAAAGAATCTTTATTCAACTTATTGGAGGGCTTGTGACGACTTCTTTCTCTTCTCCGTGCTGTCTGAGCAGATGAAGCTTCAATTGAGGTTCGATTTAAAGCTACTTACTGCATTAACAAGCTTCAAACGAGGTTCGATTTAAAGTTGCTTACTGCATTAACAAGCTTCAAATGAGGTTCTATTTATATGCTCCGAAAGATATTCATCATTCTTCTTCTTCTTGTCTCTGTGGTTCTTGACCTTAGCCTCCGCGCATGAACTAATGTGAGACAAGCAGCTGGGCTTGTTCTGCCTCTTATGTTGGAACGGTCGTTTGAACTATTCATGTTTCGTCTTCTTCCATATTTAATGCATTTTCGTTCATTTTTAAAGATGTGATGCATATGATCACCATCTAAAACAGTATCTAATTACGATGCATGAATCAATGACCAGTGATTAATTAACAGTATCAACAAAACACATGGTGACAAACAAGGTTTTGATTCAATATTTATTCTGTGTTCAAGGTATTGTTTTTGTACTTTGTGCTCACTGATGGTGTTAACAGTATCAAATTAAGAACTAGCACTAAGAACTTGTCCGACGTCTAAGAAGTTCTCATCCTTTTGGCCCTTTAATGGATCTTGTCATGGAAAAATGTTTGCTCTTGATTTGACTTTCTCGTCAATATTTCCGCCAACTCCATTGAAATACGATCATCATGAAAATTAAGAAGGAAACAAATCCCCCAGTGATCAGAACATAAGCCAGATGAACCTCTCCATTCGATAAGGACATCCAAAATCTTTTGATCCATTGGGTCTAAGTTTATCTATCAATTAAAATACCCAAGAATACAAAAGTTAATCAAGAAAACAATAATAATAATAAAAGAAGAACAAGAAAACAGATGACTAAGTTAAAAAGCTCCCCTAGTCAAAGTTCAAGATTAAGCTGTCACGGGGACCCCTGGACATTAGTGACTGCTTGATGATAACTATTGATCATGTAGTAATCTATCATTGCATCAACCTCATATGAAATCAAATTAACATAAAAAAGATTTCTCATTATGTTCACTAACACAATCATAACCCAGTGGCTATCACATATGTAACTTTTGTTGATTTTCATCAATATATATTCCAATACTCCCTCCTTTGGTGCCCACAATTAATTGATTCAAGTAAAGAACATTGAACAGGGTTGGCTTTTTTAGAAATAAAAAAACAATAACAACAAAAGCAGATGGCTAAGTTTGAAAAGCTCCCCTGGTCCTTTGCCGCAATGGGCCTAATCAAGAAAACAGAATATAATCACTCACAACCATTATGCCCTGCTGCGTCCAAAGAATCTTTAATCAACTTATAGGAGGCCTTGTGACGAATTCTTTCCTCTTTTCCTTGCTATCTGAGAGGAGAAAGCTTCAAACGAGGTTCGATTTAAAGTTGCTTACTGCTTTAACAAGCGTCAAACGAGGTTCGATTTAGAAGCTCCGAAAGATATTCATCATTCTTCTTCTTCTTGTCTCTGTGGTTCTTGACCTTAGCCTCCGCGCTTGAACTAATGTGAGACAAGCAGCTGGGCTTGTTCTGCCTCTTATGTTGGAACAGTCGTTTGAATTATTCATGTTTCATCTTCTTCCATATTTATTGCATTTTCGTTCATTTTTAAAGATGCGATGCATATGACCACCATCTAAAACAGTATCTAATTACGATGCATGAATCAATGACCAGTGATTAATTAACAGTATCAACAAAACACATGCTGACAAACAAGGTTTTGACTTCATATTTATTCTGTGTTCAAGGAATTGTTTTTGTACTTTGTGCTCACTAATGGTGTTAACAGTATCAAATTAAGAACTAGAACTAAGAACTTGTCCGACGTCTAAAAGAAGTTCTCATCCTTTTGGCCCTTTAATGGATCTTGTCATGGAAAAATGTTTGCTCTTGATTTGACTTTCTCGTCAATATTTCCGCCAGCTCCATCGAAATACGATCATCATGAAAATTAAGAAGAAAACAAATCCCCCAGCGATCAGAACATAAGCCAGATGAACCTCTCCATTCGATAAGGACATCCAAAATCTTTTGATCCATTGGGTCTAAGTTGATCTATCAATTAAAATACCCAGGAATACAAAAGTTAATCAAGAAAATAATAATAATAATTAAAAAAACAACAACAAAGCAGATGACTAAGTTAAAAAAGCTCCCCTAGTCAAAGTTCAAGTTTAAGCTGTCACGGGGACCCCTGGACATTAGTGACTGCTTGATGATAACTATTGATCATGTAGTAATCTATCATTGCATCAACCTCATATGAAATCAAATTAACATAAAAATGATTTCTCATTATGTCCACTAACACAATCATAACCCAGTGTCTATCACATATGTAACTTTTGTTGATTTTCATCAACATATATTCCAATACTCCCTCCTTTGGTGCCCACAATTAATTGATTCAAGTACAAGAACATTGAACAGGGTTGGCTTTTTTAGAAAAAAAAAACAATAACAGCAAAAGCAGATGGCTAAGTTAGAAAAGCTCCCATGGTCCTATGTCGCAATGGGCCTAATCAAGAAAACATAATATAATCACTCACAACCATTATGCCCAGCTGGGTCCAAAGAATCTTTAATCAACTTATAGGAGGCCTTGTGATGAATTCTTTCCTCTTTTCCGTGCTGCCTGAGCGGAGGAAGCTTCAAACGAGGTTCGTTTAAATTGCTTACTGCATTAACAAGCTTCAAACGAGGTTCAATTTATAAGCTCCGAAAGATATTCATCATTCTTCTTCTTCTTGTCTCTGTGGTTCTTGACCTTAGCCTCCGCGCATAAACTAATGTGAGACAAGCAGCCGGGCTTGTTCTGCCTCTTATGTTGGAAAAGTCTTATGAACTATTCATGTTTCATCTTCTTCCATATTTATTGCATTTTCGTTCATTTTTAAAGATGTGATGCATATGATCACCATCTAAAACAGTATCTAATTACGATGCATGAATCAATGACCAGTGATTAATTAACAGTATCAACAAAACACATGGTGAAAAACAAGGTTTTGATTTCATATTTATTCTGTGTTAAAGGAATTGTTTTTGTACTTGGTGCTCACTGATGGTGTTAACAGTATCAAGTTAAGAACTAGTACTAAGAACTTGCCCGACGTCTAAAAGAAGTTCTCATCCTTTGGCCCTTTAATGGATCTTGTCATGGAAAAATGTTTGCTCGTGATTTGACTTTCTCGTCAATATTTTCGCTAGCTCCATCGAAATACGATCATCATTAAAATTAAGAAAAAAAGTCACCCAGCGTACAGAACATAAGCCAGAAAACAATCTAGAAAACAATAATTAAAAAAAAAACAACAACAACAAAAGCAGATGGCTAAGTTAGAAAAGCTCCCTTTGTCAAAGTTCAAGTTTAAGCTGTCACGGGGACCCCTAGACATTAGTGACTGCTTGATGATAACTATTGATCATGTAGTAATGTATCATTGCATCAACTTCATATGAAATCAAATTAACATAAAAAAGATTTCTCATTATATCCACTAATACAATCATAACCAAGTGGCTATCTCATATGTAACTTTTGTTGATTTTCATCAACATATAATCCAATACTCCCTCCTTTGGTGCCCACAATTAATTGATTAAAGTACAAGAACATTGAACAGGGCTGGCTTTTTTTTTAAAAGAAAAACAATAACAACAAAAGCAGCTGGCTAAGTTACAAAAGCTCCCCTGGTCCTTTGCCGCAATGGGCCTAATCAAGAAAAGAGAATATAATCACTAACAACCATTATGCCGAGCTGGGTCCAAAGAATCTTTATTCAACTTATAGGAGGGCTTGTGACGACTCCTTCCTCTTCTCCGTGTTGTCTGAGCGGATGAAGCTTCAATCGAGGTTCGATTTAATGCTGCTTACTGCATTAACATGCTTCAAACGAGGTTCGATTTTTATAGGCTCCGAAAGTTATCCATCGTTCTTCTTCTTCCTGTCTCTGTGGTTCTTGACCTTCTCCTCCGGGCATAAACTGATGTGACAGAAGTAGCTGGGTTTGTTCTGCCTCTTATGTAGGAACTGTCTTTTAAATTGTTCATGTTTCATCTTCTCGCATATTTAATGCATTTTTGTTCATACTGAAATATGTGATCCATATGATCAGCATCTAAAATAATATCTAATTACGATGCATGAATCAATGATCAGTGATTAATTAATAGTATCAACAAAATACATGGTGACAAACAAGGTCTTGATTTCATACTTATTCTGTGTTCAAGGCATTGTTTCTGTACTTTGTGCTCACTGGTGGTGTTAACAATATCAAATTAAGAACTAGCACTAAGAACTTACCCGGCGTCTAAAAGAAGTTCTCATCCGTTTGGCCCTTTGATGGATCTTATCCTGGAAAAATATTTGCTCGTGATTTCTCTTTCTCGTTAATATTTCTTCCAGCTCCATCCAAATACGATCATCATGAAAATTAAGAAGAAAACAAGTCCCCCAATGAGCCAGATGAACCTCTCCTTCAATAAGCACATCTAAAATATTTTCATCTGTTGGGTCTAAATCGATCTAACAAACAAAATAACCAGGAATACAAAAATTAATCAAGAAAAGAACAATAATTAAAAAAAAAAAATAACAACAAAAGAAGATGACTAAGTTAGAAAAGCTCTCCTGGTCCTTTGCCGCAATGGGCCTAATCAAGAAAACAGAATATAATCACTCACAACCATTATGCCCAGCTCGGTCCAAAGAATCTTTATTCAACTTATTGGAGGGCTTGTGACGACTTCTTTCTCTTCTCCGTGCTGTCCGAGCAGATGAAGCTTCAATTGAGGTTCGATTTAAAGCTACTTACTGCATTAACAAGCTTCAAACGAGGTTCGATTTATAAGCTCCGAAAGATATCCATCGTTCTTCTTCTTCTTGTCTCTGTGGTTCTTGACCTTCGCCTCCGGGCATAAACTAATGTGACACAAGCAGCTGGGTTTGTTCTGCCACTTATGTGGGAACTGTCTTTTGAACTGTTCATGTTTCATCTTCTCCAATATTTAACAATATCAAATGAACTAGCACTTAGAACTTACCCGACGTCTAAAAGAAGTTCTCATCCTTTTGGCCCATTGATGGATCTTGTCATGGAAAAATGTTTGCTTGTGATTTCACTTTCTCGTTAATATTTCTGCCAGCTCCATCCAAATACGACCATCATGAAAATTAAGAAGAAAACAAGTCTGATAATGGCCAGAAATTACCATTATTTTCAATCAATTTCCGTGTCTGAAACGGGCATTTGATCGTATTCCTGTCTTATATTAAATAAGAAAGCAGTAGAATTGGACTGATTTATGCATAATCGTAAAAATATTAAGCTGGTATGAAAAATGCATAAATATGTAATTTTATTACACATTTATGTTAGAAAAATCCAAAAACACGAGAAAAATAAAAGAAAAGAAAAAGGAAACAAAAATATGGGAAAAGAAATGAAAAACCCACAAAAAGCTGATTTTTCAGGATATTACGACGCTAGACACAACTACGACGCTATGCATGGATAGCGCCGTAGCTTGGTCTAGCGCCGTAGGAGGAAACTGAAGCTGACAGTTGAAGAAAGGTGGACGGCGCTAAACATGTATAGCGCCGTAGTTGAGTATAGCGCCGTAAGCAAGGATAGCGCCGTAAGCTGTCCATTCAGAAACAAAGAGTGTCTTCGGGATGGAAGACTACGACGCTAGACCTATAGCGCCGTAGTAGGATAGCGCCGTACCCAGCTATAGCGTCGTACTGAGGCTCAGAACTCCAATTTCAAGGCCTGGGGGCCCATGGGCCTAGGGTTTCCCACCTATATAAGGACCAGTTGACTCCAATGATCAGCATCTAGACAACATTCAAACTTGGAGACAACCTAGTGTTCTTGAGAGGTGTAGGTTAGTTAGGTAGTTAGGTCTTTATTTTTTGTATTATTTACATTTCTGCCTTAGATTAGACTTTTTAATATTTAGATTAGTGGTCTTATTAGAGTTTGCAACCTTAGCTAGCCACTGTTTATATTATTTACAGCTTTGTTGAAATCTTATTAAGGCTTGAAATACCCAAATAATGAGTATCATTAAGCCATTTCTTATTAAATGGGAAGTTAACCACAAAAGAGTCCCAAAATCATGAAATGGACATGAGTCCATGGATTTACTGCTTTATTTTAGTTTAATGACCACTTGGTCATCTTGTTTTACTGTTTCATGTGGGTTTGTGTTTTTGCTTTTGTTTGTGGAATTTCATGCATGATGTGTTGGTTAAAAATCCTAACTTAGGTTTATGGTTCATTTGTGCTTTATCTTCACTATTATTTGAGTTTTCCTTGCACTTTATTTTATTTTTATAACTGTTAATGCTCTCTCTTGTCTCCTTTCTTGCATAAAGTGAACCATAAACTTGAAAATAGGGTTAGCAATCGCATAGATTGCATCACTCGAACAACAACATATTTCTGGGCTAGCTACGACGCTAACCGCCCTACGACGCTATCCAAGGATAGCGTCGTAGGTGAGGTTTGGCGCCGTAGATGCCCTAAACTTGAACAAAAATTTGTCCTACGGCGCTAGACCAACGACGCTATCCTCGGACAACGTCGTAATTTTTGTTCAGTGTCGTAGGACCCCAAAATACTTAATCTTTCACAAAACCCACTTACGACGCTGTATCTACGACGCTATCCTAGGATAGCGTCGTCATTTAGTATATAGCGCCGTACCCTCCAATTTCATCAACACTTCTCAGAATCTACCCTACGACGCTATCATCACGGCGCTATCCTTGGATAGCGCCGCAATATCTGTCTAGCGTCGTAATTGGCATTTTCTTGCCAAATTTTCCAATTCTCCATTTTTTTCACTTAATCGATTGGACCTTTATGCTAACATTTTGAGGTTGCAATCCAGAGATTCTAACCCATGATTAATGCAACATAAAGAATTTGGTTCAATTCCCATTAAAAGATTTTTCTATAAAACTAAACTCTAATGATCTAAGTATATAATCCGGACTGTAATTAATTAATTAATTATGGAATGAGTGATTATTTAGACATAAAGAGTAATTACGGATTTAATTCCATACCCTTGCATGAGAAACCAATGTCTCTCATACAAGATGACTCAAAAATATTTTCTTTTATTTATTTTGTCTTTTTCCATGTTGTGTGGAACAACTAGTAAGAGATATAGCAGACTAATGTTGGCGGGTATTCCCATACGGATAAACTAGCTCGTAGTCTGTATATTAATTATTAAATGTTATTTTGCATGGTCCGGATAGTGGTCGGTGGAAGCCTTGGCGGTTCGTCCATCCGGGATTATAATAGCTGCTCAGCTGACTCCTATTCGGATACAGTTTCTTTTTCTTTATCTTAATTTCAAACCTGAATTTTGAGCTGTAATATTATCAAACGGTGTCGATCAACATTGTTTGAATAGTACTACAGCAAGAAAACATGTAGGTTTTTCTCCCATTTCACAGATAGTAGGAGTCTTGATGATAGCGATCATTGTCATTAAGATCTTCTGCTGTCCAAAATCATCCCACCTTAATAATTAGGGAACTAGACCACAGATAACTGCAATCCGATTAACCCTAATTATTTTGTCTTCTCTTTTGCCAAAATTCTTCTCACCTCCGGCTATTTCATCTCTGTGTACCAACTTTTGTCTAAACCCGCCTTATATTTTGGGTTATTTAATTTTACACTTCTCTATAAATTTATGCATGATATTATTATGTGGATATTGTGGTCATTGTTATTTTGGGATCCTTCCCTTGGACATAGAAGTCTTGATTTAAGTCAGATGTCTCACAATAAATTTCCAACAAAATTCTTTTATGAAATCCGAATCTGAGTAAGGGATAAATTCCACAGTTATGACTAATTCATATCCGACTGGGGGTTGATTTTGGGAAATTAGAAGCAGAGTCAGCAATTAGGTCTCACCTAGACTGAAAGGGTCTGTGTTCTTATTGAGGGTCTAGTACCTGTTTAGGGAATGATTTTTAAATATCTATTATTCTCCAAAATTGCTGTATGTTGGAAATCTTATATAAAATATTGCATTGAACCAGAGTCCACTTGGATTCAGGTGAGGTGTAATAGATAATACTAGAAGAACAACATGTGGGCCTTGGTTATTTTCTAAGGTAAGGTTGAGTATTCTTTCAACTGCTATCCTCTTCTGCCAAAGCCTATTTTTGAGTCCCGAGTGAGTGCATCCGGGATGAACTAATTTATTAGTTTATTTCATTGGTTTGTATCTCATAACCATCCGGAAGGAAGTGAACACTGCGAGCGGTTCACCGAGAGCCGGGAATTCTTGATCCACTTCCGGTCATCCTGACTGAGGGCTTTCTTTTACTACCAGGGTCAGACTTTCAAAAACCTCCGAGTGATAGGATTTTAAATGCTTTCTTTACCGCTTTCTTTTAACTGCTTTCTTTAGAGGTCACTCGGTTGTATTGAGAGTTGCGTAACTGCTACTAGGACTGAGAGTTAAGGGATAGTTCAGGGCTTGATTAGAATCTTTGGGTGTGACATGGGGGAATGATGGCAGCACTTGACATTTCAATAAATGATTTGCCGGGTGTTGCTTGTCCATCACAGATGGCTGACATACTCTCGCAAGGCATTACAAGAGGAGTTATGAGTCTGTGGTATCTTAGAATTTGTTGCCTTAAGAGCATGTAAACTCTTACTGTAAGTACCTGTCTGTTAAAGGGAACACGGTATAGAGAGCATGAGAGTTAGCTAACTGCAAGGATTATCCCAAGCTAAGATTTGTGTATTAAAATGGAAGTTTAATTGTGTTTCATCTGAATCTCGTCCAATCTTTATTATTTTCTTCCTGTCCTTTCTGTCTCATTTTAAATGTGCTTTCTTAGAATAATTTTAACCGCTTTCTTAGAATAATTTTATTGCTTTGTTAGATTGAATTTAATTCGCTTTCTAGAATAATTTTATCCGCTTTATTTTAATTGCTTTCATAACTTAGATTAAATTCTGTCAAGTAGTTGATAGTCAAAACACAAACTTGAATCGAGTGACCGAGTGGAAAATCTTAGTAAATGACGTGGCCCCTGCTTCTATCGCACATCCTCCAGTGAACGATCCGGTCTTACTATAAATTACTGCAATTTTTGACACCATGCGCTTTCGGGCCACAGTTTCTTAACACGAGTAATAAAAACGTGACAACCTATAAATATATCCCTAATCCCAACTCCATCTTCATAAATTGGTTTCATTAAATAAAATTGAAAACCGGGACTATATTGTTTCAGAAAATACTCATGTAGTGGGAACTTGTCAAAAGTTTCATGGCAAGGATCTTCAAGGCACGAAATTGTGAAAAGTTTCATGCCGGGGAGGTCCATATCGCCGTTTGAACTCAAAGTTTCCCCTCATGAGTAATAAAAAGTGAACTATATCCTTAAACCCCTTTCCCACGAATCATAACTCTTTTTCATTTAATAATATTAACCTGGGATATTTTAGAAATACTCGTGTGACGAAATTGTCAAAAGTTTCATGGCGCCGTTGCCGGGGAGGATGTAGCGTCATTTATTAAGAGAACTCCACTCCTGATTACTCATAGCTAGTTAGTGTAGTTTGTTTATTTATAGCAGAACAGAGAAGTACCCTCAAATTAATTAAACATTTAGAGTACTAAGACTCTAAATGTGAGGATGTTGATTTGAGGAGAAAACCTAACCTATTGGGTATTTATTTGTCTTGCAGAAAATTTCGAACCACCAAAAAGAAGGAGCAGAAAATCAAGCAGAAAACCAGGTTCCCGGTTGGATTAAATCCATGAATTTGAGAAAATGATCACGGAAATTAAAGCAATTTTAAATCCAAAATAATTTTTGCAAACAAATGGAATTAATCCAACCTATTTTATGCAAGTTGAATTATTAAGATGGCCCATTAACACTGCAAAAATGTCTTGGACTAAAATTTCTTAAGTCCAAAACAAATAAAACCAATTGAGGCCCAATTTCATCTACCCAGGCCCAGTCTGCGTAAATTTTGAAAATTTTCAAAATTGAAGTGCAGCTTTATCCCGCTCTCAGCTACGACGCTATTCTCACCTACGACGCTATCCTAGGATAGTGCCGTAGTGGAAGGATAGCGCCGTAGGGCACTTCCCACTCCTCTATCTATTTATCCCTACGGCGCAATCCTTTAGAGCGACGCTATCTTTGGATAGCGCCGTACTAAAGATATAGCGCCGTAGTGCTTCCTTACCCCTCCACCGCCTTACGGCGCAATCCACTACTACGACGCTATCCTCGGATAGCGCCGTACTAATAGGATAGCGCCGTAGTGTCCCTTTTTCCCTTATTTCCTATCTACGACGCTGAACAAGGCCTACGGTGCTAGGATAGCGCCGTAAGTCAAGTTCAGCGCCGTAGTCCTTTTTCCCCATTTTATAAATACCCACCCATTCGTCTTCTTCCCCCATTCCTACACTTAACCATTTTCAAAACTTCCCCAAAACCTCTCTTACGAACGAACGCAGAGTTCATTTGCAACACAAAAACCACCTAGTCCTAAGGGAAACTCTGCCAAAATTTCGTAAAACCACTCGCCATGGCATCTCCGTCGTCTTCCCAAGCCGAGAAGCCCTGGTAAGTTCCCCATTTTCAATCTCTGTGCACCCCTGTTCTCGCGATTTTGGGGAGTTTTCGTGTTTTGGTCCTCGACGAAGTGCAAATATGTGCCGTGGTGTTATATTTTGGTTATTTGAGTCCGATTTTGATGATTAGAAATTATGGGCAATGCTTATGAATCTTTGATTTGGTAGGTGTTAGCCGTTCATGAGTTGGAAGAAGGGGTGGTGTTGTTTTTGTTTCTGTGAAGGGTAGGGGAGTGTCGAATCTGTGTGGGCATTTGGTTCTCTCTTTATATAGGTTTTAGAGAACTCAGGCTGTAGTGTAGGGGGGAGGCTCACCACTTTTGAATCTTTGAAGCTGTTAGGGTTCTTAGGGGTTGTTTTCAGTCCTTACAGACCAATCTCAATCTCTATTCTTGAGTGTTGATTATTTCTATGTTCTTCTACCCCTAAATTTGAGGATTATTGAGGTGTCTGAGTAATCTAAGGCTTGAATGTGAGTCAATGAGCACTTGGTTATTCTTGAATAGCTTGGTGTTGTTGATTTTTGATTGGTAAGCATGAAGGTTTTTGTTGTTCCTTGCTGTAGTTAGATAAGAGCATTCTGGTTAGTTTAATCTTTTGTTTTTGGCGAAAAAGGAGCATGAATTGGTGTTGGCATATTTGTTGAATGTGTTTCTTTGAACACTGCATGCCTTATGATCATTTAATGCATTCCCTATTGTGGCATGACTGAATAAGGGTATGAGAAATCTGAAAAGTGAATGTTTGTTTTGTTTTGGGAAAGCCTGTGCATGCCAAACAAACTGCACAAGTAAACAAAATGCTGCTATTTCACTTTTCAGCAAAAGGACTTTAGAAAAAGACAAAATAGTTGGTAGGATTTGGTTTGATAAGTTGACTCACTTGTTGCCATGGATCGGGATTAGACACAATATTCGATGATGAACAAGATGAACAACAAAGATTAACAAGGATGAACTCAAAATGAAAATAAAAGGATAGGTTGAGATTTCCTTTACCGAAAGCTTAATCTTGGATCAATGGACACACTAAATGAGCCACGATTCCCTCGATCAACAATCTTCAAGGTGTCGATACGATCAAGCACATCTCAAGCTTGAAAGGAATTATCCAACAAGGGATGAATTCATGGGTGACCTTTCAAACAAAGCATACAAACACTCTCCAAGTGATTTCCATTATGTTCATTCAAAGGGCTGAATTACAAAGTGTTGGTAATGCCCTATATATAGGCAAACCATATTACACGGAATTAAACGACTTGCTATGTAAATTAAACAAGTACCAAAGCTACGGAAATAATAAAGTCTAAGTACATCCATAATGTGTTGGTGGTCTTGCTTGTGGGCTTTGAGCTCGTGTGGGTCTCGACACTTCTACTTCTTCATTAAGTTCCTTGGCCCAACATCTTCAATTAAACGAATTATCAATCTCGGCCCATTTTTATCCGGGTAGCTCAATTTCTGTTCCCACACCTCGGATTCATCGGATAGTATTTTGACGATGGTGTTTAGGAACCTCTTGGCACGTTGCTTAGAGCAGGGTCCTTCCGGGATGCTAAGTGCTACAGTTCCGGCTCCCATGCCATCCCCACCCCCTTGGGAAGGTTGATCCATCAACCGATCAGCATTTTCCTCATCCCTCTCGAACAGTGACAGATCTGCAACATTAAAGACAGGATTAATATGACCATATTCTTCAGATAATTGCAATTTGTACGCATTATTATTAATCCTTTCTAAAACTTTAAATGGTCCATCTCCTCGCGGAGATAATTTGTTGCGTCTGCTCGCTGGGAATCGTTCCTTTTTCCAGTTGAGCCACACCCAATCTCCGGGATCAAGCTTCAGTTCCTTCCGACCACGGTTGTTATATTTGGCATAACCTTCAGCAGCTTTGACTAGTCTGTTCTTTACATCAGTATGCATTTCTTTGATTGCTCGCCCCCTGTCCCTGCCATTAATATTCAAATGCTCATTGCGAGGCAATGGCAACAAATCAAGCGGTGTCAGTGGGTTAAACCCGTACACAACCTCAAATGGTGACATATGTGTTGCGCTGTGTACATGTCTATTATATGCAAATTCAATGTAAGGTAAGCATTCATCCCAACTTTTACTGTTAGTAGCAGTGATAATTCTAAGTAAATTACCTAAAATTCGATTTACTGCTTCAGTTTGCCCATCAGTTTGGGGGTGATATGCAGTGGAAAATAAAAGTCTTGTCCCAATTTCAGCCCACAAGGATTTCCAAAAATAACTTACAAATTTTGCGTCCCTGTCGGAAACAATTGTCCGTGGCACACCGTGGAGTCTCACAACTTCCTTGAAGAATATCTTGGCCACGTGGTGTGCATCGTTCGTTTTGGCACAGGGAATAAAATGCGCCATCTTCGAGAACCTGTCAACAACCACAAAAATAGAATCTTTAGCCCGAGCAGTGCGAGGCAATCCCAAAACAAAGTCCATAGATAAATCAATCCATGGCCCCTCTGGTGCAGGTAAGGCTTGATAAAGTCCATGTGGCTTGGTGGTTGACTTGGCCCTCAAACAGGTAATGCACTTGTTGATGAAGTCACTGACTTGTTTCTCCATTCCTGGCCAATAAAAACGTTCAGTTAGGACACTCATAGTTGCAATTCTACCAAAGTGACCCATCATGTCACCAGAATGTGCTTCAGTAATTAGAAGTTCTCTGATGGATCCTTTTGGTATACATAATTTATTTTCAAAATAAAGAAAACCATTCAAGGATATTTTGTCGGTTTTCTTGTAGATCTCCCCAAAATCAGCATCTTGAGCATATAAGTCCTTTATGTGCTCGAATCCGATCAGATGCGTAGTTGCAAAAGCTGCGAGATCCAGTCTTCTTGATAAGGCATCAGCAACCACGTTATCTTTCCCCTTCTTGTAACAGATCACATACGGGAATGATTCAATGAATGAGCTCCATCGGGCATGTCTTGCATTTTTCAGTTGCCCCTGTCCTCGGATATGCTTCAGTGTCTCATGATCTGTGTGGATAATAAACTCTCTCCCTCGCAAGTAGTGTTGCCATGTCCGCAATGCTTGTACCACAGCATACAATTCCTTGTCATACGTGGAGTAGTTCAGTTGAGCTGCTCCAAACTTCTCACTGTGGTAGGCAATCGGCTTCCCATCTTGCAACAATACTGCGCCCATGCCGGTTCCGGATGCGTCGCATTCGATCTCAAATGGAAGGTCAAAATTTGGAAGTGCTAATACCGGCGCATGGGTGAGCTTATCCTTTAACTCTTCAAATGATTTTTGCTCCTTTAGTCCCCATTTGAATTGGAGCCCATTCTTCAGCAATGAGGTCATCGGTGCGGCAATCACACTGAACTGTGGCACGAATCTTCTGAAAAACCCGCACATACCCAAAAATCTTCTTACTTCATTAACGTTGGTAGGTGATGTCCATTCAGAAATTGCTTTGATCTTGGACTCATCCACCTTCAGTCCATTTCCTCCAACGATGAAGCCTAAGAATGTGACTTCAGGCACGTGAAAGGTGCACTTCTCGAAATTTGCATAAAGCTCGGCCTTCCTCAGCTTGATAATTACCTGCACAACATGCTTTACATGATCAGATTCGTTGTGACTATAAATAAGAATATCATCAAAGTACACAACAACGAATTTTCCAATGAACTCCCTTAAAGTTTCATTCATGAGCCTCATAAATGTGGAGGGAGCATTAGTAAGTCCGAAGGGCATCACGAGCCATTCATACAGTCCGAACTTGGTTTTGAATGCTGTTTTCCATTCGTCTCCTGGCTGCATGCGGATCTGGTGATAACCGCTTTTCAAATCTATCTTCGTAAAAATACTTGCTCCACCCAGCTCATCGAGCATGTCATCGAGTCGCGGGATCGGATGGCGGTACTTGATTGTAATTGCATTAACAGCTCGGCAGTCAACACACATCCTCCACGTTCCATTTTTCTTTGGTACCAGCAACACCGGTACTGCACATGGAGATAGACTCTCCCGAACCCAGCCTTTGTCCAACAGTTCCTGAACTTGCTTTTGGACTTCTTTCGTTTCCTCGGGGTTCATGCGGTATGCAGGCCTATTCGGAACTGACGCTCCTGGTACAAAGTCAATCCGATGGTCTACACCTCTCAAATGTGGTAACCTTGCTGGCAGTTCTTCCGGAAAAACATCCATATTGTCTTGGAGCATCCTGCGAAAAATTTCAGGTACATTGAGTGTAGTAGGAGAGTTCTTAGAAGTTTCTTCAACTGGTTTAACAAAAGCTAGGAAACAGTGACCTGGTAGGGGTGCGTCCTCAATAGCTGCTTCCAGTTCTTGCTTTGTGAAAAGCAAGCATCGATCATGACCTGTCAAGGATAAAGGAGATGGATTAGAATTATCAGAATCAATTATAATCCCTTTACCTCTCTGTTTTCTCTTGAACTCCTCTTCCTCCTTCCGGATGTTTTCCACTAAATTTCGATGGTCAATCTTAACAGTTTTCGGCGGTAGTGACGTGACTTCTTCATCATAATTCT